>CALSBZ010046673.1:145090-172924 GCA_943591055.1 Gobionotothen gibberifrons | reverse complement strand
TGTGTGTGTGTGTGTGTGTGTGTGTGTGTGTGTGTGTGTGTGTGTGTCTGTGATTTATTTCCTACTGCTACTGCAGCATTATCCTGTAGGTGATGATGATAACAACAGTATGATAAATAAGGTACTATTAGCATATAACAATAAGAAATAACGACTTTGAGCTACTTGTAAAAGCGCTTACAAAATACATGTATTTTTATTAAATGTATTAATAACATGCCAACAGCAGGATATCACTTTTTTACATTTTATGATTTCATAAAATCAAATGTGATGGCCAGCACCTGGTCTGGAAAAGCTGAGAGATTATTGTCAATATACTCAGCAAAGACAAACATAACATCGATGGCTACTGCCATATTTGCTAAATGTGCCTCTGAACCTTGACAAGTGCATGTTTAAGGCTTATCAATGAACAACAGGAGGGGTCACAGACATAAGACCAGCTGTTAAATAAAGCTCTTCTGACCTTAGGTGTCATGTGGGTATATTAATTCACCCATTTATTAATTTATGTTTTAAATTTGATAACACCACTGTGTTTCGTATCCCCTAAACCTCCAGGGTGTACACAGTTTAATACTCCTGCCAATAGTTGCAACACTGCAAGACCAGGGAACCGTCCAATTCCAGTTTTGGAAAGTCTGCCGTGGTTCCATTCCATTTCAAAGAGCTGTTGACGCTCAGCGTAATCTTGTCACACTGCCACTCCAACATCCAATCACAGGGCTTGATGGCTAATCACGGGGTTTGTAAAGCAAGGCGGATGTTGTAGTCCCAAACGATAGCTGGGGATTCTGGGTAGTGTAGTGTCTTCGGAAACTGTAGTGTATAAACTCCGAAAAAACTATTTGTTTCTCTGAATCGTATGTTAAAAACACAAAAGCATTGTACACAATTTAAACCAATAAATGTTGTGTAATTAACAAGGATAAACTGATGTTTTTTAGTGGATGAGTAATGCAGATATCACTGTGTAATCATTTGACAGTGAGGGGAATATATCTGGTTTTATTATGAAAACTTTGAGACCGGAAAAACAGTTGCACACGTTATCCTGGCGAGACCTCAAATCATCTTCGTAATATCTATCAAACTATAGATCCTACACATCGACTGGACGTGGATTCTAAGAGTACAATACACTTCTCGCCAGAAATCGAATCAAAAAGCATTTTAATGGCCAAACTATTCCACAATTTAGGATTTTCCAGAGAGGGTTATTTGTGAATAAACGTCCCTCCGGAGCGTTTGGAATGAATGGGCCGGGAGCGTGTTGTTTCTTACACGACCACTAGAGCACCTCTAGTGGTTGTGTAAGAAACAACATACACTTTAAAACGTGTCTCTGGGTCGTAATAAGGGCATGAACAATCTGGTCGTTTTTTGTAGGAGGACAGGCCCAGTTTTTTCTCATCCCCAAAGATTAGCCTCACTTTTGCAGTGATATTTAGCTTCTTTCCTGCAAAGCTATTATGACATGGTTGGTGACAATGGATTCCTTAACATATTCTTGTTTCAGATCAAACCTGAAACCATAGCTGTCTAGCTTTGAAACTGACTACAGCCTCTTAAAGACAGTACAGTCGGAACAGTACAGTATTGGGGAGGCATTGGCCCTGTCCGATAGAAGGCATCTGGGGCCTCATTTATAAACGGTGCATATGCTCAAAAGATAACTGGATCTGAATTGTACAGAACAGTTAAGCTATTAAGCTAAGTGTTGTAAGGTCATATATATTTTGCATGTTAGTTCACCAGTCCACTAGGTGGCACTGTGACATTGAAGTTGTTGCCGTTGAATAAGCATAGAAGAATAACTGTGGGCTACGTTGTTATGCTAAGTATGTGGCGAACCTGAGTCGCAGTTCGGTTCTACCAGAAACCAATAAACTCCTCTATGCTCACAAGAAGCCTCCCGTGAGTTACTACATAATGGCGACGAGGATAAAAGTACAGCAGATGCCTGGTGGAAATGCACGCAAATGAGCGAGACTGTTGAGTGGCTACGTTAACGGCACAAAACACCGGACAGTGGTGTGAGCTAGAAGATGGCGGCAACGGTAGGAAACACCGCTCCTTTTGATAGTCAATCCCAGACGTGGGAGGAATATTGTGAGGTTCTCCAATATTTCTTTGAAGCTAATGAGATCCAAGATGCAGGTCGGCAGAAAGCTATTTTGCTCAGTTCAGTTGGCAGTCAGACTTACAGCCTTATGAGGAACCTTGTCAGCCCGGCGAGGCCAGGAGATAAGACGTTTGATGAGCTTGTTCAGCAGCTGAAAGACCATTTAAACCCCAAACCCAATGAAATTGTACAGCGCTACAAATGTAACTCAAGAAGTAGGAAGCTGGGAGAAACAGCCATGGAGTACGTTGCTGTGCTAAGGAAATTAGCACAAGATTGTAACTATGGAGACAAGTTAACAGAAATGCTGCGTGACAGGCTGGTCTGTGGGATTGGGGAGGATCGCATACAACCAGTAGCGTGGCGTGGGAAAAAAATTAGGGGAAGCCAATAATACGTCCTTTCTTTTGGGTCGGGGGTGTGGTGGTCAATGTAATGACGTAACCAGATGAGTGATTACAGCACCCGGTATCATTTTACACACATTTGTATCATACAGATGCAGGACTTACACACGCCCCGACAGGTCCGCACGCACTCTCCAGCCGAAACTCTAATAAGCATTCATTCACAAACTAAATCAGGAGACCTTTAACGTTTTACGTCCGATTCGCTCCTTTTTTCCTCACTGTACACAGCTCCAGTTTGGGCATTGGCCAGTCATCAGATTTGATTTGTTGTTGCTGCTATAGCAGAAGTTTAGTACAATTATTTTTGATTAAATACTCCAAATCTCCACCCTCCATAATTGCACTTGCTTCAGTTGCTTGCTACTTTCTAATGGCGGTGAGAGTGGTGCAGTGGCGCTATCTATCTTCTATCGATTAGATTTATGATTTGAAAATGATAAAAGTAGGGTAGACATGTGGATATTATCCGACTGAACAAAACGTGCATTTATCTAACAGGTTCGTTTTCCACTGACCTTATTTCGAGCTATTTTCCAAAATCCTATGGAGAAATCCCATTGCTTTCTGTCGAGGGAAACCGAGCGCAGCTTACAGTACTTCTGGGTTTTAGGACGCGTCACTGCAACACCAAGTTGATGCGATTTGATTGGATTGTGAGGCAAGGGAAGCCAGCCGCCTCTGGCTTCCCTTGGCATGGCCCTGACCAATCACAGGTTGGCAGGGGCATCACGTGAGCCTCATCTGATTGGTCAATCCCTCCATTTTTTTTCACCAAGGGAAGCCAATTTCGGCTAGCCTCCTCTCGCAACAGAGAGTGCAATCTACTGTTTCACCATAACATCTAGAGGGGCGCTGTTTCACTCTTTGTAAAATACTCAATGAGAATGGGGGAGAGATGGGCCGGCAGCAACACACAACAAAGAATTTCTGAAACTAAACGAAGTGTTTTTATTTATTTATTAAAATTATAACTACAATCCAAAAAAACAGGGGAAGCCTGGCTTCCCTTGGCCTCCAGGAGAAAACGCCACTGCATACAACGGCGATTGTTGTCATAGCCGGATTTGACCTTCGACAGGGCACTGAAGCTGGCCCAGGCTATTGAGACAGCCAGCAAGGATGTGAGAGACTTACAGTCATTGGAGTCAGCACCCTCGCACATGAGAGCACCTGAGGCAGTGCACAAGATGATGGCAAGGCAGAGCCCCAGTGAGCAGCAGCACCAGCATAAGGCTTGCTACAGGTGTGGCAGTGAGCAGCACATAGCTGGGGACTGTAGGTTTATTAAAGGTGAGGTGTCATGGCCATTTCCACTGATCATAATTCCATTGTTGAGGTATACTAAAATAGAAAAATACTGTGCAATTTTCCAAACTCACATTGGTTTCGCATACAGCATCTCTGTAAAGTGTGTGTATTCACTTTCTCCACTAAACGGCTCGCTGCAGCTCTCCCCCCCCTCCCTGTGAGCCCAGTGTGCTCCGATTGGTCAGCTCGGCCCCTCTGTTCTGATTAGTCAACCACCAGAGAGGCTCCTCCGAAAGGTGGCTTCAGTTAGCTGCTAGCTAGCTGAAAACACCAACGGTAGCACACACCATCATATGCCAATATATACACCTTACACACCCTATAACATGTACAGATTCGAGTATAGACATTTGAGGCGTAGAACGGAAGAAGAGTACGTTATTTTTACCTGTAATAAACTACTTTGTTTGATGAAAAATCAAATCATGGTTTGCTATATATGAATGATATGTTATAGGAGCAAATACTTCAGGGAAGAAAGGCTACTAAGTATTTTCTATCAAACTTTATTTTAGAAATGTACAAAATGAACATAAATATACATATATACACGGTATATCATCCATTGCTCCCCGCCGTCTTGCAAGCTACACCGGGGCTGAGGCATCAGAGTGGTCATCCCGGCTGGATCATGTATTGTCTGCCAGATACGCCAGGAGTTTCCTGATCTGGCTGGATGAAATCAAATGCAAATCAGAAAATATTATATAATAGAAACGTAGTTGTTTTAGATTCGTTAGTAGTAGTTGTGGTAGGAGTGTGTATCTCAACACCGTTAGATATTGCCAGCTAATATGCTAACCTAGCTTCCTTGTTTACCTTGGTAGCATATGAACGTTAGCTCGGAGAAAAGGCAACTAATGTAGTGTAATAAAACCACTATGAACAAAAGCTAGTGGTTCATATTAGGCTAGCAATAACGTGTTTACAATTGCAATCTTATACAGCGGACTACGTTCGGTCATTCCTTGTAGCTGGCATGAAAACAATGTGTTTGCCGAGCATGTATAGCTAGCCTCGTTAGCATGCACAGAGCTCCGTCGCAGCTTGGAGGAAAACCACATATAATGTACTGGCCGTAAGGGAAATCACCCGGAGTATACTGTATGAGTATTCCGTGTGTGAATGCAGACATTATCCTGCCATGACAAACATGTAAAGCCATCTGCTGACATTGTAGTTTATATGTGTAAACGTTAGCAACTGAGTTAGCCCAGTTAGCACCGTCTCAATGGCTCAGCACCCCAACAAACGTTTACCCATTTTCACAGTTGTGGTAGATTATAGCTTGCTTGTTTTAAACATCATAAATACACAAACAACAATGAATACTTACAGATTGGGTACCCGAATCTCCCGCTGGTCCAAACAAAGTAGGAACAGCATCGTCCTTCTGTGTCCTACGCTGTATATATCCGGTATGAATCCTCCATGTTTTGTGAAGCTATTCTCCGTGAAATGCCGCACACACAGTAAAATACCGGCTCCAACATCTGAAGGAACAGTGTTAAAAAGGAATGTCAACCACTGACTTCGTCCTGCCCTCGGTAAGGCATGCATTGAACATTTCCCCTCACAAGACAGGAAACAGACCCTCGTTGGCATGACTGGATACAGTTTTGAACTGAACCTGAGATTCCAACCGTATATATAGTATATATATATATGCTAGGCTGGCAGAGGGTACGGCCATAGCTCTGGGCGTGGCTACTGGGTGCTTCTACGACACAGCACCCAGGAAGTAAAAAATGGACAATGACGTATCTCCAACAAGCCGTTTTGGGGAGGTATTTTCTGTTTTAGAGTTGTACTCACTACAGGGTGTACTTTGAGGGTTTTGACTCTGCACACCGTTTACATGCAGAAAAACCTTCATAACACACAAGGGGACGGGTAATAACTGGAATAGCATGACACCTCACCTTTAAAGAAACCTGTCACAAGTGTGGGAAGATATTCAGAAAGTGTGTAGGTCAAAAGGCTCAGTTAGTGCTTCACAAGCAAAAAGGGGTGGAGTATATCAGAGATATAAGCATGTGAAAACTCAGGGAGCAAACTATGTCAACCAGGGGGAGGGCGAAAAAGATGACATAGACACAGATGAGGTCATGTTCACTTTGTACAAAGTGGAGGAAATAGACATACCGGCAGAGGAGCCATTTGTAGAAACACTGACGATTAATTAAACTGAAACACAGTTTGAAGTAGACTCAGGATGTGGGGTAACAGTGGTAGACCACTCAGTGTACAAAACCTTATGGGGGGAGAGGTACCAGCCCTACAACCATGCAGAGTGAGACTCAGAACATACACAGGACATAGGGTAAAGGTTTTGGGAGCAGCTATGGTAAAAGTGCAGCACAAAAAGTCAGTAAAAAACCTACCGGTGGTAGTTGTGCCAGGGACGGGCCCTAGTCTAGTTGGCAGGAACTGGATTAAGAAGCTAGGTTTGCAGTGGAGACCTGAAAGCCAGATTCACCATGTCAGGGAAGAGACCTTGGAGGAGGTACTTGGGGAATATGAGGAGGTTTTCAAAGAGGAACTAGGGAAATATAAAGGGCACCCAGCTAAACTATATGTGGACAAGGAAGCAACCCCCAGGTTTTTTAAAGCTAGACCGGTCCCGTATGCAATGAGAGGAAGGGTTGAGGCCAAACTGGACCGTCTCCTAGCCCAGGAGATAATTTAACCGGTAAAATATGCAGAGTGGGCAGCGCCTGTGGTACCGGTGTTAAAACCAGATGACTCAGTAAGGTTGTGCGGTGATTACAAACTGACTGTAAATCGAGTATCAAAACTGGAGCAGTATCCAATTCCCAGAATTGAGGATTTGTTTGCCAACCTGTCAGGTGGACAGAAGTTCACAAAGCTAGATCTCAGTCATGCATATCACCAAATCCCTTTGGATGAAGAAGCAAAAACATATGTGACCATAAATACACACAAGGGCTTGTTCACGTACAAAGTGTTACCTTTCGGAGTATCATCTAGCCCAGCTATTTTTCAACGGACCATGGAGGGACTGCTACAGGGCATCCCTAGAGTGGCAATATTTTTGGATGACATCCTGCTGACAGGGAAAGACGGCGAAGAGCATCTGCAGACTCTTGTCCTTGTGCTGAAACGGCTACAGGAGGCCGGTCTCAGGCTCAAAAGAACCAAGTGTTCGTTCATGAGTAGGAAGTGATGTTTCTAGGTCATAAGGTGGATGCCACAGGACTGCACCCCGTGCATGAGAAGGTGGAAGCAATCAAGGATGCACCCACACCTTCAAATGTGACAGAGCTCAAAGCATATCTAGGACTGTTAAACTATTATAACAAGTTCCTGCCCAGTCTGTCAACGACAGTGCACAAACTGCAAAAAAAAAGACACAAAGTGGCAGTGGGAAGAGGCACAACAGACAGCGTTTGAAAAGTCAAAAGACATGCTGCAGTCAGCTGAAGTGTTGGTGCATTATGACCCAGAGAAGGACATTGTGCTATCATGTGATACATCACCATATGGATTAGGTGTTGTGCTCTCACATCGCATGCCAGATGGAACTGAAAGACCCATTGGATTTACATCACGGACATTAAATGCTGCAGAAAAAAACTACTCACAACTTGACAAAGAAGGACTGGCAGTGATTTTTGGAATAAAACGCTTCCACAAGTACATCTATGGACGGAAGTTTACTATAGTGATGGATCACAAGCCCCTGTTGTCACTTTTCAGGGAGATGCGAGCAGTATCCCAAATGGCATCACCGAGGATCTAGCGTTGGGCCGTGACCTTGAGAGCCTATGAATACACCATAGTGTACAAAGAAGGTAAGTACCACAACAATGCAGACGCACTGAGCCGCCTGCCCCTACCAGAGAAACCTGACCTGGGGAGGCCAGAAGAGAGGGTTCTCATGCTGGAGAGTTCTGACATCACACTTGTGACTGCTGACGAAGTGAAAGTATGGACAGACAAGGATCCAGTACTCTCACGGGTGCGAGTATTGGCACCCAGAGGCTGGTCATCAGAATGAAAAGAGATTGAGTTTGGCCCTTATACAGTGAGGAAACATGAACTCAGTATCCAAAATGGGTGTGTGTTGTGGGGCGCAAGAGTTATTGTGCCAAAGCCAGGCCAAGAAAGTGTTTTGAGACAGCTTCATCAATGCCATCCGGGAGTGTCCAGGATGAAAGCACTGGCTAGGTGGCCAAAGCTCGACAAGGATGTAGAGGATACTGTCAAGTCCTGTATAACATGTCAAGAGCACCGAAATGTTCCGGCACCAGCTCCGTTACACCCCTTGCCTGATAAGCCCTGGAGTCGTATTCATGTGGATTATGCTGGGCCATTCATGGGGAAGATGTTTTTTGTGCTCATCGATGCACACTCAAAATGTCAGGCACAGCTACGTCAGGCAGCCGAAAAAGGAGAGACATGGCAGGACGTTGAGAATGTGGTACTCAGTGGGGACGAGTTGGAAGAGCCAGCAGCTACAGAACCTGCAGCAGCAGAGAGGGTCCATGGAACTATGGAAAATACAAGTCCAGGGAAGAGACAGTCAAAAGGAGAGACTAAGTTACCCAGTTACCTTAAAGACTTCCAGCTGAGCTAAGAAGGGAATAGATAATACTGTTGTGAGTCACCTAAACTCCTCTATGCTCACAAGAAGCCTCCCGTGAGTTACTTCACTAAGCAATCTTTGCGATTTATAAAAAACAAACTTGACGGGAAAACGTGCGGTCCTCCACGCACACTCTGACCAATCCAGCTTGAGCTTGGCCATGTGGAAGTGCGGACTCAAGGTCATGCACTAACTCCGGTGAGGCAACCAGGCCAGACTGTAGTGACCTCAGTTTAGGTGAGGAGATGTCAAAGGGCTCAGCGTCAAAATCCTTCATGCATGCCTGCAGGTCCTGAACTGCCTGCTCATCCTTCCTCATCCTCGCTGGCTGGCATTCAACATGCTTCCTATGGCGACGCTGGCACTGGAGGTTCCGTTTCAAAGCAGCCTTTACCCTTGCAACATTGTTTGCATTCCTTGTAGTTGAGAACTGTTGCTTCTCATTCTGTAGAAGCTGAAGCCATCCTTGCTTTAGCTTTGAGTTCAGATTCATAGTCATTTCTATCTAAAGGTCCATCGGCTGACAGGAGTAGGGTAGCCCTGTCAATGACTGGGTGAAATTATCGTTGAAGAAGGCCATTTGCTCATCTGTCAGCGAAGAGAGCATTGCCCAATAATCTGGCAACCACCTCCCATAGTCATGGTTGTCGTAGGCCATCAGTCCAGGCAACATGTTGTATGTTGATGACAGGTACTCTGAGCCATTTCTTGCATGACATGCATCAATATGTTGTACAAGAGGGTCAGACATCTCCATGAATGAGATCCAGAAGTCTCCCATGTCTCTGCCAGGTTTCTCATAAACTCTGGTGATCAGCTCCTTCATGCCATCATCATCCTCAAGATTACTGTGAGCTGCCTGTAGAGCCTCCCGAGTGTCAGTGAGTGCATTGCGCAGAGTGTTGAGGTTCTCCTTTATGTTCTCTGATAATTCCTCATGCTCGAGAATATTTGTCAGTCGTTGCTGGATCAGAACCTCTCTCCAGAGCAGGATGCCCCGTCTGTAGTGCTTCCCTTGTAGTGCTTGTTCAACAGACCCTCCATTATTACCCCTGCTGTGACCAGAGTGTCTGCCATGCCAGATCCCTTGAATCTCTTGTAGATAGCATAGATGTAGGACATCTGCTGATGGAAAGCGCCAAGAATTGGGATGAGGTCCTTGTACATTTCCGAATGTGGTAGGTGATCATGGAGGCCAGACTGAGTGTGGCAGGGCTAATGTCAGCAGTTTTTCTCTCAGGGTGTTTTAGCCAGGTCAAAAGTTTCAACAGCAACTCACATACCTCTTCGCCTTCCTCGAGATGATCAATGCAAGGTGGCCAGGGGACAGTAGTTGTGTCTTTGATCTTCTTAGATAACCGCTGTGCCAGGTTCTGGAGCAGCTGCTCATCACTGATGCCAAGGGATGAGATGGCAGCCTCAATGTAGTCACCTCCTCCCCCAACATCATAGACCCACTGGCTCATGTTCATTTGATTTCTCTCTTTGAAGCCAATTGTCTCTTGATACTCATTAATGAGCAGGCCCTTGACATACGACGATTTGACATCACCCACTTCATAGCCATAGTCACCGACAATGCTAAAAGAGACTGCAGTGAACGGATCTCTCGCTCAGTGAAGATGATGGAATCCACGTGTCTAAAGAACAAATCCCTTGCCTCTGAGAGAGACACATTCTGAAGATGCATTGCATCATCTGGCTTGAAGTGTGTGTGGTTGACGTACTTCCTCCAACAAGCATGGTGGTACATTATATCATTTGCGAAAGGATCAGACGTTGACTCGATGAGCCGTGTGAGGCGATCCCTCAGGTCCCCACTTCTATTATGACTGGGTGGTGCTTGAAAGAGCGCCATGCTGAGTGGGTGTTGAGTCTGAACAGTGTACACCGCACTCTATTCGGGTGCTTTATGTCCACACCCTGCATGCACCATACACATTTAGTTCTGTCATGGAGAGTCCCAGCCACTGATGAACGCAGGCGCTTAGGTGGCAATGGTCCCTCTGTCTTATCATCACACATAGATTTATGCGCTTGCATTTCAGAACTTGATGTTTGACTCGAACACTGAGCACTTTCTTTATTTTTTCAAGCTTGTCTGAAGATGACATTGAGATATAACATGACTGATGCCTCCCGGCCCATCTTGCCATGAAGTGGTGGTATAAACATTACCAAATTTGTCAAGTCCGGACCAGTTTTTGGCTTTTGATTGTAAACTCTCCCATTTTCCTTGGTTGATACTATCAAAGGACTTGCAAGGCTTTCCACATTGTAATACACATTCATAAGACATGCTTTGTCTTGTTGATGCTGTAGAACTATGGAGCAGTGCACACGTAGACCTGGAAAAAAAATACAAAACTCAGTTAAAATATGTGGATAATAATAATAAACTTTATTTATAAAGCACCTGTCATACAAAAAATGCAGGGAAGAAAATGCTGTTTGCCGTAGCTCTGTCAGTGATCCTGATTTAGCCAGCAAATTTTCTAAACATAAACAGAACTTTTATAACTATATCAAAATATGTTTTTACATCTTTTTGATGTACTGTACTTTAAGAGTGTAACAATCAAATTAACATCATGAAACATAAAAAAAATATGATGTTTATGCCCACCCTACTATATACAAAATTAGAGCATCTGAGGGAGGTTCTCACGGTAAACGCCTGCATGAGCTGTAGCTGCATGCCTCGGGCGCTCAGAGTGGCTAGAATCACTGAGGTGGAACATCTGTCAGCAGCCAACAGACACCTCTCCTTGTCACATCCTCCTCCAGATCAGTTCGGCCGTTCCCGGCGACTTGAGGGAGCGATGGCTAAGGGTGCTCCCCCCAATAGGAGGACTAGAAACAGGCTGTCCTCTAAAGTGGAACAGCTAGCTGCCGATATGGGCATGATGAAGTCGCCTCTTGTCCCTTCAGCCTGGGCCCGGTATAGGGGCTGCTAGCGTGCCGCCTGCCCCTCCTTCGGTTTACGCCCCTCCTTCGGTTGACGCACCTCTGTATGAGGACGCCTTGTTGCTAACGGCTTCGGCTAAAACTCTTCAATGAAGAGATGGAGGGCGAGGTCCCGCTCGAGGAGGCTTCCCTCTCCTCTGCTCAGGGTTCTCTGCAGGGCGTGGAGGACGACTCCATGGCGGCCACTATTCGTACGGCCCTGGCGCAGTCCCTCCCCTTCCGAGGGAGCCCATGGGACCCCGGAAGCGGAAAAATATATATTGAAGTCAATGGAGAGATAAACGTTATCTTTTGATCCCGTTTGAATTGTGCCACGAATGACACATATGATGTTTGTCAATCTTAAACAATAATTTCCATGTCAAAAAAGTCACAGTTTGTCGTAAAACTGTTGAAATATAAGACTATGAAAAATACGCAACTAGAAAGACTACAAATCCCAGAGTCGCGTAAGTGATGTCACCATTGTTTTCCTCCACTAAGAGATAGCTAATATCAGCGCGATATATCATCGATCTATATGGCGCTGGCTAAGATAAGATAACTTTAACAAGATACCTGTGTGCTTAGTACCAGGTTGTTATCATACCAGCAATGGGTCTTGCTCGTTCTTTCGCTTCCCGTCTGATGAAAGGAACTGGAGTGGCTGGATCAAGTTAGCTACCTAGCTAGTAGCTAGCACGCTAGTTAGCATTACAGCCTTGTCATTTTTATTAGCCTTAACAATAAGTAACACAACATGTTAAACAGTAAGAGTAGTAGTCATATTTCGTGTACTTTGAAGAGTACTGTCACACCTGTGTGATCATTCTATAATACACACTTAAGCCCGGGGGAGAAATGCTAACGCTAGCTATAGCGTCTACGATATTTTCTACTTCACGCTTTTGTAAGTAAATTCGAACCCTGAAGGCAGGAGAGACTGAAAAGAGTCAAGGGAAGCTTATAAAAGTTAACAGCATTTAATTAAACAAAATATGCGGTGGTCTACAAATGAAATTTCAAGGAGGCGCTCTCCCCATCTGTCTGCTCAGTCCAGTGTCGGAGTCAGAAGAGCTGCTGGTCCCTCTCTTGGCCTCCCTGTTGTCTTCTGAGGTCTTCTCCTATTGGCTGGCGTCATCGGGGGGCGGGTCCAATGCATGTGGTGCCTTTTCTGTTGCTAAATTACATCATTCTGGTGTCTGTGGTTATTTAAACATTCCCTGCTACACATTATTCAGCGTCAATAATAGTGCTAATCCCAGTGTGCTCAGTTTAGAACATCACATGTCATTTCACCTTCAATCATGGTTTGAAACCGTAGCATCCCGTCAGATGCTAATGATAACCGGAAGTGACGCATTTTCAGAATAAAAGTGTCAAGTTAACAGTTAGTGAACTTCCGTTTTTTCAGAATAAAACTGATTTAAATCAAATATTGTATTTAATTCAAATTACACCTTATCAACATTGATTTTAAATTTACTAACAGTCCCTCCTTACACACCTTAAAAGGTGTGTACATAATACTGAAATCAATGAGTTCTTCATCTGAACTTTACATAGTACATAACTCTTGTCAAAATCATACTATCAAAATGGAATGGTTCACCTCAACTTTATAAAATATAAAAATACTTTGATGGTGCTCAAACATAAAAGTCTTCCCTTGTGCATAACTTCTAGTGTTAACCTTCAATATCATTCCTAAAAATAGCAGCATGGCTTGGTATTGGAACATTTCTTTCTCCCTCCTTTCACATCATAAATCATCTTCATATTGTATCTGGTGTAAAGGCACTTGTTCTTTTATAAAGTATAAGAAGGATTAAACTATCTAAAAATAGGTAAATATTACTCTTTATTTAAACAAGTCTAGCGCCATTCTATCGGTCTGTTTTTATCTAAATGTTTGTGTCATCCTTTTACTGTGTCTCTGGTGCAATTTACGAATCTCTGCTGGCTCCAGTAAATATAGCTCTCCCCATCCACATTCTTGTTGGTTGTGGGACAGAGGAATAATAATTCAGAACCTGCTGATACTTGAATCTTACTACTTGGCATATGTTACAAAACAAAAAACATCTCCATGGTGAACTAAATAAAATCCTTGTAATCTTTCTCAAATCTAATATAACAATGAACTATTCCTGTTTGTGGTAAAAACACACTAACGTTATGTAATACAATTTCATTATGATTAAAAAACAACTCAAGTCATGATGATGTCAGAGTGAATGATTTCCTGAGTGTGTCTGTCCTGTAAGGTACGTCATTCTCTGCTTGGATCGTGTGCAGAAATCCCATCGATTGCACCTGGCAATACTGCTTCTACCTATCTATTATCAAGCTGAAAAATGAATACAGAAATCCAACATACTGTCATCAAATGTCTTTCTATTATGAATTTAAATCAAATGTATATCCCCATAATGACCTAAACAATAAAGTCTATGGCTTTTACTTCTTTTACCAGGCTAGTTACAAGATGTTGTCTAAATTAAATTCCGTCTCATTACATTACTATATTTTAGCTTAACAGTAATATATTCTTTCTACATTTCAAACCTCAGGTACTTTAATATCTGTTGAAATATTACAAAATTGTTTCATTATCACAGGTCAACTTCTTCGGTATTCCATTCTGGAATTACATCTCTCACAGTAGCCCCTTGGCCACTGATTCTGCATCTGTGTTACCTGTTATAACTCAATCAATATTTAGAAACATGTCAACATTCACCAAACAGTATATTATCCCAAGATATGGAGCAGGTTAATTCTAAAACTATCTTCAATGCTCAGTTTGAACATCTGGGTTGGGGCGGAAAGTGTCTTTCAATCCTTAAAAGAAAAATTTAAATTGTGAATTTTACAACCATGTTGACCTTTATACATTATACACACTCCCCCCTTTTTACACATGAACTCATGTGCAACAAAATCCTGTAATGGGGAGGGGAAACAACTTTCAGGTAAATATTGGTTAGGGACATAGTGAACATTTACAATTTGACATCCATTATTGTCATTTCCAAAGTAAACACTTCAGTGAAAATAAGTGTTTCTCTCCGTCCTTCAGTCCTAAAAGAAACAGAATCTTCAGATTTTAGTTTGAGTTTTACATTTGCAAACCGCCAACTCCTGGACGGTTTCCCCTTTTTATGGAATTTTTAGGAAACCTCTTGTTTCCCTTGGAGCTCCAAAATAATATGTTAGTCCAAAAACATGCTTGGTTAGTTATTGTTTTAGAATCATGCAGTTAAACTGATCACATGCCGGCATACATTCACACTCACACTTTCTGGTTGTCAAGTCAGGTCTGGTCAGATACACCCCAGAGTCAGTCATTGATAGTGCTTTTGTCACACTGTCAGTCAGGGTCAAAGGTCATTTGGTCTCGTTTTATTGGCCATGTCGTGCTCTGCAGAGTCTTTTCAGAGGTATTTCAGCATAGGCGGGTACCCTTTATCTACAAAAATATGTCATATGTGGAGCGCCATTCCTTATTCATTCACGATTTCAACTATGATTTTCAAGATTGGTTCTAACTTTTCATTTTTCCTGAAACTTGGTACAAAACTCACTTCCTTATAGTACTACTACTACTGTAATTCATTTACACCTAATTAGTATTACAATGTCTAATAGATCTAATTCAGAAACTTGTGTACATAACTTTTATCTTGAGTCAAACCATTACTAGGATCTGTGTAGCTCTGCATTTCATAGCTCATTATACTCATTTATCTTCAATTCTGGTCTACTTAAAAAACAATGTTAAACTCTTTAGCAGTGTGTGGAACCCTGGGTGTCCGAACATGCAACAATTACTCCCTCCTTTATCAAGGATTTAAAAACAGAAGTCATTTAATATTTCCATCTTAAAGCCCTCCTCTGGTAATAACTATGCTACAATGGTGAAATCAATACTTTGGTTCTATATTTGGCTTGGCACTAGCTCTTCCGTTAACATTATCTATATAAATAAAGATTTGTCTTATAGAGTGGTTCCTAAAACTATCATTGTAATGGTGTTCAATACTGTACCAAATGAGCTCACTACTGTATTCACACATGAATACAAATCTCTAAAAGAATAATTCGTTAACATGATGAAAACATTGAAGAATATGGTTTTACTCTGTACTCCTAACTCCAAAACACCCACTGCTTAAAGTGGAGTGAATTTTTCCATCATGTCTCCCCCTTTATCCCTCAGTGTGTTTTCTCATTTTACTTTAATAGTTTCCTCTTTACTGCTATTTTCATTTACCAATTGATTAATTGGAGATTAATAAATCTTTCTGTCTTTACGTATGTATCAAGTCTATTCAAGTTCTTTAAATGTGGTCTCTTTTATGTGCATTTTGTGAATAAGTGTGTTTATGTGTAAACTCACTCATGTCTCACACTTTGCTCTTGAGAGTATCTCTCTGTATGTCAGCATAAAGTTTGGTTTTGGATGTCTCTGGTGGAGATAGTTCTGGCTGCCGTTCTGGATGCAGTCTTGTTGTTGTTTCAGCTTTGTGTCTGTTCGATGGAGAAGGAGGAGTCTCCTGTTGGGTTAGGTATTTTGTCTGCTTGGAGGGTCGGGGTCGTAGCCCTTCTGATGCAGAGGGGGAGTCCAGGTCTCGGGACGCATTACCTATAGAAAGTCTAGCACACTGAGGTTAAATAAATCCAACCCTTTCCACTCTGTCTTTTCTAATCATACTATCTGTCTTAGTTGTTAAATGCCATCTAAACAACACAATTAATCTCTACTAATGATATTACACAAACTCCTTCCAAGAATTACTTCAACCATTGCTACATATTTACCCAACACAACTCTTTCAGGAAACCATTTTCTATAAATTGGAATACCTACATGTTTCAAGCATCACATATTCCACACACTACGAAAGAACATCTCCACACTTTAAATCCCACTATTACTTAGCTCAATAGTAAACCTGCAGAGCACACCACAATCAGATCACAGTAATGTAAGTGTACTCAAGTGTAGGCCTATGTCTACTTTCCGTTATACTTATTACTTTTGGTGAACATTTATTTATATTCTAAATTCCTTGTCTATGATATGCAAACAGTTTTGCATATGTGTTTCTCAATGTATTTACACTCTACAGATTCTTGAGTTTACTCATCTCCTGGTGCTGTAGTTCCTAAAAATGTTCGATTCCTTATTGTTTTGTACCAGTTTTTCAAAATCAGTTCTAACTGCCGTGTCGTTTCTGGAAATGTGGCGGTACGGCTACACACTGTGTAAGTGGGTGCCAACATGTTCCTTTTGTTGATGCTGTATGGGAGTGTATACCTGAGCCTGTGACTGTACTTGGGTAGGAAGATACATAGGTATTCGCTGTTGCTGGAATTGTGTGGGAAGATACTGCAGTGCTTGTGGCTGTACTTGCATAGGAAGATACACAGGTGTTTGCTGTTGAAGATACTGCTGTGCTTGTGGTTGTACTTGCGTAGGAAGATACACAGGTGTTTGCTGTTGAAGATACTGCTGTGCTTGTGGTTGTACTTGCGTAGGAAGATACACAGGTGTTTGCTGAACCTGGTTTTGTGGACATACACTTCCTCCTCCGCCTTGTTTGTTCTGCATTTGATTCTCTGGTTCTTCCTGAGTTTGAACTGTTGGAGGTGTCCACCCTGCCTTCTCTGCTAGTATGGCCATCTGATTAGCTTCAGTATCTTTCTCAGCCACCCGCATCTTCAAAAGTCTTCTTGCTAGTATTTTGTCGTCTTCATCATTTTCCCTCTTTGTTGCCTGGTATCTGTGATTGTGGTGAATAAGATGTTGTCTCTATTGTCCAATCCCACCACTTCTTCCAGGCGTAGCTGCACTGCTAAGGGAAGGGCTTTTATGACAGCGTTCTTCCACAACATTTCAACTGCCTTTCGTCTTTCTTCAATAATGTCATTATGTGCTTCATCTGCTTTTCGTCTCTCTTCCATTCCTCTGATGAGTTCTGCTT
Organism: Gobionotothen gibberifrons; assembly: GCA_943591055.1. Classification (NCBI taxonomy): domain Eukaryota; kingdom Metazoa; phylum Chordata; class Actinopteri; order Perciformes; family Nototheniidae; genus Gobionotothen; species Gobionotothen gibberifrons. The sequence continues at coordinate 155,533 of CALSBZ010046673.1, read as the reverse complement.
CCATTCTTCTGCCGAGTTCTTCCATTCTTCTGTTGAGCTGCTCTTCCATTCTTCTGTTGAGCTGCTCTTCCATTCTTCTGTCGAGTTCCTCCATCAGCTGGTTGACACTGGATAGGATTCTTACCTCATACTCCAATTCTTTCACATTTGGGGCTTGAATTGAAGCTTGGTGAGAAGGGTTGTTCTCTGATATGTCGGGAGGAGACTCGGTCAGGCTTGGATACTGCTTTGGAGTTTGGATAACTGGAGCCTCTTCTCCTGTCATTTCTGCTTCTATTGTCAATCCTTGGCTGGCATCTTTCAGATGGAATACCAGACTTGCAACCATACATTTTCTTTTTTCAGCTCTGTTCATAGCAATTTGTTCAGGTCCATACCAAGAGGGTCGTCCGGCTTTGATCCATGCTTTTTCCTGTTGTAGGTATTCAGCACTCTCATGTTCAACTACAGCTTTTCGATGGGCTTCCGTTGGTCCAGGTTGATCATCTGCTGGAATCAATCCTCTCGCTTGCCATTGTCCCCACAGTTTCTCTATGTGGTTCCATGTCTTCTGTCTACGTTTTGGTGCTGTCCATCAGGCACTTTAGATACTACCTGTGTGGCCAGGCATTCACGGTGAGGACTGATCACTCTGCATTACAGTGGCTCATGACATTCAAGGAGCCAGAAGGGCAGGTCGCCAGGTGGTTAGAAGAGCTCCAAGCTTTCGACTTCAGGGTGGAGCACCGGGCTGGGGTGCGTCACACAAATGCAGACGCTCTCTCCCGCCGCCCGTGTGCCGCCGGCGGATGCCACTACTGTGAGAAGAGAGAGACTCGGGAAAAGGAGCTGCTGGAGGAGGACATCGTGTGTGCTGCAGCTTGACAAGTTGAAGAGGTTATTTGCCGGGAGCTTCAGACAGTGGATGTGGCAGAGTGGAAGCAGTTCTACAGCCTGTACTGCAGTGGGTCGAGGCGCAGCAGCGGCCACCGTGTGAGGAAGTGGCAGTGTTCTCCAAAGCAACCAAGGGGCTGTGGTCTCAGTTTGAGGCTCTGCGTCTGTGTCAGGGCGTACTACAGCGTGCGTGGAAGGAGCCGGCAACGGGGGAGGAGAGGTGGCAGGTGGTGGTCCCGAGGGGTCTGCAAGAGGCTCTACTCGAGGCCATGCATGGAACGGCAGGCTCTGGGCACTTTGGCGTCACTAATGGCGCATTTCCACTACAGGGCCTCGCTCAGTATGGTTAGACCTCGTTAGGCCTTATTAGGACTGGCTCACTTTATTCTGCGTTTCCATTACAGTTTAGTAGCTGGGGCAGTAACTATAGTAATGCAGTGTAGGCGGAGAAGTGAGGTCATCTTCAATGAGAACCACAGAAAAACAACATCAGCCGTTAGCTGTTAGCACTCAGAGCTCACAGCTCCTCATATCTGTTCAGAAACTAGACAAAAGTTAAACAAGTACAAACCACAGACTGTCTGTGTCATGGAGAATACCGTCGCTGGTTTATTTATGTCTGTATAGGCCGTTGTTGTGAGTGTGGACGGTCGGAGCATATACAACATTAGCTTAGCCGATCTCCATTTAGAAAACACGCATTTTAAAAGGTTTTTCGCCTGCCGTCTGTCTGCAGACTTGTCAAAGCATTAATTCATGGTTTTTACTAACCGGTATCAGTATGTTGTTACTTCGGCATCATTTTGAAACGTGTATTACAATTAAATCACGGTCAAATATGTTCATTTCGTTGTAGTTGTAGCCCCCTTGACAGCGATTCTCTCTCTAGTTTAGCATACTCAGCCCGACTCAGCCTGGTTGTTGGCCCGGAAAGAACCTCGATTTTATGGGGCCAGAAAAACTGTGAAATAGTACCCGCTAGCCGGTACTACGCTAAGTGGAAACGCAACCAAAAACGGGCCGGGCACGTCACGGCACGCTTAAAGCGAGCTCCGCGCTGTAGTGGAAATGCGCCATAAGACTCTCCGCCGCCTTCGCCAGGGCTGCTACTGGGGGCAGTGCCGGAGGGATGTCGAAAACTTCTGTCGCCGCTGTGACCCTTGTATGGCTCGGAAGGGCCCCCCTGGTCGTTCCCATGCTCCGCTGCAACAGTTTCCCGTGGGGGCCCCAATGGAGAGAGTAGCAGTTGATGTGGTGGGGCCTCTACCTGTGTCAAATAGGGGTAACCGCTACGTCCTCACGGCCATAGACTATTTTACAAAATGGCCAGAGGCGTATGCCCTTCCTGATCAGGAAGCAGTGACAGTCGCAGATGCCTTGGTGGCCGGCATGTTGCATAGTGACCAGGGGAGGAACTTCGAGTCCCGGGTGTTCGCCTCCATGTGCACACAACTGGGCATGCACAAAACACGCACCTCCCCCTTGCGGCCTCAGAGCGACGGACTAGTCGAGAGATTCCATCGCACCATGGGCCAGCAGCTGGCCATACTCACGTCTCAGCACCAGCGTGACTGGGACGAGCATCTGCCCCCTGTGCTCATGGTATGTCGCTCTGCAGTCCAGGAGTCCTCAACCTGTTCTCCTGCCCTCCTCATGTTAGGGAGAGAGCTTTGAACCCCTGCTGTTTTGGCGTTTGGTCAGCCGCCAGATTCCCTGAACACTCCTCCAGGGCCTGAGTACGCCAGGAGACTTCAGGACCGCCTTGATTCCGCTCACGCCTTTGCCCGCGATCAGTAGAAAAGTGCTGGGGTGAGATAGAAACAGAACTATGACACCAGGACAAGAGGGCAGCACTTCCGGGCCGGGGAGCTGGTCTGGGTCTACAGCCCACAATGGAAAAAAGGCCGGTGCCCAAAACTGGACAGCCAGTGGGTTGGTCCCTGCAGAGTACTGGAGAGGGTGGGGGAAGTGGTCTACAGGGTGCAGCTGCCTCCCAAGGGGAGAAAAGTTGTGCTCCACAGAGACAGGTTGGCTCCTTACAGAGGAGTCGCTTCTCCACATGCCCAAGGGACACCGGGGCCCACAGCCTCCCCCTCGACACCCCCACTCAGGTCCCCCGGCGAGCAGAGCAGCAGCCCCCCGTCAGTGACTGAGTTTCCCCCCACTTTCTTCCCCTTTACCCCACCTGGGCCAGAACCGGCACCCCCTGACCCCAGCCCCCCTGCCGGGAAGGCAGACACGACCCCCGAGTCGGTTCAGAGACTTTGTGTGGTAGTTAAAGTTTATAGTGAGACCCCTCGGTTCCTGTAGAGGCAAGAATGCGCCCTGGTCTCACTGGAAGGGATGGTAGTCCACCCAGACCTTCCTAGTTCAACTAACAGTGTTTAGTTATAGTGTTTTGTGCTAGGTTTTATTTGTTCCTCGTGGGCGAGGAACTTTGTAGTAGGGGGGTAGTGTAGCGACCCTGTATAGGGTGCTGAGTGTGTCACTCAAGCATCCCCCGTCTCTGCCAATCACAGAGCTGCACAGTGATGCTGGTCGAGGTGCGGGCCTGTGGTTGGGGGAGCAGAGGGGGGAGGGCGGGGAAGTTGTGACGTTGACCCTGCTATATATGTGTGTGAGTTGGGGTGTAGAGTTCAGTGTGAGGATGAACCTGCAACCTGTAACATGTAACCTGTGAACGTGTGTGAAAAAAGGAGTTATTAAACCCCAATAACTTGAAGCCTGTTTCCGACTCCCTTTGTCGAACGTTACAGTATGATCAGTATGTCAGATGAACAGATTCCACTGGGCTTACAACTAAAGACACAGTCATGCAAAAACTGCGGCATGTGTACAGCTCCTTATGTGTATACTGCAATTTTTGAAGTGCTGGAGCGGCATTCGGGTGTGCTCCGCCAGCACTACACCACGTGATGACACGTTACGCTTGTGTTGTGTTCAAGGAACCTCTCCTTGGTCAGGAAAAACAGGCAGTCGCGTGTTTAATTCTTAATTCTATTGCGGTCTAAATTTCTTAAATTTGTTTGCGTGTTTACAAATTACCTCGAGGGCCGTATCTAATGGTCTCACGACCCCTGCCCTAAAGGAATACCCTTTCCGTAATTTTTGAAATGTCGTTGTGTTTTCTGAAATGCTCTAGTGTTTTCTGAAATACTGTAGTGTTTTGTGAAATGTTGTTTTGACTGGCACTTCAGGGCCACCGTAAATATGGTCTTTGTTTACATTAGCAAGCATCGCTAACACTCAGAGCTAACGCTATACTGGAGAGAAATTATGTGTAAAGAAGCAGGATATGAAAAAGTACTGTCCTTGTAGTAAACCCGCGAGAGACAAAGCGTTTGACCTCCATACTGTTTCAGAAATAATCCTTGATGTGGTTTGGAACATAATATGGCATTTAATCACGGCAGCGTTTAGCTGAGTTTCTGCTGGTGGACAGCCTTCTCTTCACAGAGCTCACTGCTTGCATGCAGCAGCTCCAAAGGGGCGTGGTCAGCAGCAGCTCGGTTACATTTAAAGGGCCAGACACAGAATCAGCCTTTTAGTAACAGGTTTTTAATTTCACTCCTCTTTTAGCTGACATTTAGTAAATGCAGGTACATTTTTAGCAGCTATTCATACTAAATCAGTTGTCCCTCCCCCTGGTGCCAGGTCCAACAGATCCACTTCTAGGCTGAGCAGCCCTGTCCCCCCATAAGTGTTATATTTTCACAGCTCAGTGTCAGTAAATATTGTGCGGTTAGTATTGGACTACAAGATAGATGCAAGCCTGTACAGGTAGTAGGAGTTATTTAAAGCATAAATGAGTCGGTTGGGTTCTGGAGGTGTGGTTACAGCAAGTGTGCTTGGTTGGCGTGGCCTGGGCCTGGTGGTGGGGCCCAATGTGATATCTTTTCATGGGGCCCAAAATCCCTGGCGTGTATGGCCAGAGGGCATGACCTATAACACATGTACTACCCAATAGCATTGTGAGGCTGAACAAAAGGACCTTTTGACTGTGTAAATGTAGTCTTTTAAAAAAACTAAACATTTACTGACTTTTTTAGGATATCTTAAAGTAATGTTGTAAAATTACAACCGGGGGCCTTACAGGGTTATGGGCTATTGTTTATTGTTATTTACTTTAAGATGTTTATTCTTAACCGATAATTGAATTTAAAAACTCTTATTTAAATGATGTGTGTGTGTCTCTGTATTCCTGATGATACACTGAGAGAATGAGCTCATAGGGCTGCTGATCACCATAAGCTAAACAGTCTGTATATTGCATTACATTTGTGTATAATGTATAAAGCTGATACTTTGCCTGCGGGAATACGGAAAAAATTGTTAGATATACTGAATATTATTTGATCTATTCCACCACTTAATCCCAAATAATGTAGAGGTGTGCTATAGGTGCCTTAAATAACCCCTTATTTTATAATGAGATGTATTTTTATGTTCATATAATAGTGATTTCAATGCCACCCCAAAATGATCACTGGTTCCATCCTGGCCACCCCACTGAAAATGTCCTGGCTCCGCCACTGAGTGTACCACTTGTACCCTTCATGGATGTGTAATAAGAACATGTACCCCCGGACTGACGGGGACTGTGCGCTTTAACAAACTCCAGGAGATGGCAGTACTGCAACACGAAGAAGAGCTGTAGGGGAAGTGACGGAATTACGTTGGGTAACTTCCTGTACACTCAGGGTCCGGTCCGTTCCGCAAATCGTCCGCTGTTCTGGTTTAGAAGGCCAAATAGCAACATTTCGGTAAGTTCAAACCACTTAAAATGCAGACATGTTATTTCTTTCAAATTGAATAGTGAATGTTTTATTATTTATATTGAAAGGATTATAATTACCCTTCATTCACCTTACACGACCTTTGAGCAAAAGTCCTTGACAGTATGAGCTCTCGCTTCTTACGTCGACGTTAGCTAACCGGTGAGATTTACCCTTCACTACCTAAACACACACACAGTCTGACTAAACTCACCGTCTGATCCACTTATTGCCCACTAAACTGCTGGGATTAACTGCCCGGTGTCACTGGGTCTTTGCAAAAATACTGTAGACTAACATCAGCTAAACATTGGACATGTTACGTAAGTTAGGTAGCAATATTTGCATCAGGGTAAGCTGAGGTCAATGATTCCCTGTTTACGTGTATGTAGAGTTCTGTGCCTCAGAATATGACTTTGTACAAAGTAAGACAATGCTATCACGTTAGCAGCTGAGAAACGCTAAGGTTACACCTTCGCTCAGAGCAGGACATGTTTATGAGGGTCTTTTTGAGTGAGTGTTTAGGACAGATGGAGTATCCTTCGGACTAAAGTAACGGTTAACATAAACTAGGGTTCTGATGATAACCCAATGTAGAACAATGTCACCGTTAAGTGTCTGTCAGAATCAACCTAGCGCTGTTTGGATTCTGACAGACATGTGGGAGAAGAGAGACACTGTTAACCTCCAATACGTAGAAACTGTTATCCTTCAAATATATTATATAATTTATATAAGTATACGATAATGCTTCCATGCTTTATCTGCACTGTTTCTCATCGGTAATGTGTGTGATTTCAGCGTTGAAGACGTGATGGCTGCAACCCTGCGTTCCCTTTACTCTGTGTCAAGGCCAGGTAAGGGTCTCTTCCTCCCCCCTCTAACCCTAACCCTAACCCACTTGTATAGTCTTAAAGTTATATAGGTGTGTCAATAATATAATCCATTTCAGATTGAAAAATAGATCTGCCTGCTATAAGCAAATGGCCATAGACCGGAAGTTGTGTCTTTGTCACAGTGACATGTTGTAAAACACATTAGCCCTTTCTCATTTCTCAGTTTTCCCCTCCTCGACTCCCCTCCTCGACTCCTGTCCTCGACTCCTATCCTCGTGTCTTAGTCCCACCCACAGGAGATGCGAGCGGAGGACTGAGGAGGGGAACCGAGGAGAGAGGAGGGGAAGCAGCAGGCGGTTAGAGAAATGAGAACTCCTCTCCTCTGAGCGGTCATTTTAAAGAGACGTCCATTAATGATGACAGGAGGCACAGCAGCCCTCTGTCTGATGGACAGATGTGTTCATGACGACTTATATATTTACTTTGATTCATTCACAGTGCGGTATAATGAGACAATAACAGGCTACAGACGAGGACAGAATGTAGTATAAATTCTCATGAACACAGTTCTGCCCATCAGACAGAGTGCTGCTGTGCCTCCTGTCATCATTAGCATGCAGAGCGGTCATTGGTTGAGATCAGTCCAGCCGTGCGTCACACCTCTTTTAAACATCACTGTTGCCGGAAACACATCCCCAGAGGTGATAGCTCCTCCAGAGACTCTCCTCCATGCTCCATCTTCGATGTGCATTTAGAGAAATTAGATGTCCTTCATTACCGCATGCTGAAATCGAGTCCGGGTCACTACCGGAGGACCGAGGAGGCGGAAATTAGAGACATGAGAAAGGCCTCTTGAGAGCTTTGTAGTATCCTTCAGTTGTCTAGTCAGTGAGATCTTAATGATTATTCCATTTTTCCTTTCAGGCACTTTTGTGGCCAGCCATAATCTCATGAGGTCTTTCGGTGTGTCCTCACAAAGAGAAGGGTTCAGTAAGTAACACAACGTGTGTGTGTGTGTGTGTGTGTGTGTGTGTGTGTGTCATTACACTAAAGAGGAGAAACTCTATAATAGAGAATATAGGTTTTTTGTATTAAGCCAAATGTTATTTAAAGTATCCTTTAATACTTATCATCCTTATATTTGGGGCCTTACTTGTAAATAGAACTCAAAACAGAAAAAAACTAAAATGATTTTAAAATAGAAGCTTAAGGGTTGTTGAGAACAGGCATTGGGATATATATTTTTTTAAATCCTGTGGAGCAGAGCAGCATCAGTGTTTCTTAGGGTCAAAAACACTAAACTCACATCTTAAAATGAAAGCATTTAGTTTATTTAATGAAAGAGCACATGTTCAATGTGAAAAGTGACAGTAGATATAGATTAGTTGCAATTTGGTGCTATATAAATATATATATTAAAAAAAACCACCTTGAATTTCAGGGAGGGCGCGGGGCTCCGTTGGCGGGGCGCAGCGCCCCTCCAAGAGAATGGTAGGGGAAACACTGACATTTTCTTCAGATTTGTTCTCATCTTTCATTTAAAGAAGCAGACAAAAAAGCTGCAATGGCTGGTAATCATAACCTGAGATCTTCCTTATCCTAAATGTACAAAGTCACTCTCCTCCCCAAGCTGCACAAATCATGTCACCTTGAGAGGCAGCTGGATAGCATATTGTGATATGAGAAGAGAAAGCATGAGTCTTGAGATTACACGAGATTAGCTGCTGCAGGACAGGTATTGCAGAATCTCTACCGGTGTACTCATTTCTAGCAGTTCTAGGAATATAACCTCATATCACACTACCCTAATTGCAGCAACTTGCAAAGGTTACTAAGCTTCTAGCCATGGCAACGTAATGGATAGCATTATTTTAATAATGAAAAATGTTAATCCAATTCCACACAATTATGTTCTGTCAGTCGCTGATTGTTACATTTTCAAATCGTGATAAAGCTGCTTCACCTGGTCTTGGCCTTAGCTTAGCATGTAGCATCCTCATTAGTTTCTGAAAGAGAAGCGTTCAGAGCCAGAATAATGGGGCAATACTTCAATTGATCATCTTTCAATGGTATTGTATTGTGAAATCATAAATTGAGATATGCAGTTTCTCAATTGCGTCATCTAAAAGGATAATAACAATCAAATTCTAACTCAAATTTCTCAAAAATAAAATGTCTGTGTAAATAAGGTAATATTTGATTATTTGTTCAACTATTTGATCAATCTGATGGGCATGGAGAACGTACTCCCAACACAGTATAAGCAGCTCACCTGTTGTGTTTGTGTGTGCAGAGTATGTCAATGCCAAAGACATCCCCACAGACATGAAGTCCATCACAGACCGGGCGGCTCAGACTCTGCTGTGGACGGAGCTCTTCAGAGGTCAGCTCAGCATGGTCATATTTCAAAATGTCTCCTGTGAATGCATGTACACAGTTAATGTGATCGAATGGAGCTGTTTTCCACATATATGCCCCTGTGATCTGTGTCAGTTTGACAGATGTTCTCTTCTCATTCAAACATGACTGATTGTGTTGTGATGTCAGGTCTTGGCATGACAATGAGCTACCTGTTTAGAGAGCCCGCCACCATCAACTACCCGTTTGAGAAGGGGCCCCTGTCCCCCCGCTTCAGAGGAGAACACGCACTGCGCAGGTGAGGACGACCCCCTTGTTTTTTTATTGCAAGGTCATTGCCATCACATTGACTTTCCCCACATGTGCAGGGATAGCCTCCCCCGGTTTCGCAACTGCTAGCTTAAAGCTATGTGCGGCATTCAGGTCATTAGCATAGCAGCAAAGAACTACGTGCTATGTAAAGCTAATGGTATCCCTCTGCACTGCGCTCATTGGGCGGTTAGCTTTTATAATGACCTCCCAACACAAAACGTACTTTTGGAACCAGATGGATTGAATTTGTTAAGCATATTGGTTAATATTGGCCAAAGCTTAGAATGACATTTTTCTTAATTTGTCTTTGGAGTCATAGCACAGTCCATAACAGCTTAACAAAGTCTTTGTGATGATGTTACACCAGGTATCCTTCAGGAGAGGAGCGCTGCATCGCCTGCAAGCTGTGTGAAGCCATTTGCCCTGCACAGGTACACACACACACACACACACACACACACACACACACACACACACTCTCTCCCAGATCAAAGAATAGCTCTGTCAGTGTGTCTCTTTGTTTCTGACCATGTGTATGTGCAGGCCATCACCATCGAAGCAGAGACTCGTGCTGACGGCAGCAGGAGGACGACTCGCTACGACATCGACATGACCAAATGCATCTACTGCGGCTTCTGTCAGGAGGCGTGTCCTGTGGATGCCATCGTAGAGGTGTGTGTATAATCCTGACGATGTGTGACACACAGGGTGTCAGCATGTTTAGACGAAAAGACGTGCAGTAAAAACTGTTTGTGAGGTCACAGATTGCATGATAGTAGGAAAGTCCTTTAAATAATATTAATAACTTGGATTCATATAGCGCCTTTCACGATAGCCAAGGACGCTTTAAACAGTCATTGTTTTTGTTTATTAGCATGATATTGATTTGGTATTGAGAATCTTGGAATTTCACTGCTATTGGTAAATTAGAATACCTTAATTTCGTCCCGTAGAGGGGACATAAAAGAGGCTCTTCATTTGACCCCTCCTAGTGTTAGGAGCAGTGGGCTGCCATGATGTACGGCGCCCGGGGAGCAGTGTAGGGAACGGTGCCTTGCTCAGGGACACCTCGGTAGCACTTGGTCTTTCTGGGACTTGAACCGGTGACCTTCTGATTCCCAAGCCAAGTCCCTACAGACACTTCTGGTAACATGACATCCCCTCAGTGATCACAATCAGGGGACACGGTTTTCTTTTCTTTATGTTAATTCCATTCCAAATTAAAGTTAATTTATTGCCATGTCCAAAGGAAAGGGCAGGGAGAACAACAGACTATGGAGGGTAAACAA
>CALSBZ010046673.1:134370-145080 GCA_943591055.1 Gobionotothen gibberifrons | reverse complement strand
TGGAGGGTAAACAACAGACTATGGAGGGTAAACAATAGACTATGGAGTAGTGTTAATTTCGTTGACTAAAACTATGACGAAATATGTTCGTCAACGACCTTTTTTTCCATGACGAAAACGAGACGATGACGAGACCGCACCGACGGCAGTAAACAATAACTGTAACGAAATCATCATGCAACGGCAGCTTTTAGTAGGCAGTATAAAAAAAGGTTCTTTGTTTTCACCAGAAAGTGGGCAGGGCCGTCATTTTGCCAGGCAGTGACGAAGCGTATTGTATGACTGTTTAAATGCTGGTTTACTGTGATTTTGCATGTTGTGGTCCTCATCCTTGCCTCTGACCCCCCTCTTCCTTTTATTCCTGCTCCGACCTCTGACTCCCTCCCCCCCCTCCTATTTCTCCAGGGTCCTAATTTTGAGTTTTCCACTGAAACCCACGAAGAACTGCTGTACAACAAGGAGAAGCTCCTCAACAACGGAGACAAGTGGGAGGCAGAGATAGCTGCCAACATACAAGCTGATTACCTTTACCGATAGAACCCCCCCACACACTCACACACAGAGTATAGTTAGCACTTCATAACACACTCATACATCCATTCTGTACATACTGTAAGAAGACAGACTCGGCTGTGGATGAGCTCAGGGTTGGAATCTAGTTTGCAGAGCATCTTTTATTTCACACCAAACATCACCATGCCAACCCCTCATGTGCTGAATATACTTTGATATGTCTCTTGTTTTACCATGTCATTGTTTAGATTGCATATTTATTATAAAATGGCTGTCTGTGTGATACCTCGGCATGGTCCAGTCCTTCATGTGGGGGTCTGGAGCTGTGTCAGTGTCAGTGCTGCACACTGATAACAGACTGCTGATGTCCCATACAAGTATACACAAGTTAGTGTTATGATCTTGGATGTCAGTGCAGAGGTTTTTGGCTGTTTCCACCCTGACTCAAAAAATAAAGTTAAGTGGAAAACATATATTGTGTCGATTGTTCTTCTTTACCTTGCAAAATAAATGTACTACAGTCCACCACATGTAAAGGTCTACAAACTGATAAGACCCCTCCTCTGAGAGCGGGACTGGTGTCATTCATCCTTTCATGTCTCAAAGGTCAATGTTAGGGGGGTTGCTTAGTGTAAAGTTATCTGATTGGTAAATGAAATGAGTTTAACTCTACAAAGTACAAGTTACAGAAAAGGCTCAAAGACCTTGACAACTAATTATTTTGATAAAAGTATTTGAAAAGTTTGTTTGGAAGAATTAACAAAAATAGGTATTTATCGTCCTAAAATATCACCACAGACTTTGGTAAAGGGAATGTTCTCAAGCTTCTCCTTTCTCGATGGCGAGATAAGAATCTGAGCCGGAGAACGTTTTTTCTAGCTTTTTTATTAACTCTTTCTTTGAAAAGTCACTGTACATTTCCCTCTCAGCAAACAGCAGAATCTCGCTAACCTTAACCAAGTTCACCATATCAATAGAAGTTGATGAAATGTTGTGTTCACAGCTTGCTTCAAACTGCTGCACAGTTCTGGAAGCCTCAGAGATCTGCACCTTTCTACTTCTGTGGTGTTTGTCCGTACACTGTGTGTATGTTAAAGTGCACTTTACATCTTCAGAAACTCATTTTACCTTCTCTTTAATGTAGTTATTGGCTGTCATTGTTAGAGGCACAGTTTGGTCTCCCCGCATCTTGTTTTTTCCAAATGTGAAATTACATGAATTACCTGAACAGTAACTACAAAACCTCTGCTATGAGTATTACCATGTGTGAGTGAACTGAAGTGTGGTTTCCTGAGCTGAGCCCCACAGCATCCGCAGAGACCGGTGGAGCTAACGCTTCATGTGTCGGTCGGTCGGTCGCCTGGACTTCAGATGACCTTTCAGGTTGATGTATTCATGTTGTCAGCTTGATTAATAAGCTCATGTTTATTTGTATTTTACAGAATGTTCACACAGTGAAAATAAATATGTTATTTTGAATTGAGCATACTCACAGGTTAAATGATTTCATTGTTGTGATGTAAAGTAATGTTGACGGTGTGTTGAGCTGTTGGATCAGTGTGAGTAGTCTTTCAAACTTCAGCCGGTATGTGACCTGGCACTAGGATCAATAAGGACCTGCTGTATGCCAATGTGAAGGAAGCATGTAGCTCCCCCCGCCTCGGCAGTTCAGACCACAACCTGATCGGGTGGCCTGTAGCTCTGACTTCTCACATCACAAAGATCTTTGAGAGACTGATCCTGCAGCATCTCAAACCCCTCGTGGTGGACTTCAGGTGGAGCAGGAAGAGGCCTCTGACCCCCATCACCATCAGGGGGGAGGAGGTGGAGGTGGTGAACAGCTACAAGTTCCTGGGAGTGCACCTCAACAATAAACTGGACTGGAGTGACAACACTGAAGCTCTCTTCGGGAAGGGGCGGAGCCAGCTGTTCTGAGGAGGCTCAGGTCCTTCAGCACGAGGCTGCTGCAGATGTTCTACAGTCTGTGGTGGCCAGTGGGCTCTTCTTTGTTGGGGTGTGCTGGAGGGGAGACAACAACACAAGGGACACTGGCAGGCTGAACAAGTCGTGAGGAAGGCTAGCTCTGTAGTTGGAGAACAACTGGACAATCTGGAGGAGGTGGCAGAGGGGAGGACGAGGAGGTAGCTGGAGTGTATCCTGGAGAACCCCCCCTCCCCCCTCCATACAGAGTGAGGATGAGGAGTTCAGCCTTGGACTCATCCCTCCCCTGCACAGCACCAAGCACCTCCGACTCTCCTTTGTGCCAGTAGCCATCAGGCTGCACAACCAGGGGTTAACAACGTAACACACACAAAAATAACACGTATTTACATCAAATCTGAACTGTACAATCTCAATGTAAATATATTTAACAATCTGGACTCATGTATATATGTTCATTTAATTCATTTCTTGGTTTAACAGCTACTTACCTGTATATCATTTAAATGTAATCTTCAATTGTATTCATCTTGGGTGAATCTGTACTGTACTTTCGCTCTTACTCTACTGCTTCTTAAACTCCTGAATTTCCCCACGGGGATTAATAAAGGTCCATCTTATCTTAGTCCTGATTCCCTAATGCTCTCCTCTTTTGCATTCATTAGATCAGACACTCAAAGAGATGTCTCTCCCTTTGTTTACCTTTGTGATTGGCAAAAAGCTCATGATAAAGTTTGGACTTCAGTCTGAGGTGAAGCGAGTGTCACATCTCACCTCACAGTAACATTTGGCAACACTCCTGTCCTGTCCCAGATGGGACTATAATAGTCATATTTGTTTTGATATAGCATTTTTTCAAGCTTAATTACAAAATGCTCTCGAGGTTATTGCCATTTGTCACATCTGTTTACACACTGTACTGTACATGGGTTGTACAGTGTATAGCCACAGCTGACCTTTAGTGACCACCAGAGCATGCTGGTCATGTTGGTGCACCCTCCCATAGGCTGCATCTACTGTGCAAACACACCTGTGCTTTAAAGAGTGCAGAGTGCAGAGTGCAGCGTGTTCATGGAGCGAGCTGCCAAAACTGAACGAATGGTCGGAGTTGTGTTTACATGAAATCAGAGCAACATTTAAAATGCTCTGGATCAAGCATCGTCTCATTTTCAGATGGTCATTAGCAGTATTTTGGTATTTTGCTGTGCAGATGACAGACATCTCCGGTCTAAAAGCAGAAGAAAAGCATGTGAGCAGGACGCCTGGTGAGTACCGCTGACTGCTTTCTGAGGCATTTAGCTTTCAGTTCAGTCTTTTCAAAACAAGAATACCTTTATTCGTCCCACAGAGGGGAAATGTACATTTGTTACAGCAAGTAAAGGGCCAAATACAGCTTAAAATGAATTAAGAAGCATGCATACACATATTAAAGATACAACTAGAAATTACAAAATTTACAAAATAAACATCCAGTAGGCCTACCAGTAACAGTTTAGAGATCGCAGCAAGGAGAGAGTGTTGAAGGTGGAAGTATTTATTTGCAGTATATAGCCTATACAGTATATTGCACATAAGAAATATTGCACAAAAGGGGTATTATTGTCTTTGTTGTTTGTGGGGGGGGGGGGGGGGGGGGTGTCTACCAGGGTCCATATCGGTCGTAAAGTCTGACTTCTGCAGGAGGGAAGGCCCTGCGGTCTCTCTCCGTGAGACACCACGGGGGCAGCAGTATCCAAAGGTTCATCCCTTAAGAAATAAAGAGAATGGCAACTCAAATACTGAACTATACTTTGTAAAGTTATTACACATAATTTCATATTACTCTTTAATCTTTCTAAAAGCATGGACTGGCATGGTCTGGTGTACTTTTTTGGAAATAAATGTCAACATTGACCTGACCAGGATCGACACCATCCCTCCTCAGACATAAAGCCTGTGTCAACTCCTGAAGCGCTCTGCAACACGTGTTCTTATCTATTGACCCGCAATCAATAAGAACACGCATGAAGTTACCTACAATTCCTGTCAATTACTTTAGATGCGTATCACATAATGCAAAGAGCATTTAAATATTTTCCAATTGAAAAAAAGTGGTGAATCAATATTTTGTTTATTATATCCAAGTTTTAAAGATGTACCTGTTCATTGAGGTTTCTGAATGACTACTTTAAGTATTATCTGATGCTAATACTAGCAATGTTTTATAACCCATATAGCGACAGCAGGAAACAAACAAAGTCCCTGAGAGGCTGAGGCCGGGCCTGTTTGGTATTGTGTGACACGCTACAAAAAAGTACTTGATGAGATCAAAAACTCTGTTGCAAAATAATGTGGTTTAATGAAAACTGGGATGGTCAACTTATTCTCCTTGGACATGTACATTGTTATATTTAATCAAAGCAATCATTTCAACTTGCGGTCAACAAAAAGTACAACGGCCCTGTGTCACCCTCTCTTCCACACACACCTCACGCAGGTGAACAGGATTATAATGAGTGCCGCCCATGTGACCCAAGCCAACCAATCAATAGTGCTTAAACAAATATCTTATATTAAAACAAAACGCAATTCTATACATGTTTCATGGCTCCTACAACCCATGCCGGACAAGATATATAATCTCTCCCGCAGGGGTTTGGTTTACCCCGGTCTCTGAGTTGTGTCTGGAATAAACCTGGAGGAGTGCATTCGGAGCTCATCACAGGGTCAGCGTCGGTCTGGCATTCCACCCATGCACATTTCATGTTCCACACTCCTCCATTTGGTGCCACAGTGAAGTTTTTCATGAGGAGTTCAACACAGTTGGGCTGTTTTTAATTCCTACACAACCTCTCCTAAAACACTTATTCAATATGTTATTATCTTCCTCTTCTGCTTCCTTGGAATCAAGCTAGGGTTGCTTACTTCACCAACTGGATCTTTGAACAAAACTAGATGCACGCTTGAAAACCTGGAGACGGTGGATGGAACATGTGAGGAGCTCTTTTCCAAAACGCTATATATCCATTTTAATAGTTGTCAGGAAAATGACATGTTTTACCTAGACCCACACATTTTGTTAATATTAAATTTATATATATATAGGATATATAGCGATTTGGCATGAAACGTTGATAGAGCAGTGAATAGGTTCAGTACACAGCAAAAATGGCACAACAAGCGTTTTGGAAAAGAGCTCCTCATGTGTGTCATGAGGACTGGGCTATTATGAATTTGCTATTAGGCTGAGCCAAGACACCCTACGAGGAAACTCTTTTGGACTGCTTGTATCCAAAATGTCATTCTTTTGGTCACTGTCCAAAGGTCTTCTTCAGGATCCTCCATTCTATTGAGCAGACCCTGTGTCACACTTTCATATAAGGTTATATAAAGTTAAATGTACCAATACTTTTGTCCAAATTGGGTTCATGTCAAGCTTAAACCCCTCCTCCTCAGACCTCCATCCATCCCTTCATGCCTCCACCACCACCAGTGTCTAGACCCCAAGGAGGGGTCTAATCGCCAAACACCATTACATTCGTGTATTATTGGCAATACATATTGTTACATCAAAACAAGTCTCTCCTGATTGAGTTGCCATATTGGCATTTCCTGATGAAACGTGGTGAGACCAAAGAAGTATGATCTCTGTGTGATCATTTGTGTGTTATTCAAGGTTAAATATTTGTTTTAGACATCTGTTGTTTTTAATCTATTTCATACTTTGGGTTTCCTTAAATTGACCTCTAAAGCAGTATGGCAGTATTGTTCCAGGAAGTTCATGTGTGTGTGAGAATGTGAGGCTTGGAGCTGCTCAACAGTGCAACATGTCTGCAGCTTCATTTATCAACACATTCAATAAGGTCAGAATTCAAAGAGCATCCATGCTTCACCCCCTATTCCTGAGTGTTATTCCTACCCTTCGGTTTTCACAGCACACTGGTTACGGACCTAATATCCATCTTGTATTGACAATTCATTTGTTTACCGTGTGTTCATCCCCTGAGCCGTGTGATGGACTGTTTGAGAGTACTCATAAATTAAAGATACTGTCCCTTCTGACCCTCCCTTGTCTCTCTCTGTCTCCCCAGAGGGGGTGAGGCTGGTGGACAGCTCTGAGAGATGTTCAGGGAAGCTCCAGCTGAAGTCCACTGGCTCGTGGGCTTCAGTGTGTTCTGTCTACTTCAGCTCAGAGGCTGCTCTAGTTGCCTGTAGAGATCTTGGCTGTGGGTTCGCACATACTTTCCATGGGAGTGGTTTTGGCGCCCAATCTCAAATCTGGGGTCCGCTGTTTCAGTGTGAAGGCACAGAGAAGCATCTCGTGGATTGTCCTTCCACTACGCTCAACGCCACGGAAACTGACCCAAGTGAATGTGGAAATACTTTCCTACACTGTGTTGGTAATTATCCCCTTTATTTTTGATGTTATTTTTAAATAAAAATAGTATTGTTTATGTTTTCAATGTAGTAACTAATTTGCATGTTACAGAAATAAAACCTTTGAAAAATACAACTTTAGACATTTTTATAATTTATTGTAGATTTGCAAGTTACACGTAACACTTTAAGATACACTATTCATACATATTGCCTTGTATTATTCGAACAGAATGTGGGTAATCCCTTAACTCTCCTTTTTACTTTTACTTTTTCAGAACGTCCAAGTCAACCTTTTGCCCAGCTGTATACCTCTCAGGGGCCTGTTGATTACAAGAACAGAGAGGTTTTGAAGGGCCATCGCTTTGCCATCTCTTGCTTCTACGCTTCACCCTACAATGTTTCCTCCATCCGCCTCCGCTCCGGGGACGGCAGTGACCCCTCCTCTGAGCAGATTAAGGCCCCTGATCAGAATGAAGCAATCTTCCTCTTCCCTGCTGCAGAGAATTACCACCAAGGCACCTATCAATGTGACTACAACTTTGATTTCAGTAAAGAAATCTTCTCTGAGCCAATGATAATGCACCTCACTGTAAAAGGTAAGCCTGAGCGTCTCCATGTAAGACATTATTCCACGGTCAACACCTTGTCTGTAGCTTTGTTTTAATGCTTTTTATTTATTAACAGAAGCCCTTTGTTCAGAATATAAACTCATATTTTCACATATAGCATAGGTACTGTAAATCACAGCAAAGAACAAAAGAAACAGCTGAAATAAAAATATTAGTTACAAATAAAAATAAAATTAAAACAAAAATCCAATCAGTAATATATTTAGAGATGAATTAAAGCAAAGATTACAAATGACAAAGCAATGACTCACACAGTTCATATATCGTAATAGGTCAAATATAACAGAGGGATGGTTTCACTCGTATACATACATACACTCTTCCTTTGTAAAAATATTTTCAAACTTACGTACACAGTAACAAGCCATTTTCGGGCTACATTTATTTAACTGTCTTTGCTCTAACCTACAAGTATAGTTAGCACTGGGGCCAAAGCAGAACAAAGCCAAAGCAG
Source organism: Gobionotothen gibberifrons (assembly GCA_943591055.1). Classification (NCBI taxonomy): domain Eukaryota; kingdom Metazoa; phylum Chordata; class Actinopteri; order Perciformes; family Nototheniidae; genus Gobionotothen; species Gobionotothen gibberifrons. The sequence continues at coordinate 137,184 of CALSBZ010046673.1, read as the reverse complement.
CTTTCATTTTTGACTTTCTTGCTCTCTCTGTATTCTATGGAAGCCAAATTCTGCCACAGAAAAGAAAAAAGTGTATCCCGCTATTCATAATTATGACTTACTTTCTAATTTTCTGACTTATTTATCTCAGTGATATGGCTTACTATCTCCTTATTTAGACTTAAAATCGAATTATTATGACTTACTTTGTCATTATTTTTTACTTGTTATTACTATCTCATTATTTGGATTAAAGTTCAGTTCAATCAGGAGAGACTTCATTTTTTGTTGAAAGAACAATTATTGACACATGCACTTCGCCCGACTGACATTGCGTGAGGTGTCTTCCATCTTGGGAGCAGACAGTGTCGATTCCAACCTCTCGGGAGACTTTACAGCAGATGAACTCAGTGAGGCCATAAGTACGCTCAAGCCGGGCAAATCTCCGGGCCACGACAACATCCACCCGGAGTTCGTCACCCACCAGAGCACAACAACATCTGGCTGGCTCTGTGCATTCTTCTCGTCGTGCTACCGGAGGTCAAAGCTCCCAAACACCTGGCGCCGCGCCTCCGTCATAGCTCTGCCGAAGCCAAAGAAGCATTTTGCAGTCTTTTTTCATGTTAGAAACGGAGTTGGCGACACTAAAACTGCAATATAATGTTTGTGTAGCAATAATACACATGACATATATTTTAGATGCCTCCAGTACCGATAAAAAGACTGCTAACGTCGGAGCTTAACGGTACCACGGTCTTTAATAATTCAGCCCCGGGGCCCGTTTAATACCGGGGCTCGGTACCCATCCCTAGTCGTAACTGTGGAGAAATAGGGGCTGTGGCTGACAGAGCACATTCTGACGCTGAGGGCTCTCCCCCCTACCCATAGGCGGACGGAGAGAGTCCCCAGCCCTGTATGGGCTCACTATGCACCACCTCTCCCGAGTCCCTAAGGAGCACGGGGAGAGCGCAAGTGCCCCATGTCCCCCACTCAGACACACTTACCTCGTGAAGATTGTGTATGGACTACGACGTAGAGGGCTCCCCCCTCCTGCCCTAAAGCAGGGGGAAAGAGTCCAGCCCCTTATGGGCCCAGTGCACGCCACGTCCCCAGGGACCGGGAAAAACGTAAGCGCACTACGCCCGGGGAGGGGCCTGGCCTGCCGTAAAAACCTCGACATTAGTGGCCGACTAAAGGCTGACCTGCCGCCAAATCCCTCATGGCAGGACGAGACTGCTGCTGCATACACCTTCACTGTGGAATGAGCCAGCCCTCTGTCCACCAGTAACTGTAAGTAAGACAAAATAGAGCCTAGCTCACAAGATAGGGGCTCTATTCTCCGCTCCTCACACCATTGCTGGAACCCCAGCCACTTTGGCCTGTAACAGGCTGTGGTGGATCCAGCTCTAGCTGCCTGGATAGACTGAATAACACTGTCAGATAATCCACCCTGTCTCAGCCTGTCCCTCTCAGGAGCCAAGCCTGAAGAGGACGGCCCAGAGTGGGTAATGCCCCAATTGCACCTGCCTCTTGAGACATCGACCCCCAGAACTGGGGAAGCGCCCAGGGCTGGCCCACCTTCATCTGTGTCATCTCTGAGTACCACGGAGCCCCGACGCGATCCGGCGCCACTAGGATGATTGACAGACGTTCTCGCCTCACTCTCCCCAGGAGAGTGAACCGCCCGAAGCAGGGACGAGCGTCATGCTCTCTGACAGGGTGGCGCGTAGCACGCTCTTTTTACAATTGATCGCAAAGCCCAACTTGGTTAGGTGTAGGATCAATTGGGCTGTGTCAAACATAACATTGCCTGTTCCCTGGACCGGGCCATGACTATGAGGTCGTCCAGATAAAAGAAAACTCTCATGTCATGGGCGTGCAGCGGCTGGAGCTCTGTGGTCACACATTTGCTGAACGTGCGTGGGGATAGGGAGTAGCCGAACGGTAGTCTGTTGTACTCGTAGGCTACACCCTGGAAGGCAATACGCAAATACTTTCTGTGTTTCGGAGCAATCTCGACATGAAAGTAAGCGTCCTTCAGGACGATGGTTGTGAACCAATCGCCTGGTTGCACCAGACCCAGTAACTGTTTTATAGTTAACATCTGGAATGTTCTGCGTGCAATGTGGAGATTCAGTCTGCGGAGATCCAGAATGGGCCTGAATTCGCCTGTCTTCTTGGGAACCAGGAAGTACAGGGAATAGTGCCCTTCCTCTCTGTCTTGAGTGCGCACAGCAGACACTGGGTGTTTCTCAATCGGTCAAAGTACTGGCAGCAGCGGCTGCCAAACAAAAACCCTTAAATTAAAGTAAAATACTTTAACTGAAATAAAGTGAATAAGCTATTAATTTACGGGAATTGTCCTCTCTTTTCAAAATCCATTGTCTTAAAATGTTACATTAAAATACCTTAAAGGAGGGGAAGGTAAGTTTGAGAAACCGGCTCGAGTGCACAAAAATTCCAAAGTACACAACCGAAAAGAATCCGCCCCTTCCTTCAGACTTCCTACAGAGCACCTCCTCCAACACACATGAACGCGCACATGACCTCAGTGAAGACTTGAAAACATCATGGCTCAATCAGATGTAAGAAAACAACACCTAAGATCATGATAATGAATGTAAAACAAATGTATAACAAAGTTAGTGCTTATATTTTTGAAGCTAGCATGTTTGTTTTGTGAAAATGTATTAAAATGTTACGTCTGGCTGGCGAGCGCAGGCTGCGGTAACGTTACATATCAACGTTAAAAGCTGTGTACTGACAGAGTAGAGGGGCAGGACACTGAGACTGGGTTACTCACTCCAGCTTTGCAGCGTCCCTCCTCCATTCAGG
>CALSBZ010046673.1:114968-132452 GCA_943591055.1 Gobionotothen gibberifrons | reverse complement strand
CCCCCCCCCCCCCCCCCCCCTCCTGGATAGGGTGAGGCGGGAGCAGCTGTCAGTCATCCTAGTGGCCCCAGATCGCCGCCTGCCGCCGTGGTACGCGGGGTAACACAGATGATGGTGGGCCAGCCCTGGGCTATTCCTCAGGTCTGGGGAGCGCTGTCTCAGGAAGCAGGGGCAATAGGGGCGTTACCCACTCTGGGCCAACCTCTCCAGGCTTGGCTCCTGAGAGGGACAGGCTGAGACAGGTGGGGCTGTCTGACAACGTTATTCAGACTATCCAAGCAGCAAGAGCAGAATCCACCACAGTCTGTTCAGGCCAAAGTGGGCGGGATTCCGGCGATGGTGTGAAGGAAGGAGTCTAGAGCCTCTGTCGTGTACGCTGGGCTCTATTCTTACCTAATTACAGATACTGGTGGACAGGGGGCTGGCTCATTCCACAATTAATGTGTATGCAGCAGCCATTTCGTCCTGCCATGAGGGATTTGGAGGCAGGTCAGCCTTCAGTCAGCTGCTTATGTCGCGGTTTTTGCAGAGGGTCAGGAGGCAGCGCCCAGTAGTGCACGCCTCCGCCTCACAGTGGGACCTGCCGTTGGTGCTCGAGGCTCTGGTCACAGAACCATTTGAGCCCCTGGAGCTCTCCTCCCTGAAAGCACTGTCATGGAAGACAGCATTGCTACTTGCCTTGACTTCAGCCAAAAGAGTGTCCGAGCTGACCGCTCTGTCGGTGCACCCAAGCTGCCTTTTGATCCGGGGTGACCGTAGCGGGGCGACACTCAGACCGAACCCCTCCTTTACTCCTAAGAGCCTAAGGAGTTTGTTCAGGTCAAGGGCTATTCAGTTAGGTGGCTTTAATCTTCCACCCCATATTGAGGCCAGGGAGGCTAAATTGCACCTCCTCTGCCCAGTGCGTGCGCTAGCATGTTATGTAGAGCGCACGGCTGCCATTAGACGCACTGAACAGCTGTTTGTGTGCTTTGGGGATGGTGTGGCTGGAAAAGCTCTCTCCAAGAAGCGCCTAACAGGATGGCTATGCGGGTGCATTACACATGCCTATGGACGGGCGGGGAGAGCCCTCCCCACTGGGGTCCGTGCGCATTCTACATGGGCTGTGCCGGTCTCAAACAGCCTTATTCAGCAGTGTGAGTGTAGAAGATATATGCACGTCGGCGTCTTGGTCTACGCCAGGCTCCTTCATAAAATGTTATCTCCTGGACATGTCTGGCTCCTTCTCGTCGTCTGTGCTTGCCGAGGCAACGCATGACTGGTGAGAGGGAGGGTGGTTGTGGGTCAGCAGGTGTCTGACCCCCCCCCCCTGGACATAAAGCACTTGTGTTTTCCCATGCTCCTGAGGGAGGCAGGCTGGGAGAGCCTTCCTCACTATTGTCCATGCCCACTCTACACGGAGCGTGTGTGAGTGTGGGGGACGTGGTGCACTTATGTTTTCCCATGCTCCTGAGGGACCTGGGGAACATGGTGCGCGGTAGGCTCCAGACGGAGTCTCCGCACAGATCTTTTCCATGCACACTCTACACGAGGTAAGCGTGTGTGAGTGTGCCTTATCCAAATTGCGGCCCCGACTTCTCTACGGTTACAACCGGATGGGAGGAAGTGGGATGCAATGGATGTTAGCCAAAAGCCGGGCAGGGACGGTGTGGTGGGCCGATGTTGTTGGATGACAGGGCGTGTATACATCGGGGCTCCGCCCACTGTACCCATAGAGTCCAGTAGAGGGCGGAGCCTGTGTGAGATATAACAGGGGGTTACGTATTGTAACCCTAGTTATATAAGCACAGGCGGAGCCCTCTACCTGGGGGCCCTGTCTTTCCTAGTCCGCTCGCTGAAGAGTGTTAAGGATAGTGGGCGGCGGGTGTAGCCGCCTTTATATACTGTGGCCTGCGCGTGCATTCAGGTAGGCTCGCCCCGATTGGCCGGCTACGTTTACGTAAACTCAGTAGGTGAAAGCACGCACAGCATGATAGAGAGTAGTACCCATAGAGTCCAGTAGAGGGCTCCGCCTGTGCTTATATAACTAGGGTTACAATACGTAACCCCCTGTTATTGAGAGCATCCCAAGGGCATTGATTATTTCATAAGTTTAGAAGGGGGGAACATAGTCTAACAACAGTTAGCTTTTGTTAATTTTACCTCGAGCCAAACTTGTGAGACTTGTTTCTGAAATCCCTTTCTCTTAAAGTGAATAAATACAAAATAAAAACAATGGAGCTTACCCTAAAACTAACCACTGGATTGCTTGTCTAACATGACCTAGTCCATAAATGAGGTAAGGGTGGGAACAATCAAACGCACCCTCCCAGGCACTGCGTGTTAGCGAAGTACAACTGGGATCTCGAAGAGGAAGATATGCTTGGTCAATTCTTAATAAAAAAAAACAACAAATTGAGCACTTGAGTTTTCATTAGCAGCGCCTAGCTACAGCTGCGGAGCTTCGGTCAATACCACTAACAGTCTATTTCCTTAAAATGGTACATATCGCTGAATCTATATTTTCATCTTCAGGTGATGAAATCTGCATAATGTCCCTGTACAATAAGATTCAAGCATTTTGTAATCCAGTGAGGAAATTCAAGACCAGTAAATATTGATTGATTAAACAACACTAAATAAAATGTTAGTGTTTTCTTCAAACTCAGACTCTGTGCTGCGGCTGTACCTCAAAGACAAAACAATTGTCTGATGATCTTTGTTGAACAAGGTCTGATTGTCCTGTACAATGTGGGGTATTTTTAAATACTTTACTAAACCACATTCAATATTATGTTACAAGTTAGTTATTACTCACATATCAAAGTCTTTCCATCTGCAAGATGGAAGAACAGCTGGGTGCTGCCTGGAGAGACTGATGAGGGACACAGGCTGGCATCAGCAGCTTTCCACACAAAGCCATCACATCTTCTCTTCCATAGTCCTCACTGTCCACTGGTCAAAACTTGTCATGGCTCAAGATCCAGAGTAAGCCTATCAAGAACTGCATCTGCTTATATAAAAGTTCAGGCGGAAGTGGCCGCACTGATGGTTTTACAAAATCTACTTCAAAATAAACATGCTTTGGAAAACCAGGAACATGCTTTGGAAAACCAGGAACATGAGCTGAGGAGAAGAAGAGAACAACTGGACCTAGAAGGAGACATCGCTGCCACCATGGCCAAAATGAAGGTTCTTGCTGCATCAAAGAAATCCAGTGTTCCGAGTAGCTCTACTACAGGATCTGATGGCAAGCAGTCATATTTTGTAAATGAACTTAAGGAAAAGAAAACCCTTCATATCAGCACAGATCCTTTTGTACCCCAGCCACAAGTTATACATCTGCACCAATCATTCCAGAGCACAGTGTAGCTAATCTAAAAACATCAACAATAAGAACCAAGGACAGAGCTGACACTGAAATCATCACATCTACCATAACACTCGAGTCACAACCTCATCCAGTAGAAAGCAAATTTGCAACCATGAAAGCTGGAAAAATAAAATACAACATAGAAACAAAGGAAACTAAGATGTACAGAAAAGAACCAGCCTCTTTGCATACAAGTGGCCTTACTGGGGCCGGTGAAGAGGACTGCAAACTCTCAGAGTCAGTGATGGGTGCCAGCAGGACATCTGTAGTGAGAGTGAATATGCTGTGGAAACATCAATTTAAGATGCACTATCCTGAAGGTGGCAGAGACATCCAGAGACTTTCCAGGGGAAATCAGCGGTTCCGGGATCCAGTCTTAAAATCTGCCAAACTATTGGAAGGACCAATCACATTAGATTGGAAAAGGACAAGGAAAAAAGGACTTGTACTTGGGATTCAGATGAAGACAAATAGTGGCTTTCTGAACAGACCCCTCAGCCAAGTACGCCTTTTTCATGAGGCAGAGAAACTTTTGCCATGTCTAAATAATTGTCCACCTTGCTCCTTGCCCCCTGCATACAGTGACTATTGTTGCCCCTGCACTCACATTACTACACACAGCATACTTGATTGCTTGTATACTGATATATGAATACTGGATTTAAAACATGATGATCTGCATATCATTAGAATATACAGTGTTTTATTGTAATTTGTTTTGAATAATTATTATAAATTGTTATATAATAATTAGGGGCCGGAATGTAGGAGCCAAAATGCTTGTTTTGCCTTACTTATTATTTGTATTATTATCTTCTATTTCTGTTTGCATCGCGTTTAATTGTTATTGTTTATCACTTCCGGCAATGGTCACGTGGGTGTGGTTTATTGGTATTTAGTCACCTGTTGGATGCCGGTTTGGAGGATATGATGTAGGAAGAGGGTGAATGGCGCTCTTATACTTTCTGTTGACCGTCAGGTCTGGAGTTGTATATTGTTTGTTTTCGTTTTACCATGGACTACAAATGACTACGGACTCTTACATGGAACGCGTCACAGCAAAGAGCACTTTTTAGCCTCTCAGCAGCTAACTCATAGGGAGTTATTGCCGCTATATGGTGGATTCAATCGAATATTGAGAAAATGATTTATGTAAAAATGTTTTTGTTTTTTATTTGACGCTTTTTTTTACAGTTTTATGTTTACCTTAAAATTACAAAGAAATATCTTAAAGTCTTATACTAGTAATACACCTTTATATTACGAGTTACATATTTAATTACAGATAATACTTTTTATTTTACGTACATCTGCATGTATTTTCTGAAAGTGCAAAAATACTGTAAATATTATATAGTACATTTACTGTAAAAAAAAAAGGTGACGCAATGACGCAGCACCAATCGGACTCTGGGCAGTGTGAAAAGAGCCGGAGCTAAACCGAAGAACCGGTTCTGAACCTGAAAAGCTCTAGCACGGAGCTTGAACCGGAGTTGCATTGGTGTGAATGAGGTAAAGAAAGTGCACCAGATTGATGCTTTTAATTTCAACATTAAAAAAAAAAATCTTCCCGGGGGAGCATGCCCCCGGACCCCCCTAGAGGAGTTGAGGACCCTCCTAGAGGAGGTGAGGACCCCCCTAGAGGGTGTTAGGTCCACTCCCCACTTATAAAAATAGCACTTTACCCCTGCACCCTCTCTAATCTCAGATGCACGAGTCATTTTGTTCTGGAACCGGGCCTGCCCTCCTCTCTCCTCGGTTCCCCTCCTCAGTCCTCCGCTCGCATCTCCTGTGAGCGGGACTAAGTATCGACATCGAGGATAGGAGTCGAGGAGGGGAGTCGAGGAGGGGACATTTAAGAATTGAGAAACCTCTCTTGCGTCTCTCCATGCTTCCCTGGTGGGAGGGACTAAACTACGCAAGTGAGGGACGCAAGGTTTCCATTTAATCGACTTGAGAAGGACCCTCAGACTGGGATACAACAAGCAATCTCTTTTATTTTTATTTAAAGACGATTGTGGGGTCAAATAGGGAGGAGGCGGGATTCACCCTCGCGTCCTGGGTGGAGAAAGCAACTCTCTCCACCGGGACGCTTCCTACCAAGCTGACAAAAAAGTCAGCTTCTGGAGGATGGTGCACCCCACCCAGAAGCCCTTTGCCGAGGAGGAGCCGGAGCGGCTCGGCCAGCCTGTCCCCGCGAGTGCCGGTACTGAACCGGCTCTCCGGGATGAACCGCAGAGGCAGAGGGGGCAACGGGAGCCACGGGGGCTCTGTACCGTCGCCTCTCTCTCTGCCTTATCCCCACCGGGCGCTCTCTCCCCTGAGGAGGTGCCTGAGGACGAGCCAGCGGCAGCATGCGGCTGAGCTGCCCTCTCCGCTATGAGGTGTGATTTGTGCCAAAGAACGAACTAACTGAGCAGACAATCGTGTCGATCGTCGCCAACCCTAACGTGAACTATGCCACGAGAGAAGTAACGTGACACTCTCGTCGCCACCCCTCTCGTCTGAGAAGCTACGTGACGTCTGCGTCTGAAGTTACTTTACTTTGGTAGTTATCACCAAATAACCCAGTAATGTGACAGCTACGTTGCTGTAAAATATAAAAAATATATATATATATATCGGTTCCAAATATCGGTTATCGGTCTCCTTGATTACTAATAATCGGTATCGGTATCGGCCTTGAAAAAGCCATATCGGTCGATCCCTAATGCTAATAAAGCTATTGAATTGAATTGAGTATACCTTTAAGTGAGCTGTCAGGAGGAAACCAAGGTTCGCCAACACATTGCTCTACTGCTGAGAAAGGCTGTCCAAAGACGTGAAACGATGTTCTGCAATGTCTGTGTATTTTTGAAGAATGCCAAGTAAAGGAAGAAAGTAATAACTCGCACTGAGTCTTAAAACATGTCTGAAGCTCGACCAACAACCAATCACATGAATCTCCCGCCCCTGACACACAAGTAGCGGTTTGATTGGCTAGAGCTTGTACTGGCATATGATTTGATTGGCTGACGCTTCCACCGAAAGCTTCAGAAGATTCAAAAGTTGAACATTGCTCAACTTTTGAATCCTGAGATGCCTGGAAATCTCCGCTTTGCTTCCCACAATGCAGTTCGGCGAAAAGTGAGGCAAAGTGACGTCACCCCATTCAAAGTGAATGGGCAGAAGCGTTGGAAGATTTTTTTAACGCTTCTGTGTAGACGGGCCATAACCGAGGTGATCGACCCGAAGAGCCCTTCCGTGGATACGGGGCCCCCAAGGAGATCATCCCGGTCCTTTTTCGACAGCGCCGTCAAACCTAGCCACACGTTACGTGACGCCACGGTGGCCAGGGACATCACACGACCGGCTGCCGTAGCCATACCGTGGACCAGATTATTCATCTGGCCCACGCAGCGGTCCGAGTAATCGCCCCCATCCGGAGGCGGGGATGTCCTGCTTAGGGGTGATCAGCGAGACCCCCAACACACCGAGATTACTGGCCGCTACTGTCATCTGTGCTCCAAGCCTGAACATTTTATACAGATATTCGAGCATCTCGCTGGGGGTAATGTTGAAGATCTGGATTTGATGAGGAGATGGGATGAAGAGGTCTTTGGATTAGCTCTCATAGTTTCTGGACATGATGACTGGTGGTGGATGGGGGGGAGGCGGGCGGCAGCATGAACACCTGAAATCACAGCTGAGAGGAGAACCATTTTAAAGTTTGGCTGCAGCACGATGATTGGCTGCTGGAGATTGAGGTCAAATGTAATTGGTTAAAGAGAACGCTGTGATGAGCTGATTATATGCAGCTGCCGAGTGAATGAATATATACCCAGTCTTCCTGAAAGAACTTGCGCTGAGCTTAATTTTAACATTTCTTATTATTTTGATTTTATTATTAGCATGTCATAATAATGAGATTAGTAAGTCATAATTATGAGATAAGTAAGTCATAATGCGACAGGTAAGTCATAATTATGAGATAAGTAAGTGTAAATGTGTTTCTTCTCTGGCGGAAATGGGCTTCCACAGTATTCTCGACCTGGCCCAGATTTGATTAATTGTACCCAGCTGGTGACTTTCAGATCTGGAGGATGTGAGGCTGGTGAGCGTGCAGAGCCGCTGCGCTGGAGCACTGGAGGTGCAGCACCAGGAGGAGTGGAGAGCTGTGAGCTTCCTGCATTCCTGGAGCCTGCGGGAGGCCGCTGTGGTGTGCACACAGCTGGGCTGCGGCGCCCCAGTCTCCAGCAGCAGAGTCCAGCTGCCTGGTGCCGCCCGGCCCGCATGGCGCTTCTACTCCGACTGTGATGGCTCTGAAGGGGCGCTGATGGGCTGTGGCTCCGTGAGGAAGTGGCTCTCCTCTTCAGGCTCCACTCAAGTGGTCTGCTCAGGTGAGAATGCCAGTTTCAGCTCCAGACAACATTCCACAGATTCATATTTGAGGAAATTGCAACTGATATTAATGCTTTAATCATAAAATAGCTGTTCTACATGTATGGAGCTGTTCAAATTGACAGCTAGCTACATCATATTATTACATTAACTTGAATTTGTAGTGCCGAGAGATAGGAGTGGGAGACGGTGCATCGAAGGTGCAAAAGGGTACTTTATTTAGGAGCAGAAAAGGACATGTTGTTCGGTTGCAGTCCGGGAAGACAAGAGAGAGAAGCCAGGAGGGCACACAATATATACAGTTCACAACACATATGTCCGTGCGGAAACAATACCCCCAACCTGTAGTTCCACGATTGAATTATGTAACCCAGTGTGTTAATAAGTGATCACTACACAAGCCCCCCCAGAATTCAAACATGGCAAAATCCTCACGTCCGGGAGGAAGCACATGATCGAACCTCCTCTCAGGCACCAGGGAAAAGCTCAAAAGGGCCGTAAGTGGCGCTGTAGTCTGCCACAAAAGCAGCGAAGAAGACTTCCCGCGCATGGTTGCCCTTCTGTTTATTCTCCGCTGTGGCTCTTTTTCTCCCTCCCCGAGGCAAGTGTTTGCTCCTGCTGCTGTAATTCAATGCAATCCCTCCCCGTCGAGGCAAGCACTGTAATTCTCTCCGGTAGTCCACCAGCAGATGACAAACACCCACCTCTCCGCCTCTTCCAAGGAACCAGGGGAACGTGCGGCAGAGTTTCAGTTTATTTCGCCGGTCAAGATGTCCGTTAAAGTTTAAATCTTCCGGACAAAATTTGAAAAGTGCTGGTCAAAGGTCTTCTTTGTTATTTATTGAGCTTTAAAATAAATGAATAACGACTCTATATAATAATATAATTTAAATGTTGATACAGTAGCTCCTTTTTTTAAATGTCTATGCTTAAGTTTTTATAGGTGTTGCTATCTGCTTTGTGTAGCGTGGTTCTACAAGCAAGTCAGTGCATTCACTGGGTGGTATCAGAGAGTTACAAGGGTCTGTAAATGCAATGAAAACATTTGGCCACAGCAAATCATTTATATTAAACATGTCATTTTTACTTTTGAATACTTCAGTACAAAGGATGTATTGAATAATGTAAGTGGTATATGTGTACACATATAAATCATTAGTCAAAACAGGGCTACATTTGATTTAATTATAAAAGGTATAATATGTGGTAAACTGAAGAGCCGTTTGGGAGCCGAAAGAGCCGGCTCTTCTTGGTGAGCCGAGCCAAATGATCCGGCTCACCAAGAAGAGCTGATACAGACTGCTTGTCTGATTTTCTGAATGTTGTCAGTGAAGAAGGCAAATTCATTGCAGGCCCAGGTGGATAGAAATTCAGAGGCTACTGACACTGGGGGGTTAGTTAGTCTGTCGACGGTAGCAAACAAGGCACGTGAGTTGTGTGCTGCTTTATATTGTTCCATGCTCACTGCTATGAAGTGCGTTACAAATTAAACTCATTATTATTATTATTGTTTTTGGTAATGATGTCAGAGAAGAAAGACTGTCGTGCATTTTTCAATTCCAAATTATAAAAGCCAAGTCTCTCTTTATAGATTTCAAAATGAACCTGGAGCCACCTGCGTTCAACTTTGACACTCTTTTTTCTGTTTTCACTCTCATGGCTTTTCTCCGTGGAGATATTTTCTTGCCAGACACTTCCTTTAGCTTGGTGGGAGCAATGGCATCTACAACATTTTTGATTTAAAATGATCTACTAGCTCATTTACTGAGATGTTAGCAGGGGCAAGTGTGGAAGAAACATTCTGAGTAAGCATTTACCTTGTGTTTTCAGTTAAATATCGCTTTGTGGTTACCTCTTTCTGAACATATGTGTGAACTTTGAGATCATTAAGTCCAGAGTGTGCCCCTTATTGTGCGTGGGCTCCGTCACATGCCGAGTCAGTCCATAGTTATCAATAACACAAAACAGTTCTTTAGCCCCTCTGTCCTGGGGGTTGTCAACATGGATGTTAAAATCACCAACAATGACTAGACGGTCAAAGTCAATACACACTACAGACAGCAGTTCAGTAAAGTCATCAAAAAAAGCTTTGCACAGTATTTGGGTGGTCTATAGATATTTAGGAACAGAGCTCGAGAGGAGCATTTCAGCTGAAGGGCCACATATTCAAAAGAAGCAAAGTTCCCATAAGATGTCTTCCTGCATTGAAGGGAATCATTGAACAAAATAGCAACTCCACCTCCTTTCTTATGCATTCTTTCCTGACTCATAAAACTAAAGTTGGGAGGGGTTGATTCGATAAGAACAGCTGTGCTGTTATTTTGGTCTATTCAAGTTTCAGTTAAAAAACATAAAATCGAGATTGTGCTCGGTGATGAAATCATTGACTAACATGTTTTTCCTGCCAAGGAACTAGCTTAGGCACTTGAAGCATTGTAAAAACAGCAACTACAACAGTACAGTATAAACAACATCGTGTATCTGATACACTGTTCTTACCAAAATAACTTTGAATGGCTGTTGACATTTCATCATTTATTTTTATTTTTGTCATATCTCCAGTTTTTGTCTTTGCCTGCAGACATCCTGCTTCCTCCCAACAGGCCTGTTATTTATACGAGGGGTTACTATGACGACCAGGAGCGGGATGTGCTGCTCTTCAAGGGCCACAGCTTCTCTCTCAGCTGCTCCGTGGAGCCACAGTACGCCGGAGGTTCCTTCAGCCTCATGTTCACTGGCTCTAACCCAACCAGCTACACCCTGCCAGCTGTCAATCACTCTGCCTTCTTCAGGTTTGCTGCTGCAGAGCCTGCCCACCAAGGGAACTACAGCTGTGTTTATCACAACTATGTGTTCCATCAGAACTTCTCCGCTGAGGGCCAGAGCCTCTCTCTCATTCTTCAAGGTGGGGGAATTTGGTTGTGTAACTTTCAGTATTTTAACATAAATGATAAAATACATAAATATAAAAATAATTATTTCTTGGATATGCTATACTATCAACTTGTATAAATGACCATGATCTCATCCCATGTAGTGGACTACGATGTCATGCTGGATGATGGAGTGCTCAGAGAGGACGACAGTGAGGCCTGTGCCGGCAGACTGCTGGTGTTCCAGGAGGATTGGAGGCTGCTGAGCGCAGGGTCCAGGGTCTGGGACCTGAAGCATGCTGCTCTGGTGTGTCGACAGCTGGGCTGTGGTTCTGCTGCTTCAACCAAACAGATTGATCTTCTCCACAACACACCTGTGTTCAGATTCTTCTCTGACTGTGATGGATCAGAGTCTGCACTGATGGACTGTGGGTCTGTGCAGCTCTGGTTCTCTTCCACTGCGATTGAAGTGGTCTGCACAGGTGAGGCAATAACAAGTCTTAGTGAACAAGGTGGAAATAACTGATGGTGATTGGTTATTCTGTAGGACAGACAAAAGCTGTGAGGTTGGTCCTTCCCTTTCGGTCCTGGCTCCTTTCAGTGGAGCAACAGGGCTTTTTGCAGATTTTCATTTTGAGATGGTCTCTGCGGAAACTTTGTTTACGTTTTAGCTTCTTACCTACCACCTGCCTCCTCCACCTCCTAACAGCCAACCTTTGTGGGTCCTACAAAGGTAAATGTTGTTCATCAAGAACGTAAACTGGCAAGTTTCCCATGTAGAAGAAATGTAAATGTAAACTTGTTTTCGTGTATTTCTATTGCATTTCGATATAATCTTTCTGTACCTTGAGTGGTACCTCTCTCTGTGTGCCGATGAGCTGTGCTGCAGACTTTGCATTGGCTCACAGAACAGTGGGTAAAACACTGAACTACCCAATGGCCGCACAATAAATGCAATCCATCTTTGTCAATTTGAAAGCAACGTAAGTAACTAGTGTATAAATTGTCTCATCCAGAATTCAGTTAGCCCTTTGGTCGTGTGACAGGCATGAGTCAGCCGGAGAAGCTGATACATGCCTATAATCGTTGTTTGCTTTTTGAAAAGCCATTTTGAAACCAACAAATTCTTACACACACACTACATTGGTAAAACCACACCTTACATCAGTCTCTGAAAAACAATCTTCATTTCTTATTTCTCTTAAAGGTAGCCTACTAGAAAATGGGTGTTTCTGCCCCATTTAGCCAACATAATGTATCTTTCCAGTGTTCTTTGTGGACCTGTCATTCCTCTGAGACTACACTCAATAAGACTCTATTGCATCATTTAACACAATGGCTCATTTTACCCCTGTACTTCTATACAGTGTGTTTCCATAATATTAAACATTAAAAATATAGGTCCAATTTAGACCCTCCTTTTAGTTCTGGTTTGAGCTTAACTAATTCATTTCCCTCCAAATGTAAAAAGGTATTTCTGCTGTGCCTGCAGGCCACCAGGGGGCAGCAGGCCGGACATGAAGCTGGAACAGCACCACCTGGAGGTTCCTCATGGAGAAGACAGACAGCTCCCCAGCCTTATATTAGTTTCATTAGAACTCTAACCTAATGTGGAGGTTGTGTTTAAGAATGTTGATGTATTATTTTATGCCATTGATTCACTTCAATGGAATGAGCTGTTATGAACCTAGCATTGCCTACTTTTATGGAGAATGTGAAGCAAATAATCTTACTCATATTTAATACATGGTATTTTCATGGACTTAATTTTGTTTTTATTTGGAAATATGTTCTGTAGGTATTTTCTTGTCAGAGTTACAGAGCCTCTTGGTGCTAACACTTAGAAAGCTTTGTAATTTCTGTTTTCTGTCAGTATCAGACAACTATAAGCAATATCAATGACTATTTACTGAAAATGGATTATAAGACTAGGTGAGTGCGAATAACATTCTGTGGCTTCGCAGCAGCTGGCTCTGGAATAGTCTGCCCCTCCATGTGAGGTCGGCCCACTTGGGTTTTTTAAATCCTCACTAGCATGACACCTGACTATTCCCATTTCCAGTGTTTTTGTTTTTTATATTTCTGTTGTAAATTAGTCTTTTATTGTGATTGGAATAAAGGGTTTTTATTACATGTATACAGCACTTTGGCTCGACCAAAAATCGCTTTTAAATGTGCTATATAAACAAAACTTGATTTGATTTGTTGCAGCCAATTGTATGTTTTTGTTATTATGAACATACGATTATACAACAGGGTATTTCAGTGTCAACGATCTGGGCTGTGATGCACAATTTGTTTTGACCGTGTTGTATACACACCGTTTTTGGCTGAAATAATTGGTATTTCAAGCAATAACTTTGTCAATATTGGAAAGCACACGCATCCTACTAGTTCATCCCAGTTTATCAATCTCTCTGTGATATATTGTGGTGAAAATTACCACCTTTAAAGTGGACCTATCATGCTACATTTGAATAATATATTGTAGGGCCATACCTATGGAGTCAGATTTGTATGGAGTCAGATTTGGGTCAATATTCTAGCGTGCAAAACAAGCTACTCACGAGCGGAAAATGTGCTTTTACATGTGCATGAAATGACCCTTGCGCGCAGATTAAATCCCCGCGAGCGGCTATGCGACAGAGAGAGACAGCCCTCTTGCTCACTCACGGGAGTGTCAGCCTCACTCGCTCGCAGGAGTGTCAGCCTCACTCGCTCGCGGAGTCTGTCTGCGCGTGCGTGAAAGGTTTCTGACACTTTGGGGTGGAGCCACTGGACTTTGATTGACAGCTGCCAGGAAGCCCGGAGTTGCCAGGTTTGATAAATGCCTGAACTACCAAGAGCCGAGGAGTGACAGCAGCAACGTCAGTTGGACGAGATTGAATGGTAAAGTTGTCCATAAAAAACGATTATATTCGTAAAGTGTACAGCTAATATATATATATTAATGCTGTCAAAATTATCGCGTTAACGGCGGTAATTAATTTTTTGAATTAATTGCGTTAAAATATTTAACACATTTAACACATGCGCAGAATGGCCCGCCCCATACATCCCACCAGTGGCAGCACCAGGGAACTAAATAAACCACCCAGTATGAACACTTGTATAGCCCTTATTAAAAACATTCGTTCCTCAAGTTGTACAAATTTGCTAATAACGTTATTCTGAGAGTTATTTCCCTCTGCATTATGAACGTGCATCTAACCCACGGGCCTGCGCCGCCCGGCATGTTCATGTGACGTGTTCAGCACTACATGCAATGCGTTTATCTTTACCCATGGATGCACAATAACAACGGACCCATATCGTTTTACTGCCATCCCACGGAGCTGTAATAATGGATATATTGCACATGTTTGCTGTAATTCATCATTTGTAAAATATTATACTACATGGGCTGTATGATTAAATCTTGTACCGTAAATGTTGTATTAAATTAAGTTAATATTACCGACGTTAGAGTAACGTCCCTGTAGCTTCTTATTGCACTAAGAAGCTTATTGCACTGTATATATATAAATATATATATATATATATATATATATACAGTGCAATAATTCTTTCATGCTAAATGAAGCTCTGTTGCTTGGATTTCACTAGATCCTGTTACAGAGTAATATAAGTACATAACGATTGATGTGCACATTAGCATAATTACTAGCTAGCCGTTAGCTGCTAACTGCTGTCTCATTAATCTCAAATCCATAATAACAACCCATTACCATGCTATTACGTGTACGCAAATTGACGTGCTTGATGTGAACGAGCATTTTGGTTAAAGTTGCGCATCCGCTATGAGCGCACATACGGGTACTTCTCAGGCATGCCGGGCAATCTGTGACGTTTCACTCTCTCAAAAGTTGGGCCATTTTATCATCATGCGCTAATGAGCAACTCTCATAGGAATGAATGAGGCCCCGCCTCCCACGCTGTATCCAGTTCTTATTATACATCCATGGTGTGCACAGACAGGGCTGCTGTTAACGTCGGTCTGTACAACGGAATTGTGCCAAAACTACGGCAACCAGCTGCGGAGGGAAACTCCCCCCAGGGACCAATTTGCTGCCCTAGGCAAGATTTTAGCTGGCGCCACGGTTTGATGATTGATAGGTGTGTGGGCTGTCTTTCATTTTGACACACACAGGGCCGCCCCTCCCTACAGGCCAATAGGGAGGGGCCCCTCCCTACAGGCCTACAGCTAGCTAGCTCGCTCGTATGATTAAATCGAGCGATTATATTCGTAAAGTGTACAGCTAATATATATATATTAACGCTGTCAAAATTATCGCGTTAACGGCGGTAATTAATTTTTTTAATTAATTGCGTTAAAATATTTAACGCATTTAACACATGCGCAGAATGGCCCACCCCATACATCCCACCAGTGGCAGCACCAGGGTATGGCTGGGGTAGGCTACAGCCATACCAATAAATTAAATTCAAATCTGTATCAGTCTGTATCAGATCTGTTGCAGCCCCGTTTTTAGAGATTTGGGTACGGAGGAAACGAGAGAGGGTTGTGTTTTCTGACACTTGGTGAGTTCCCTGACACACCGGGGACACATATTCATGTATAAAAGACGTACAGTGCATTTTGCATGATAGGTCCCCTTTAAGTAAAAGAACTAGCTTGTAAGACAGATGTAGGGAAAAAAGGAGAGTATGTGCGTAATTGGTGTCCAATGGATAATGGGCTACAACAGGCTTATAAAGTCATTCTGAAAGACTTTTCATTTCCATCATTAAAGGGTTTGAAGAGTGAACAAAGACTTCCCTGATGCATACAGCAGTATAAGATTGATCCGAAACACGAGAAATAGAAATACTTTTTAATTTGAAGGTTCATCACAGGCATAATCGTAAACAAGATATTTAAAAATGCAGATTTCATTATCGTCGCCATACTCTCCCGTCTGTCATGCGCTGTGTCACTGTCACTCACACTCTCTCACACACACATTTACTTACACACCAGAGACTAAACACACAAAAAAAAGTGACTAGAGACTCTGCTGCATTAAAATACAATCCACCATGGATTCACTGCCTCACGCATGCACGCACGCACGCACATACACACACTCACAGAGAAAGAAAGGTCTGCATCGGGGGGCTGTGTTGCTGTCGTAAGTTCTACCTGGACAAAGAAGTGATCCTGAGAGGCAAAGAACAAACCATTAGTTTGATGAACAGACGTGTTCACCTAGTGTTATTAATGCAACAATTAAAGGAAATGTATTTTAGTAGCTCCTAATTCATCTACCCGTTTACTCTGTCATGATCTGTCTGTACATAAAAGATCCAAAACACACTCTTTCCGCTCATCTTATCTGTGCTTGCTTGCCCAACCAAAGCCCCCCCAGGTGACACAGTAACTCACTGTAGCTTGTCCTGTAGCAGCTCCAGCCTCTGCCGGTCCACGTAGCGCGAGAAGAGGGAGAGCAGGTTGGGAGGGGTGAAGAGGGGAGGGGACAGAGATGAGGGGGGGACGCTGAGCAACTCCCTCGTCACCGAGAACACCAACTCAGTCCTGGATCAATGGCAAACAGCAACAAAAGAGACACATACTTTGTGTGAGTGTGAAGAAAAGACGAGGATAAAACATAACGGCAGGGAAACAGGGAACAGAGACACGTTGGAGAAAGCACGAGAGAAAGGTTGACATCATTGACACCACATCTTACCATCGATTGTCGTCCATGAGCTGACAGTTGGAGTCAGAGCTTTGCATCCTCTCCCCTTCACTCAGGATCAGATAGAGCAGCGTCACACCAAACTGAACCCAAACAAACAGAAGAGTTGTGTATGCGACGGGTACACGTCATTCATTATTTTGATATTTGAAATGGCAAGGTCATACTTTTTTTTTTTTTAAAGACATTTTAATACAAATAAATGTCTTATTTTCAGATAAAAAAAGCCTTTAAAAAAGGATCAGCAGGACCCTTCCTGCAAACAGCGGAATATCAAAAGTCATTCATGCAGAAACATACTTCATTGTTTGTTTAGGTTATTATTTAGATCTGTGCGTGCAGCTGAAATGTTTAAATTGTTATATTTCGCTTTCGCCTACTTTTGTGGGCACTGAAAGCACTTAAAACAGAAGCAGTACTTGTACTTCAATTATTATGAATACTCATGTCAATGTGATATTTCTGTTTCTATTAAAGCATTTGCGAAAATTCAAAAAGACCAGAGGCCTGTACGACGAAGCCCGTTCAACCTAACCTGGATATGTTTGAGTTACATACTGTATGCAGAAGTATTATTTTAAGCAACACATTAAGTTGACGAAACACTCGAGTCAAATGTAATTAAAGTCAGATCGTGTCTTGGACGGGGCAGTGATATCATAAACCTGTTAATGTACGCATTCAAACACTTATTCTGTTACCAGCTGTAATCACCTTGCAGGCAGAGGCGCGGGAAGGTATTTTGAGTGGGGGTGCTGAGGTGCTGGACTCCAGTGAACACTATTACGGGCACTATAGAGCACGCACAAAAGCGCGAGCACCAGGGGCGCTATAGTGGAATGTTCTACTGCAACACTCCCCACACGCAAACCCACAGTACACCCGCGACTGTTACAATGAAGGCTCGATAATCAGCTCCCGGGAAGATTTTTTTTAAATATAAAAGTAAAAGCATCAATCTGGTGCACTTTGAGAGCAACATTAAGAGATCTATGGATACATCTCTCAACATCCATATGAAACACAACTGTAATCAGATGTTCTTTTTCTTTATGGATATTTTACAAATCACTCCCCTTTCAAACTGTATTCTTGTTTTACTGCCATATAGTATTTCATAACTGTTTTTCCTTTATTCCCTTCTCTTTTTTATAACGATAATGATCATATGAAGGTGTGC
>CALSBZ010046673.1:62290-74689 GCA_943591055.1 Gobionotothen gibberifrons | reverse complement strand
TCTCTCTCTCTCTCTCTCTCTCTCTCTCTCTCTCTCTCTCTCTCTCTGACACTGATTATTTGCTCCCAGATCTTAACGGATTGCTCGATGCAGCCAGTGAAACCTGGTACCCCTGCCTTCTGGCAGCTGGTGTCAATGTAGTGATGAGACAGGAAGTAACTGGTCTTGGTTGCGATCACAGTGAAGAAAACCTTCCCTTCCACATTGAGTAGAGCGATGCCTTTTAACTATATAAGTACAGTCCATTTAACTCCAAGATGTATTTTCTTTTGTAATAAAGGTATAGTTGCAACTCTGCTCCATGCTAATGGGATGCATTGGGTCTTCCAGGCAACTATCATCAGATTATCTTCAGCACCATTGGGCAGTTCTTATAAACCTTGTATGGTACATTTGGGGGGTACAGTGTCAAATTGGCAAGCAGGTTCCGGGCCCCAGAGAGCCTTCAGGCCATCCTGTTCTCAGAAGAAACCGCCTTTCCTTCACCAACTAAATAATGTCTGTCTTTTTTGCATGGGGTTATTCTTTTCTGGGCCACCTTCCAAAGTTCTCCTTGCCTTATTCACAGACTATAGGCGCGTTCACACCAAGTACTTTTCCCACAAAGGTTCCTGAGAACTCTTTAGTTCTCATGAACTAAGTACAGATCGCGTTCACACCGGAAATAAGTCCCTGGGGGTGGATTAGGCAAATTAAGCCGCTGACGTCACTTCTTCTTCTTCTTCTGCTTTGGGTTTACTGGCAGGCCACAAACAACTTCACGGCGTATACTGCCGCCCAAAATCCCCGGCCGGAAGTCCCCAGAGTTAGGGACTGGCCAGCAGCTTCTACTGAAGCCTTCCGAGTAAATCGCCAGAACGCCGGCACCTCCTCATCTCCACCGCTCCCATGTTTTATTTTGTGTTGCCATAAGTTAGTCTCTCTGTGTTTCTGCACTGGGCTAATGCTAATGCTAATAATGCAATGCGAGGATAATAAAATGGCGGCTTCACAAAAGTTTTTGGGAGTTTGACGGGGCGTGGTTTGCATTCCGCCCAGCCAATCAGACACGGGAACCTTTTTCTCCCACGAAAGTCCCTGCTCTCTAGCAGGGACTGAAAAGGGGGTAAAAAAGGTTCTAACTAATTTAGTTCCTGAGACTTTTTGGTGTGAACGCGACTAAATCGTAGTTCTCAGGGACCTTTGTGGGAAAAGTACTTGGTGTGAACGCACCTAATGCTGCCAAAGAGGTTGAGTTTAGAGTGCTGCCTGCTAGGGTGTTCTGGAGGATGGGGTGTTTTATTTATTTTGTATTTATAGTAGGCAGGTGTAAGCTCTGCTCAAAGCCATGCCTTCTTGCCACTTGTGCTGGCCACTTAACTTTGGCTTCTCCTTTGGTGTTACACCTCTTGTGAGTTTGCTGCTTGCAAGCACACTATGATGACTCAGTTGAGGGCTCTGCACCTGCTGGTGGTGGTGCACTTCCTGCTGGGTAAACTGGTGTAAGTCTTCTATCTCACCATCTGCAATTGTGGGTTTAGCAGCAATGTGGTGCTCAACCGGGCTCTGAGTCCTCCTTGTTTCACCTGCTAATGCAGTGCATGTTACTATAATTTGAGTAATTACAGTTGCAGTTCAATGCAGTTCAATGTATCGTCTCTAGTCAAATTAAATGTTTAGATATAATCTGGCATAATATACATGTTTTAAAAGTGTTCCTCTATTCCCCCAGAATACAAATAGCTTTTTGTTGTTGTTGGCACCAGGGAGCCTAAGCATTTAAGGGTTGCAACAATTCACCCGTCCTCCATCTCTGGAATGATCGTAACAGCTTGTAAATCTGCGTCTATCATCCTGGCATCTACTGTTCCTGCTGACCGATACTGTAGCAGGAACTACACATTTACAGTTGCGGCTGGTGTTATCCCATCACAAAATCTGCTCTATAGATTTTTTTCTCTCACACAATTCTTGAAGTACAATACTAAAGAGTTAGAGCAACCCTTTATTATGGGCTCAGAACAGTCTCATAATTCACACATGCACACAGAAGGATTCACACTTGTATTTCATGATCCACAAAAGGAGTCACACTTGTATTTCCGGATCCACATTTTTCAATGCACACACAAGTGTGTTCCGTTTCATATATGTAAATAAAATCCAGATACAGAAAAAAGTTTTACATAGGTATTTTTGATCCTCACATATTTGTTTTCCGTTTAAATCCCCTGAACCTGCAAACACAAACCGCTTTCTGTGCACGGATCGCTGTGCATTCGTGTGTGGGTTTTTTGAGACTCCCCTGACGGTCAGCCGATTCGTACTTGTAATTGTTTCTATCTATAGCCAATCAGATGTCTCCTTCATTCTAAGCCAATCACATGAGCGCGCCCCCACGAGGGTATGATTTCTTGCGTTCATGACGTAGAGCTTCATGTACGCATTTTGCGCAGTCCGGTCAGCTCGCTAAACAGAGGGCGGAGCATCAGGTGATCATGCAGAGCTGCGTTTCTCCGTCAGACTCAGCAGCTGATCTGATCTCTCTCTCGCGTCCGGTTATACTTCACTCGCGTTTATGTCCATATCGATCAGATCCAGCTCTCCTGATCGGCCTTTATAGAGAGCACCGATCAAACTATTAAGAGTGAATATCGGCCGTTGGGGCTCCCCCCGTTGACAGTTCACTGTCTAGCACTGTCTTTCGTAGTGCACTGATCGATTAGGCTAAGCTAACCTGTAGCTGCTCCCTCCACACTCACAACAACTTCATACGACATAAATAAAGCAGCTGTATTCGCCATACAGGAAACACACATTTAAAACGGTTTTGCCTGCCTTTTTTGTGTACACAAGCATTCATCAATGGTTCGGAAAGCCTTAATAATATAAAGGCTTGTATTTGTGTGCATTTCCTGTTCGGAAAGTGGCAATGTACTGAGAGTGGAGGTGTGCTGAGATTAGCGCCTGCAGGCAGGCTCCATGGACCTGTCAGCTCCGGACAGCGCAAAATGCGTACATGAAGCGCTATGTCATGAACGCAAGAAACCTACCCTCGTGGGGGCGCGCTCATGTGACTTTTTTCTGTATTTGGATTTTATTTACATGCATATGAAACGGAACACATTTGTGTGTGCATTGAAAAACACAAGTGTGGATCCGGAAATACAAGTGTGAATCCTTTTGCGGATCATGAATTACAAGTTTGAATCCTTCTGTGTGCATGTGTGAATTATGAGACTGTTCTGAGCCCATACTTTATTTGGATTTTTTTTTTATCGAAATGCTTGTTCATAAATCTTGAGTAATTATTCTCTTCAAGCCATACATCCATCTATACTCGATGCAACAGTCCACTAGCCTGCCTTTATTCTACCAGCCATCTGATTCAAATGCAGCTGTTAATTCTGTTTCCCTCTATCTCTGTCTCTCTCTAGGTTTTGTACTTTGAAGTTGGCAACCTGAACACAGATACGTACCCAGGGTCTGCCAACCTCCCCACATATGTGAGAAAAAATTATGTTTTGGAAGGTAACATTGGTGATATCAATCTAGATCGCATTATCGTCAGTTACCAGTTGCGAACCAGGGTGGTAGAGAGAGTGTATGTCACGGAGCATGACAGAGCTGCCTTCGGGAGGTTCAGCACTGACAGGACTTTTGAAATTCACCCTGAACTGATTCAAGCCCTGCAGAGCCCACAGGCAGACCTCACCACCTTTCTCTCCCGGATAGGCTACTGGGGAGATATACAGGTGGTTCAAGCAAATGATATAGAAGAGATGTACTACCCAGAACCTTCAGCCCAGCAAATGTTCAACATAATGCAGAACTACAGTGGATCCACAGCGAGAGCAGAGCGTCGGGGATTATCTACATGTGAGCAAGGTCTCAATAAAATTGAATATTGAAACCAGGGGACATTAAGTCTATTATTGTAGTTGTATATGTGCATGTTATTGTTTTACTTTGCTCATGTTTTCATATAGGAAATAAATATATATATATATGTATATAAATGAATGCTGCTTGACGTTATGTGAATTTCTATTTCTAGATGTTGATTCAGTCAAGAAGAAAAAAGAAGGTGGTGGCGTCAGCTTTGTCAAGATTCTCCTCAGTGCTGGAATGCTCTACTTGGCAGCCAAATGTTTGGGCTGGCTGAGGAGCTGGTGGAGGCTGGGCCCAGATGAAAACACTCTCCGGAAAATGCTATCACACCATCATGTCATGCTGGATTATGTGTACTAGGAATTTAGGGTAAAGCATGTATTAGAGCACTTTACCATGAACAAGTCTCCTCATTCAGAAGCA
This sequence comes from Gobionotothen gibberifrons, assembly GCA_943591055.1. Lineage (NCBI taxonomy): Eukaryota > Metazoa > Chordata > Actinopteri > Perciformes > Nototheniidae > Gobionotothen > Gobionotothen gibberifrons. Next base: position 70,396 of record CALSBZ010046673.1, on the reverse strand, counting down.
ACACAACTCTTTCTGACACTATATTAATATGCCTTGTCATATGTATTTTAGACAGACACATGTCACATTCTATGGAGGAATCTATAGCCATTCCAATTGTATATGAAGTCAACATTTGAATGTATCGACTTTGGCGTTTAGAAGACTGAGGCCCTCGATTTAGCAGCAAAGATGTATTAGTTTTTATACAGATTTATTGAGATGCCGATTTCATTTTCCAGCAGGACTTGGCCCCTGCCCACACTGCCAAAAATACCAATGCCTGGTTTAGTGACCATGGAATTACTGTGCTTGATTGGCCAGCAAACTCCCCTGACCTGAACCCTATAGAGAATCTATGGGGTATTGTCAAGAGGAAGATGAGAGACACGAGACCCAACAACGCAGACGAGCTGAAGGCCGACATTTCTGTATTAAAAATCTGTTTATGTACTGGTGTAATATTAAAATTTTCGGAGAAACTGAATTTTGGGTTTTCATTAGCTGTAAACCGTAATCCTTAAGATTAAAACTTCAATGTATAATTTTCCGCTTCCGGGGTCCCATGAGCTCGCTCGGAAGGGGAGGGACTTCGCCTCTCTATAGCCTCAACGGGGCCGCTTGCTCTCTTCCCTTGATCGCCCTCTCACGGGTGAACAGTTCAATGTCCCGCTTCATTGTAGGATTTCTGCCATGTCTCCACTTTAGTTTAGACTGTTATTAAGTTATGGAATACTAAATAAATAAGTAATTAGATACCTTACCGTTACTGCGCTCATAAAGAGTGATAAGTCCCGGAGGCGAAGTCCCTCCCCCTCCGGTGGGACTCATGGGACCTTATTTCGGAAAAAGTTAGTATTGAAGTCAATGGAGACAGAAAGATTATCTTTCGATCCCGTTTGAATTGTGCCACGAATTACACATATGATGTTTGTCAATCTTAAAAAATAATTTCCATGTCAAAAAAGTCACAGTTTGTCGTAAAACTGTTGAAAAATACGCAACTAGAAAGACTACAAATCCCAGAATCCCGGTCCTACGAAACCGACTAACTCCCCTTGTGTGTATGTACAGCTCTCAACATGCCCAGACTTGGAGTGATTTTCACCTCTTTTAATACTTTTCGCCTCATTCTGAAAGAAAGAAGTGAAATGTGCCAACGTGACGGCCGTCTTGGTGTGTGGTGCGAGACGGGAGAGGTAGTTCATTGAGCGTTTCACACAAACAAAGTGTTACTTCACAGTTTTACGACACATTTTTATTTTTTTGACTTTAAATTTACAAACATCATATGTGTAATTCGTGGCACAATTCAAACGGGATCGAAAGATAATCTTTCCCTCTCCATTGACTTCAATGCATAACTTTTCCGAAATAAGGTCCCATGGAGCTCAACCGGAAGGGGAGGGACTTCGCCTCTCTATAGTATGAAGCTCTAGCGTCGGAGACTGCACTCTCACGACCGCACTCCCACTATCCTAGTTGTTTTGCAACATCGCCGTACTTACCATATACTGTATATATAAAGTAAAGATATTATATCTTATATTATTAATATATATATAATTCTGATGAAACGTTATTTCAGCGTCATATAAATGAGTGTTAATCCCAGTGTGTTTAGTGTACACAACATCACATGTCATTTCACCTTCAATTCACGGTTTTCAAAAGGTTAGCCACATGCTAATGCTAACCGGAAATGAAGAATGTTCAGAATAAAAGTGTTAGATTAATAGTTAGTGTGAACTTCCGGGTTTTTCAGAATAAAACTGCTTTAAATTAAAACCCTGTATTTAATTTAACATTAAAACATTGAGGTTTTGGGGTTTAGGTTTGGGAGGGAGGAAGGAAGATTAGGATTAGGTAAAAAGGTAGGGAGTGGTTAGGGTTAGGATGGGGGGAAGGGAAGGGTTAGATTGAAGGGAGGGAAGATAACTGCTACCCGGGAGCTACTCGCTAGGTGGCAGTGTCACGAAAAACTAGGGTCGTGGGAGTGCGGTCGTGAGAGTGCGGTCGTGAGAGTGCAGTCTCCGACGCTGCAGCTTCATGCTACTCCATTGAGGGAGTTTACAGATGAAAAGACACAGAAAGACAGAAGCACAATAACAACAAGTAGGCTATATTTAGGTGTTTTTTTGTAAATAACCGACGGTATCAAGAGGAAGTAAAGTCCCCTGGTTTGTCCCTTATACCCTAACTGCCATGAGACAACTCAAAATCAAGTTTCCAAAATCCGACACTGAGATGGTCTTAACGCACCGGCAGATGACAGCGCTGACAAAGTGTGTTTCCCGCAGCGAGACACTACAATACTAATAGAGAGGCGAAGTCCCTCCCCTTCCGAGGGAGCTCAAACATATACATTGAAGTCAATGGAGAGAGAAACGTTATCTTTTGATCCCGTTTGAATGACACATATGATGTTTGTCAATTTAAAAGATAATTTTGCAAGTCAAAAAAATAATAATGTGTCGTAAAACTGTGAAGTAACACATTTTTTTGTGTGAAACGCTGAATGAACTACATCTCCGGTCTAGCAGAACAACACACGTCACCAAGATGTCCGTCACTACTGTCTTGTCAACAAAAAGATTGACTACCATATCACCACAGTAGTTATAAGACACCAGCAAACGTTGGATTTTAATTAATGACTGATAAGGAATGATTTATGACCCTATCAACCGGAAGTCCCGCCCCTATAAACCGGAAGTCCCGCCTCCCAAACCGGAAGTCCCACCACTAAATACCGGAAGTCCCGCCCTAAAACACAGGAAGTCCCGCCCCAAAACACCGGAAGTCATGCCACCTGTCACTCTGAAATCAGACCTTGGACCCTCTTATCTGTTCAGACCTTTGAGCCCCTTATCTTTTATGACTTGTTGTTGTGAACATTGCCCCCATAGCGGCAGATAAGCCCTTTGATGTAAATCTTAATATCTATCTAGGTCATGATCAGTCAATGATAAACCAGATATAGCCCTGATAAGGATATGGCACCACATGTAAGACTTTGATCAGCCCGTTGATGTGAATCTTAATAGCTATGTCATGATCGGTCAATGATAAACCAGATATGGCACCACATGTAAGACTTTGATCAAATCAAATCAAATCAAATCAAATTTTATTTATAAAGCACATTTAAAACAATTTTCGGTCGCGCCAAAGTGCTGTACATGAATACAAATAAATAAATAACATATTACAACAATCACAGAATAAATTAAAACAAATATAAAAGCAGACACAGTTTAAGATATAAAATCAAAATGTCATGCTCTGCTCATACTTAAAAGGCCAGAGAGAAGAAGTGCGTCTTGAGGGTGGATTTAAAAGCCCCTAGTGTCTGGACCGACCTCACATGGAGGGGCAGAGTGTTCCAGAGCCTGGGACCAGCTGCTGCGAAGGCACGGTGCCCTCTGGTTTTGAGCCTGGTCTTGGGCACTACCAGCAGCAGCTGGTCGGCAGACCTTAGAGCTCGGGCTGGGGTGTAGCGCTGGAGGAGTTCAGTTATGTAGGCCGGAGCCAGCCCATTTAGGGCTTTAAAAACAAATAAAAGGAGTTTAAAATCAATTCTGAACCGGACTGGAAGCCAGTGAAGTGAGGCCAGAATAGGGGTAATGTGTTCTCGCTTTTTGTGGCCAGTCAGGAGACGTGCAGCTGCGTTCTGCACTAGCTGCAGGCGTTTTATGGATGCCTGATCCATGCCCACATACAAAGCATTACAATAGTCGAGTCTCGATGTCACAAAGGCGTTAATTACCCTTTCTAAGTCTTTAAAAGATAAAAACGGCTTGGTCTTTGCCAATAGTCGTATTTTAAAAAAGCAGGTTTTGACTACGCTGCTGACCTGTTTATCAAATTTAAAAACGCTATTGAAGGTCACTCCAAGGTTCATGACAGAGGGGAGGATATTGTTACTTAGGGAGCCAAGAATGTCAACGGGAGAGGCTGGAGGTTGGGGTCCAAAAAAGATGACCTCGGTCTTGCTCTCGTTGAGGGTGAGGAAGTTTTGGCTCAGCCAGGATTTTAATTCAGTTAAGCAGTCCATCAGCTGCTGTAAGTTGACATTAGCATTGAGGGGCAGATACATCTGAACGTCATCAGCGTAGCAGTGGAAGGGGATGTTGTGCTTGGAGAGAATTGCACCTAGGGGCAGTATGTATAATAGAAAGAGGATGGGGCCCAGAATAGAGCCTTGGGGAACCCCACAGGTAAGAGGGGCTTTGGTAGAGGTGAATGCACCTAGCTGTACTGAGAAGCTACGGTCTGTGAGGTAGGACCTGAACCATGCAAGAGCAGAGCCTGTGATGCCAGCGGACTGTTCGAGCCGCGACAACAGGATGCTATGGTCCACGGTGTCAAAAGCAGCTGATCAGCCCTTTAATGTGAATCCTGTTAATATCTTACTAGGTCAACCAAATAGTATAGCCTACTGTGAGATGGCTATATCTATATATATATATATATAGATAGATAGATAGATAGATAGGCCTAGCCCAGGGGTGCCCAACCTTTTTTGAACCGAGAGCTACTTTTAAAGTTGCCAGTCTGCCGAGATCTACCAGTCCAAATAGAGAGGCGTAGCCATTACTGACAGCCTACTACCTGGTAAATACACACTTCTACTTGTATAAAACTGACCTTTGTACGATGAATACTTCATAAAATACTGCAGATCCTTTATCTTACCTCTTTCTAATCTACACACATACAAGTATTTAACTGAAGTTACACAACAGTGTAGTTGATACAGAGTTGGAGTTTATTCACACGTCACACACTACAGTGGATAATGTTTTCAAGAAGCATTGAACAGTGCTGCCACATATGACACAGGACAAAAAGAAAAGACTCTGAACCCTTTCTTTGCCATTATATAAAAATAGTGTTGCTACAAAAGTATAAATTAGGCTTACTAATAAGACATCTCAGATCTGAAGCTACACAGGAATCTGCTGCCAAAGTGCAATAAAAAAGACAACATTAATAGAATCAAACCCTTTTTTTGTCTAAAAAGAAATGCCTTTAAAATAGGATGCAAGCAACACTAGTTTCTTAACCTGAATTGATAATAGACTATAATCAATTAAAATTTGCATTCTTATACAATTTTGTACAATAATTATAATGAATACGTTCAAACAAACTAAAACTTACAGCTGATTAATAACGGTATCTAACTTGAGTTTTTATTAATCAAAAACCTGTTGAAATGCTACTGTTATTCTTACTGTCTCAAAAAAGCACGTCGGCAGCCTCCAGAAATGCTACTGTTATTTTTACTGTCCACCAAAAGCGCGTTGGCAGCCTCCAGGAATGCTTCTTTCACAACTTTACCGTCGTTGAAAGACTTCATGTGTTTCTCAAGAACGTGACTGACACGATAAGATGCTATGGTAGCAGCCTTGCTCTTGTTGTTGGGCCTGGTGAAAATGGACTGCTGTGCATTTAGCTGTCCTTTCAGGCCCCTCCCCTTTTGGGAGCGTAGGGCAGAATTAGGAGGGAATTCCGTCTCGTAGCGTTTGTGCACTGTTTTGAAATGCCGCTCCTAAATTACCCTTCTTCGATAAAGCCACGCTCGCATTGCAGATGTCACTCCTGTTGACACCATGGATGTATAATAAGAACTGGATACAGCGTGGGAGGCGGGGCCTCATTCATTCCTATGAGAGTTGCTCATTAGCCATGATGATAAAATGGCCCAACTTTTGAGAGAGCGAAACGTCACAGATTACCCAGCATGCCTGAGAAGTACCCGTATGTGCGCTCATAGCGCATGCGCAACTTTAACCAAAATGCTCGTTCACATCAAGCACGTCAATTTGCGTACGCGTAACAGCACCGTGCGTTCATGACAGCATGGTAATGGATTGTTATTATGGATTTGAGATTAATGAGACGGCAGTTAGCAGCTAACGGCTAGCTAGTAATTATGCTAATGTGCACATCAATCGTTATGTACTTATATTACGCTGTAACAGGATCTAGTGAAATCCAAGCAACAGAGCTTCATTTAGCATGAAAGAATTATTGCACTGTGTATATATATATGTATATGTATATATATATATATATATATGTATATATATATATATATACAGTGCAATAAGCTTCGTAGTGCAATAAGAAGCTACAGGGACGTTACTCTAACGTCGGTAATATTAACTTTATTTAATACAACATTTACGGTACAAGATTTAAGCATACAGCCCATGTAGTATAATATTTTACAAGTGATGAATTACAGCAAACATGTGCAATATATCCATTATTACAGCTCCGTGGGATGGCAGTAAGACGATATAGGTCCGTTGTAATTGTGCATCCATGGGTAAAGATAAACGCAATGCATGTAGTGCTGAACACGTAACATGAACGAGCCTGGGGGCGCGGTCCTGTGGGTTAGATGCGCGTTCATAATGCAGAGGGAAATAACTCTCAGAATAACGTTATTAGCACATTTTTACAACTTGAGGAACACATGTTTTTAATAAGGGCTATAGCCTACAAGTGTTCATACTGGGTGGTTTATTTAGTTTAAAAAAAAGTATCCAACGATTTACAGACCACTCTTTCCCCATGCAAGTCAATGGGAAAAAGTGACGCTCGCATTGCAGATGAGACAGATGGACTTTGAATTGGAATAGATACAAAAATAATCATCAGTGAAAATTATATATTTTGGGCTTTTTTGCTTCTGCCATAACTGCGGTCTTGTGTGTGTGCGGACTGTCACTCCTGTTGCCATGGACAACGTCAGCAGTGCACTGCCCACCAGCCACGCCCCGACACATGGGGTCATGCCGGCCAATCACAAAGCTTTGATGCGTTCAAGTGCATTATTCTGGCACAGGAAGATTATGTTATAGGACATTAACGATAAAACAGAATATTGTTGTCCTATTTTTAGACACATCTCGTGATCGACTGGGAATCTCCCCGCGATTGACTGGTTGGGCACCCCTGGCCTAGCCTATAAGATGGCCTGCTATAAGATAGTGTTCTTTAATAATACGACATAGCGACTCTTTTACGGTAATATCAGATCATATGACATTTTATTGTTTAATTACTTTATTAACTATAAGGAAGCCCCTTTGAAGTTGTGTTCCCCTGGATGATAGAAATAGTCTAAGTGCCATGTTAGGGGGACATTATGGAGCTCATGAGTCCGCCCTTCATGGCTCTTGGAGCGGATAAAGAGAGGTGTATTTACTGGTATGTTTCCCTGGATGATGTAAATCAGGGGTTCTCAAAGTTTTGATGAGTGAGGGCCAATTTAGGTACCCAATATTGGATTGAGGGCCGCCCAAGAAAAAACGGAACACAAAATAATTCCAAAACAAATCCTTGCTTTATTGTACTAACCAATTATACATACAGTCAGGGGCGGACTGGGAGGAAAAAGTGGCCCGGGGATTAATTGACAGACAGGCCCACTTAATGCGCGGCATGTATCGGCCGGCCGGCGACAAAAGTATGTTTCTTAACAAAAACCCTTATGCATTTAATGTTATTTTGGACCATTATTCATATAGTAATCACATTACCTGAGCCCTTGAGTTGCCTAGAGCAAAATAGTTACAGCATATATTTATTGATTTTAATGTTAACAGATCATTGATGCAATAACATTTGGACCCAATTTGCCTGACTTGACACATGGAATAGAACATGGGCGTAGGAAGCATCCTCAATGTGGGTGAGACAATTTAACGGGATGTGGGCAGGTGGTGGAGCTCACCTCCTCTAGGGGGGTCCGGGGGCATGCTCCCCTGGGAAGAATTTTTTTTAAATGTTGAAGTTAAATGCATCAATCTGGTGCACTTTGAGAGCAAAATTAGGGACTAAATCTATGGATACATCTCTCAACACCCATATGAAACAGAACTGTAAACAGATTTAATTTTTCTTTCAACATTTATTTGAACAGCAAGTGGAGGCAAAAGTGACTGCACCCAAAACAATAAACCTGCTAGCTAACTAGCCTAAACTCAGTAACAGAATGTGGGCAACACATTCTTCTCCACAGCCGCGCGACCTCTGAGTCAGACGTCACTTCCCCCTTTTCTATCCTACGGGTACAGCCAGTCCCCCTGAACCCCGTTTCCCTGCCCA
>CALSBZ010046673.1:37536-62190 GCA_943591055.1 Gobionotothen gibberifrons | reverse complement strand
CCCCCCCCCCCCCCCCCCCCCCCCCCCGCCCTCCCCTATGCAAGCTCCTTCCTCTGAACCCAGGGCTCGCTACAATACTGTATACTGTACAAAAACGCCTTTATGCTTTGGAGCTTGTTTATCCAGCTGTAACATCCCTCCAGGGAGTGGCCGGAACACTTACAAATGTGGGCTTACAAAAAAACTTACAAATTTATTTTTGTTTTTGTTTTTTTTGTTGTTACATTAACTATCGCGGGCCGCCAGAAACATTTCCGAGGGCCGCCATTGGCCCGCGGGCCGCACTTTGAGAACCCCTGATGTAAATAGACTAAGTGTCATTTCAGGGGGACTTTACGGAGCTCATGAGGCCGCCCTTTGAGGCACTTGGAGCGGGGAAAGAGAGGTGTATTTACTGGTATGTTTCCTTGGATGATGTAAATAGTCTAAATCCCATGTTAGGGGGACATTACGGAGCTCATGAGGCCGCCCTTTGAAGCTTGAAGATCGGACAAAGAGAGTTGTATTTACTGATGTTGATCCCTGGATGATGTACATAGTCTAATGGCACATTCACACTGCAGCGCGGAGCTCGCTTTAAGCGTGCCGAACCGTGTGGGGCCTGTTTTTGGTTGCACTCACAGAAGGCCTAGTTCCGCCCCGGGGGTACTTTTTCTACTTTTTTCTGGCCCGACAAAAGTTGTGGTTCTATCGAGGCCAACAAGCGGGGCCAACAACCGGGCGGAATATGCTAAACATATTTGACCGTGATTTAATTGTAATACACGTTTCAAAATGATGCCGAAGTAACAACATACTGATACCGGTTAGTACAAATCATGAATTAATGCTTTGACAAGTCTGCAGACAGACGGGAGGCGAAAAACCTTTTAAAATGCGTGATGCATCTTCTTATTACAGACACATGCATTTCCAAACATTCGGTCTACCTACGCTGTAAAATATATTATCTCTTCGATTTACACACGGTATCTATTGCACGTCTGTCCGTCCTGGGAGAGGGATCCCTCCTCTGTTGCTCTCCCTGAGGTGTTCTCCCATTTTCCCCTTTAAACTGTGGGTTTTTCTCAGGAAGTTTTTCGGAGAAAATCGGGAGATCGGCTAAGCTAACGCAATATATGCTCCGACCGTACACACTCACAACAACGGCCTATACAGACATAAATACGCCAGCGACTGTATTCACCATGACACAGACAGTCTGTGGTTTGTACTTGTTTATAACTTTTGTCTAGTTTCTTAACAGATATGAGGAGCTGTGAGCTTGAGTGCTAACAGCTAACAGCTGATGTTGTTTTTCTGGGGTGCTCGTTGAAGATGATGTCACGGCTCCGCCTACACTGCGTTACTATAGTAACTGCCCCAGCTCCTAAACTGTAATGTGAGCGCAGCATTAAAGTGAGCCAGGCCTAATAAGGCCTAACCAAACCAAGCCAAACCAAACCAAACCAAACCAACCCTGCAGTGTGAAAGTGCCACAAGTGTCATGTTATGGGGACATTAAGGATCTCAGGAGTCAGTCATTTGAGGCTTTGTTAACATTAATGCTTTCTTTTTTTTTTGCTTTTAGTGTACAGTACTAAGTACTTTGTAAGGAATTGGGTTTCTTCAAAGGCAGTTTGTGATTTTTAGGGCTGTTTAAGTGAGACAATGCAGTTTTGATAATTTCAAGTTTCAAGGCTTTATTGTAATATGCCCATTAGCTACAGTGTAGATATCCATCCATCCATCCATCTTCTCCCGCTTATCCGTGGTCGGGTCGCGGAGGTAGCAGTTCCAGCAGAGAGCCCCAAACTTTCTTTTCCCTGGCCACATCAACCAGCTCTGACTGGGGGATCCCAAGGTGCTCCCAGGCCAGCGAAGAGATATAATCCCTCCACCTGGTCCTAGGTCTACCCCTTGGTCTCTTCCAAGAGACTGGACGTGCCTGGAACACCTCCCTAGGGAGGCGCCCAGGTGGCATCCTAACTAGGTGCCCGAACCACCTCAACTGGCTCCTTTCGACGCGAAGGAGGAGCGGTTCAACTCTGAGTCCCTCCCGGATGTCAGAACTTCTCACCTTATCCCTAAGGGAGACGCCAGCCACCCTGCGGAGAAAACCCATCTCGGCCGCTTGTATCCGCGATCTCGTTCGTTCGGTCATGACCCATCCTTCATGACCATAGGTGAGGGCAGGAACGAAAATGGCCCGGTAGACAGAGAGCTTTGCCTTCTGGCTCAGCTTTCTTTTCGTCACAACGGTGCGGTAAAGCGACTGCAGTACCGCTCCTGCTGCTCCGATTCTCCGGCCCATCTCACGCTCCATTGTTCCCTCACTCGAGAACAAGACCCCGAGATACTTGAACTCCTTCACTTGGGGTAAGGACTCATTCCCTACTTGGACTGGACAGTCCATCGGTTTCCTGCTGAGAACCATGGCCTCAGATTTGGAGGTGCTGATCCTCATCCCAGCCGCTTCACACTCGGTTGCGAACCGATCCAGTGAGTGCTGAAGGTCGCAGACCGATGAAGCCATCAGAACCACATCATTTGCAAAAAGCAGTGGTGCAATCCTTAGTCCACCGAACTGCAGACCCCCTCCCCCCCGACTACGCCTCGAAATCCGATCCATGTATATTACAAACAGGATTGCGCTGGCGGAGGCCAACCCTCACCGGAAATACGTCGACTATATACTATATACTATATACTATATACTATATACGACTTACTGCCGAGGACCCGGACACAGCTCTCGATTTGGGAGTACAGAGATTGGATGGCCCTGAGTAGAGACCCCCTCACCCCATACTCCTGCAGCACCTCCCACAGTATCTCCCTGGGAACCCGGTCATACGCCTTCTCCAAGTCTACAAAACACATGTAGACCGGATAAGCATACTCCCAGGCCCCCTCCAGGATCCTTGCGAGAGTACAAAGCTGATCCGTTGTTCCACGACCAGGACGAAATCTGCATTGTTCCTCCTCAATCTGAGGTTCGACAATCGGCCTGACCCTCCTTTCGAGTACCTTAGAGTAAACTTTCCCGGGGAGGCTGAGTAGTGTGATGCCTCTGTAATTGGCACACACCCTCTGATCCCCCTTTTTGAAAAGGGGAACCACCACCCCGGTCTGCCACTCCTTCGGTACTGTTTCCGACTTCCACGCAACGTTGATGTTTGTTATCCTTTTCGTTACAGAGCTTGGGGAATGGTGTATTGATTAGATTCTGATCCGTGCAAGGCCAAATTTGACTGACTTTAGTTATATTGTTAATGTTAATTTGACTTCAACCCATACGTCATTATTTAAATAAACTCAACATTTCACATGATGATGGATTAGTATTGTAACACTGTCTATGACACTTACTGTAGCCTATAACACTGATTTGAAAAACATATAGAAAAAACGAATTCACCGCCCTTAATACAGTATTTAAATATACATTTCAGGTGTGCTGTTTTGTTTAGATCATTAACATCTGGAGCTCTTTTAATGTCCCTTTTCATTACTGTTACACCAGGTCTTGTCAAAACCTTTATTCCATATTCAATCCATTACTAAACAAAACAGCAATTCTACTCCACTACAATTCAGAGGTTAACCTGGTATTTTTACTCCACTACATTTATTTGAGTTACTTTGCAGATTCTGATGTGAAATATAAACAACCCTTAAATCAGGCTTTAGTTACACCTGAGTAAAATTCAGGGAAAGGTGATTGTCAAGTGCCAACAATCAGGAGAGATATTTGATAGTTGCTGCTTGAGAAGACTAAACATTTATCTGCAGATCCCTATAAAGTATATTCATTACTCGTTATGCTCTACTAATAGTTAATTAAAGAATGTATATAATGGCTATTTTGCATATCCCTTTCAAGATTTCAAGATTTTCTAAGGTTCATTGACATATCATATACACAACTAATTCAATAACGTGCTTTAACCACTAGGCACACAAGGTGCACACAGCCATAATAACTTTGTATTATATAGGACACTTGTGTATGTATAACATCTGAAGATGTGTAGTTTTACTCATGTTTTCACATAATTGTACAGGATATTGGTATATTATTTCACATGTTTTACTTCTAATATCTGATTTGTAAAACATCACAGACAGAAAGGTATATCTGTCATTTAACAGTAAGCTATTGAAATTCTGAATCCATAGATGTGTCTCCCATCACCCAAATCCCCTGACTATTCTCTCAACTCAGTATTTACATTCTTTTATTCAAAGAAAATCAGTAATATCTTTAAAAACTGAAAATGGATTGAATATGGAATAAAGGTTTTGACAAGACCTGGTGTAACAGTAATGAAAAAGGACATTAAAAGAGCTCCAGATGTTAATGATCTAAACAAAACAGCACACCTGAAATGTATATTTAAATACTTTATTAAGGGCGGTGAATTCGTTTTTTCTATATGTTTTTCAAATCAGTGTTATAGGCTACAGTAAGTGTCATAGACAGTGTTACATTGCTATTATTATCCTTAAAATATATGTAAAACAAAACCACTTATGATCTTTTTATTTGAGTGGTTTACTAATGACAGTTAATTCTGTTTTTGCTATTGATGGTTTCATTTTTGTGAAAAATAATAAAATAATATAATTCAATAACATGCTTTAACCACTAGATGTGCCATTCTATCAGCTGTGCACCGTTATGGTGTAAATACAGCCTATCTACCAATTGGATCAAATATAAAAGTCAGCCGAATTAGTATTGATACTGCAAGGAGACGTATTGTGTGAAAAATAAATGTAAGATTTTGTTTAATTGCGGAGATATTTATGATCCACGTCACATTCAGTTTTGGCGGCAGTGCTTCCTGTTTGTCCATTTGAATTTATATTAAAGTATTTCGTGAGGCCTTCTAAACATGTTTTAAAATATAATTAGGGTTGTAGTTGAAGAGTTTGTACATTATTTTATTTTTAAAAAATGTTTTGGATTTCACCATGGATTTCACATCAACAGGAGTCCGGTTAACTAAAATGTCCGTGCGAAACAATACCCCCCAACCCATAGATCCGTGGGTGAATAATGTCAATCTCAACTGCATTACACACATCCCTTCATATTTACATTTGAATTTATATTAAAGTATTCCGTGAGGCCTTCTAAACATGTTTTAAAATATAATTAGGGTTGTAGTTGAAGAGTTTGTACATTGCGTTGCCTGGCAACGCAATCGCATAACGTCACGTCCGTTAATTCCACATCCACACAGTCTCTGATCCACACACATGGATTAACATCGATTTAATACATGAATGTAGCCTTTGTTTCTGCTAAAAGAGGTGTCGACCAGCTAGGGCAACAAGAAAATCGGCGAAATCGAGTGTGAGGATTACAAAATAAATTAAAAACATCTAATTTTGACAATACAAACCGACCAATAGCCGCGATAGAGCCTTTCCTTGGCACTTCCGGGTATTTCTCCAATGGTTGGACCATGTTAACAATACTGTGTAACTGTCACGTTTGAAGGGACGAAACCGTGACATATTCACGTCTCCCAGCATGGTAAACCGTCACATATGTGTGTGTGTGTGTGTCCCGTACGGCCCCTCATATATATCTATGGCTCTATGCCCCTATGGTCATTATTTTTTTGCCACAAACACTAAATAGGAAAATACTCTGAGCATGCGCAGTGTAGTTTTTACAGTCACCGTTCACTTTGACAGTGATAGGGAGGGCATGATCAAGTTTTGTCCCACATTGTTCAAAACGGCTCAATAGGCACACTGTAGACACGAATTAGAAGAAAACAGACTAAAACAGCAATGTACAGACGAATCAGATGATTAAATGATCTTAAAATATATTTTATATATTTATTTTAATTTTTTTTTTTTATGTTTTTGTAATGATTATTTCTAATACTTTCTGCTGACACTAGGTGGGGCTGTACTTACTTTCGTGATGTTGGGAAGAAGTGATTCTCTCGCTTGCCGGTGTGCGAGATTAACTGTTTTTTTTTATTAACTGGTTTACAGCAGGCAGATGTAGGCCTTCGACTGAAATACACATTTTTGATCGCTTCTTCTGTCGTTTACATAAATCTTTTGGTATATTTGGCTCGATAGGAACACTTTAATGCACATTCAGTACCAGTGTGTGAGGTTGTGGTTACGATGGCGATATCCGGACGAGAAAGAAATTCACAGTTATTGTCAAACAGGAGTTAAATCAATTTCTCGCTTATTCTAAGAATGTATTTCACCATATTCATAATTAAATGATCGGGAAATTACGTTGTAATGATAATAAATCACCTCCCTCGTTCAGATTAATGTCGATTGTTATTTTTTATGATTTAGATGCTTTTATTTTGAAGTTGTTGGTATGTTGAAAAAAGTAATATCTTCTACATATAATAACGGACAAAGGAAAGAATGAAGTGTATGTTTAAATGTTAGCACCCCCCGAAGAGGCTCAAGCTCTTACGTTGAGTCTGGAGTTTCAATACATTCGGAATTTGGCCGTGTAAAATGTTCTCTTGGGTTGCCGTACAGCCAATGCGTGACGTCATTGGTAATGGTAAGCGTAACGGACCCCGAACACACCTGATAGGCCGAACACATATGGGCTGCTTCTCAGGTCGACTATTTTCATTTCCTCGCTCCTCAGTCCTCGGTCTCACCGGAAGTTGATTTGTCTGCGCCATCTTGAGTAGCGTCCCATGGCTCTTATTTCTGCTGGAGGAGCGAGGAGCGAGGAGCGAGGAGCGAGGAGCGATAATGGAGGAGCGATAATGGAGGAACCACCAGACCATCCTCCGATGAAATCCTCAGATACTCGCCCCGCCCCCTTACTGTGTATCGCTCACTGATTGGACGATGCAGTGCATGCACTGATCTCATGCTTCTTGACATGAGAGCAGTTTTCCAGCGGAGTGAAGAAAATAAATACATGAACCTCACTTAAATTAATGTATCATTTAGTTACAAATATGTGATATATCTGAACCACAAAGTGGTCAAAAATCATTTTATTAATTTATTGGAAACATTTTGATGATCGCTTTTTTCGTTTATACATTTTAAGAATGGCGTTTATCTTTTTTGAGAATGAGTTCTTATTTTATTTGATGTATTTGGGTCTACAACAGATGATACACATGTTTGTGTCAGTAAATGTGTACTAACAGAGGCGGGTGTGTGTGTGGAAATAACGGGGACAGAGCTGGCTGCTGTCAGACGATCAGCTGTGCGATCAGCTGTGCATCACAAACGGACGTCGCTTCACGTGACGCTACGGAGGAAAGGACGTCCCATGGCTCTTAAAACTAATTTCCCTGCTTCTCGTGGTTTCCTTGCATCCCTCCATGCTTCCCTGGTGGGAGGGACTAAACTCAGGGAAACGACGCAAGCGAGGGACGCAAGGATTCCATTTAATCGACCTGAGAAGCAGCCATGGTACTGACACCGGCAGGCAAGACGCTCCGCTTCTGAAGTGCTTCTGAAACACGCCCGGTAGGGTATGACGCCGGAGGAGGTCGGACCAAAACCGCGGCGCAGCCGTGACGCGACGCAGACCGACCCGACGGAATCGAGGGGTAAGGCGTTATATGTTCGGTGCATTGGACTTCTAGTTAAACTCTTGAGGAGTGATTCAAAGGTTGTAGGTTTGAGTCCCACCAGAGTCAACGTTTTCCTTCTTTCGCTGCTAAGACTACAAGCCAAAAGAGCAAGCCGAGACGTATTACGCAGCGTCCACACGGCGGCGTGCGTTGAAGCTTGCAGGCGGGCGTGTCTGAAACTCGACCAACAACCAATCACATGAATCTCCCGCCCCGGACACAAGGGCACGCGGTTTGATTGGCTAGAGCTTGTACTGGCATATGATTTGATTGGCTGACGCTTCCGTCGAAGCTTCAAAAGTTGAACATTGCTCAACTTTTGAAGTGAGCAACGCATAGCGACGCTCCCACAATGCAGTTCGGCGAAGCGTGACGTCACCCCATTCAAAGTGAATGGGCAGAAGCGCTGAAGCTTCAACGCACGCCGCCGTGTGGACGGGCCGTTAGAGATGCCATTTTAAAATACACGATTTGACTGGTTTATGTTGCCCTTACCTAAAATGCAGCTAGCTGACTGGTATATCTATCCGAGTGGTTGGTTTTAGATCAGGGTTAAATCCGTTTGGCTATCCTATCCCTCTTCCTTTCCCTCTGTTTTTAGCATAGAGCGTGACACACATGACATTGTAAGCTATGGAGGAATACAAATTACTTGCTGAAATACATACTTGAATATTTCAATTCACTAATTCATTGAATATTGATTTAGTGATTGTTTTATTGAAATAGATGTTTGAATTAATTTGTTTATTTTAATAATTGAAGTATAATTTACTCATGTAATTTGTTTAGGTTTTATTCATGTACGTATTTGTTCCTGATTGAGTGATTTTTTCCCCCTTTTGAATAAATGGTATCTTTATTTTAGTGAGGGAACTGTTTCTCATCAGATATTTTAAGAAATATAGACATAAAAACAAATGCAACATTTGCAAAGTTTATGGCGTTAACCAATATATTTGTTATTGTTAATGTATCCAGTGCATTCATTGTAAAAAAAATAATGTGTGTGTGTTTATTTATTTTAGGATTTATTCATGTTAGTATTGATTTAATCATTCTTGAAATGTGTTGTACACAAAGATAATTGCTCTTTTGTTAAATAGGTGTTTGTGTTACACAGGATAACAAATTAAATGTTAAATGTCGACATTCGTCCATGACTGGAACATCTCTGTCACTAATGTTGAATAAGTGAAACAGTGAAATGACTGAAGACACTTGGGCTGTTAGTAGCTTCAGTATATCAGCCGGAGACACTACGTACTCCAACCACTAGATGGAGGCTAATTTACAGTGTGGTCTGATCATCTCAAGTCAAACAGAGAGGAGGGCTAGAGCAGAGAGAGAAGAGTCTGAGAGATCACTGATCATGGGGATGCTCAGGACATCAGTGGCCTTTCTTCTTCTTCACGTGGCTGCTTCTTTGGCGGTAAGAAACACAAGCTCACTTCCACTTTATCTCACAAGATACTATTCTAATCATTCCACGTATATAGTTTTTCTTTTACATGTGCAGCTTTTAGGATATTTATTTATTAACACAAAATAGGTGATTGGAATGACTTTTTTGGTGGTTATTTACAAATCCACACTGCTCCTCCTGCTTTGGTGAAGGAGGTCCTATGCAAACCTGCTCATATTGAAAAACATGTTAATGTCATTTTAGTTGTATTTATTGTCATTTTTCAAATTTAAAGCAATACCTGAAAACCAAACAGTCATAGAAGGACTGTGTATCTTCACTGTTTACCATTCCTTGTGTTTGGTTCTGTGACATTTGATCTTGATAGTTAGGCAGGCTGCTTATTGTACTTAAACATGTTTGAGTGTGGTTCCTGATCAAATAGAACATGCCTCTATTACAGTGCAGTTCTGACTATGAATCTTTGAGCAACAACCTCTGCCTTTTGGGGATTTTCATTGTTTTTCCCTCAGCTCTTTGTTCATCAGTAAAACTGTCAAGTAGACCAACTTCTCTTTCCTGAGCCATTCAATTGGATTGTTGAAGGTTGCATACAAACTCAACAGTAAATGAAACTTTATGCATTTCATCTTTTCATATGCTGTTTGCATCCAGAAATAAGTAAGTATGAGCGAGTTGTTGGTTCTGACTGTTTGCATCCTACCACTTTAAAATCCATGTTAGCCCATGTGTAGCGGTGACTAATGATGTCCTTCTGGCTCTGTCCAGGCCCCGGTGCCGTGTGAAGAGAAGGTGGTTCATCTGGAAGCACAAATCCAAGGTCTGAAGACCCTGATCAGCGACCAGCATGGCTACATCCAGGCACTCCACAACAGCCAGGCCGGGCAGCTGGAGCTCATACCCAGCTCCCATCTGGGCCCGGAGAACCTCTTTAAAGGTGGGGAGAGATTTCCATGACAGATACATACTTTGAATAAACTGTATCTGCCTTCACTTTCCTACAACGTGACAACTGCTTCTTTACCTACACACCAAGTTAGTCACATTCTAGGTATCAACCCTCTGTACCATACAGTATGTCCAGCCTGAGTCTTTAGCTCGTGTTAAAGCCATGCTAATTAGTATCGTTTTATAATCAGTGGATGAAATGACCAGTTGTGTTGTTAAAAGGGGTTTCTTATATCGGAAAACCTTGAGAGAAGAACAGAGAAAAGGTTTATTGAGAATCAAAGAACACTGTTCCCCTGCTGGTTTGTAAACAGAAGACTGTCAGGTCTTGTGTGGAGTTCCTCTGCATACAAGTGTCATGTATTCGTTCATAATAAATGTGCTGCTTACCAATCAGCAGTTAGCATTTTGTAGCTTAGTCATGGCCCTGCAGCTGCTCCACAGGAACAAACGTCACGCTGCTGAGATTCTCTCAAACATTGTTTCTGTTTGCTTTTAATGTATCTCAAATACATTTAACTAACAGTTTGAATAGTTCACCTGGTGTGTATGTGTGTGTTCAGACTGCTCCGAGGTGTTTGCAGAGGGTAACATGGCCAGCGGGCTGTATGTGATCCGTCCACACGGCTCCCCCTCCTCACTCAGCGTCTACTGCGACATGAACAACGGGGGAGGGTGGACCGTCTTCCAGAGGAGGAGAGGCGGCGAGGAGAGCTTTGACAGGTGTGTCTGTGTGTGTATGTCCTTTTTTACACACACAAAAATAGGAGTTCTACTCTGCATGTGTCAAATGATTTGGGATTGCAGGTATTTGTAAAAGCAGTGTTTGCCCTGTGTGAGCAGAGCGTGGGTGGAGTACAAGCATGGGTTTGGTGACCTCTACTCCCCTGATGGAGAATTCTGGCTGGGGAATACAGCTCTACACAATCTCACCTCCACAGGTTTGTGTGTGTGTGTGTATGTGTGTGTGTGTGTGTGTGTGTGTGTGTGTGTGTGTGTGTGTGTGTGTGTGTGTGTGTGTGTGTTGGCTGCCTGTGTAACTCTGTGTCTTCTAGGAAACTACGACCTGCGGATCGACATGCAGGACTTTGAGGGTAACCAGCGCTATGCAGAGTACAAGAACTTCAAAGTTGATGACGAAAAGGTAAAACTACCCAAACATTTTATAATGAGTATAAAGAAGTATAATAAAAGAAAAAGTCACTTCTCATTGCAACACAAACTAAATCCTTTAACAGGAGTCCAGATTTTAAATGAGCAGAAAAGAGATCATTTGATTCTCTTTAGTTGAATTGAACAATAGAAGTCTTCATACTGGATCGAATAAGTCAATCATATATTTGCACATCTGTTTGTGCTGTGTGTGTATTGAAAGCTTCTCTCTGTGTCTTCCTCCTCGCCTTCCCTTCATTTCCCATAACACAGGGCTATTATTTAGACTGAGTATGTTGTTTGTGTTTGATGATCTCTGCTATGGAAAACACAGCAAGGCCGTCTGGCTTCAGGCCAGCTGCTCTGCATCTCTCCTTCTCTCCTTTCATCACTTTTCTTTCTCTTCTCTTCTTTCTTTCCTTTCAAACTTTTAGCCCGTATTGCTACTTGATTTCTTTCTTCACTCTTATCTTTATCAATATAAAGCCTTTTACTAGCCTATTCTGAAGTCATTCCAAACCATCGAAACCTCATCAGCTTTGCAATCCACAGTATCATGTGCCAACATTTCTTGCAGTCTTTTCTTTTGATAAATTAAATGTTTTGTATTTCTATATTAAAAGTTGGTTCCTCATTGTAACGGCAAAAGTCCAGATAAATGATGCTAAACCGTGGCTTATACTCTGACGCGCTGCAAGAAGAGTCCGTGCTGAAGTTGTGGTTGATCATTTAATAAAGCAAATAACATAAATAATCATCTTAGCAGGACCATACGGTCTCACCCTCTCTGTCACCCACACAAGCACAACAGGTGCACTGAACACCTGACACCACACCCATGTGATAACTGCCAGAAGTGACCAATACTACCTGTGTGCTGTGTAAACAAATATTTACAATAACAGAAATAATAAGCTGTGGCAAAATAAGCATTTTGTCTTCGACACTCCTGTGAAAGGGCTTTCCTGAAGTGTTTTGTCTCCTGTGTTCACTCAAAGGACCAGTACCAGTTACATGTGGGAGAGTACACTGGGAACGCTGGGGACGCCCTGGCTCATGCCCACAGCCCCCCCTCTGCCGGGAAGAAACGGACTGGTCCATTTCTTACAGAAGAACTCCCTGGGTCAAACGGGATCAAGTTCAGCACCTATGACCAGCTTAATAATGGAGACACGGAGAACCACACCAGTTGCATCAGACACAGCAGGTCCGGCTGGTGGTTCAGCAGGTAGGTCCGTCACTCAGTAGAACCACACACGCAAAGAGAGGAACAACAAGGGGGCAAAGGTCAAAAATGGCAATTTACACACAGGTTATACAGAAGGTACTGCAGGTCTTCTTCTGTCTCTCCTCACTGCAGGTGTGACTCAGGAAACCTGAACGGTCACTACTACAGAGGGCCGGACCAAGCCATGGCTGATGACGGGGTGGTTTGGTACACGTGGCACGGCTGGTGGTACTCTATCAAATCTGTGGTCATGATGGTACGAGCCGCTGACCTCGAGCCTCTGCCACAGGTCATTGCCCCGTTACCAGGACGACAGGCCAGCAGCAAAGCAAAGGGTGACATCATTGAAGATCATCATGGCCGACTTCAACACTGAAAGCAAGAGAGGAAGTCTCCTACTGCAGCCCAACAGCTTCCTGAAATCCCACACATCAAACACCATTCTATGTAATCTCTTTAAAGTCTTTCATCTAATGTTTGACTTGTATGTCAATTCTGCAATTATTTCAATATCCAAATAAAACAATGGTGCTTTTATCTCATATCCTTTTGTATTTATTTCATGTCCAAAATAAAACAACATGGTGAACTGAGGCATTTTAGGAACATCTGAGTTTTTTCACCAGACATATAAAGGTATTTTGCATTGAGTAAAATGAGCCAGAAATCGCTCAGTCAATGAGATTGTGGGAGATTCTATCTGTGGAAATGATAACTTGTGTGTTTTTCTGGTGGTTTTACATGGGATCCAAAGTAAAGACAGATGTGGATCAGCCACTAGCTGAGCATGGCCTGGTTTCTGTTGGTCAATGAGCCATGTCAAGGGGAAAGTAAAGGGGCAAACACACTTCTGCATATTTGGCTCTGAGATGATGTGTTAAGTCTCTGAACTGACAGCTCAGATCTAACATCCAAGGGTGATTACATTCCACAAAGTAGTTTCAGGTAGAGGTTGTGAGGAGCTCACACAGAGCAACAGATCTAAAGGTCAGTTCCTCAGATCAACAGAAGGACACTTCTTCCAGAGGTCCAAAGCAGATGAGGGATTGAGTTTTGCTCTTTGGGAAAAAGGTCCTCTTTAAAAGAAGGGGAATAGGCCAAACAATCCATGCTAACCCACCACCAAACAGTCTGAGTCTGTTCCCACAAACCTGCAAGAGGCTCAAGTCCAAGGTTTCTTCTCACCCGCCTCTTTAGAAAGAGCGGTATAAAATAACAGGATAAAAGGATCCTAAATTGTACAACATATCACAAAAAACATGGAAGGATAGTCATAACAAGAGTGAGGCGCCATGTACAGACGCTGAGGTGTGCCTGCTCTTCAGAAAAAGAAGAAAGGCTTGTTGGAGAACTAGGCATTTGGTAGAGAGCATGGCCATTCCACTGTCAGACATAAGTGCATCGGTGCCACTGCAATGTCTCCACGCTTTCAGAACAAGCGTCTTTTATGCAATTTGTTCCAAATGTACAAGTTTATCATTCATATCCAACAGCATTGCTGTGATTGAAGTCTTTCTCTGTGTTTGGAACAGCTCTGTCTTGTCCAGGCTGGTGGAGCAGGAGGCTTGTTGTAGGGGTTATCTGGGCGATAAGGGTGCAGCTGTGGGGAAGGAGGCAGAGTTCCGAGGTGAGCCGAAGGGTGAGGTGGGGGAGAGGCGGCGGGGGCTGGCCAGCAGGTCTCCATTGTGCAGCTTCCAGAGCAGCTCCTCGTTCTCCATGGACAGACGCTTGTTGACCTTGGACTCCTTCTGCAGCGTCTGCTGGAGTTTGGCCTGTTCGCTGGAGAGCTGCCTGCAGGGGGAGACAGAGAGCGGATCCTAGTATCTGTACAAACTGCTTTACCCAGGTGAGAACTGTCCTAGGGGAAGTCTCAAACAACAACTGAAGTAAGAAGCATACAGACATCTTTTTACAGTCTTAGTTTTATATTATTAAAATATAAAGTATTTCATTTGATTCTACCGTAGAGTATTTCATTTTACATTCTGTTTTTGTCCCTTGCACCAGTCTTCTTGAATTGTTTTATTTCTATTGACTTGAGCTCAGGACTTGAGAACTATGCTGTAGCTCTTTGTGGATCTTTGAAGCCAAGAACTAACACAGGTCACACTGTTCAGGTGATAGAGGTGATAGAGGAAGAAGAAGAAGAAGACTCCATCTTTGTATTCCATTGGTCCGACCTGGACGTGAACCGGCGACCCTTCGGTTTCAATACCAAGTCCCTACAGACTGAGCCACGGCCGCTAGAGCTGCCTGCTGGTCACAAGCATGTCATCACATGATGTATTTATTTTAGTTTATTCTCAGGGTTAAGCTATTTAAATGCATGGCCTCACAATAAGACATGCCTTTATGTGGCTGGTGTTGGCATGAGATATTGTTAAGCTTGAAACACAATGTTATAGAGAGAAAGCTCAGATGTGACATCAAACCAGAGAAAAGCACTGCAGGGCTTGAAGGTCCACAGCCAGCTGACTCTCACAGATAAGCCATTATTTAAACCATATAGATCTTTCCCAATGTGTGTCAGTGAAAAGTATACTGAGTTTCAACCTGCTTTTAGTCGCTACCTCTGGGGGCTACTATTAGAACACTGCCTATGGCTGGACAGATTCATGGCTAGTCTCTGGACAACTGAAGACAAACAAGGCAGTAGGACACACACACACACACACACACACACACACACACACACACACACGCACACACTTTGTACGTACTTTGAGAGAGCAGCGTGTTTGTCCATCCTGGCCCTGTAGTCCTCGTTCTCCTGTTGGACCTTATTTAGACACTCCTGCAGTTTCACATTTGTCACTGACTGTCACACACACACACACACACACACACACACACACACACACGCGCGCGCACACACACACACACACACACACACACACACACACACACACACACACACATTAGTTATCATTAGTTTTATGTGAGGTTGTTTATCCATACATTCTTCTAAACACTGTCAATATATGACCTTTTTTCCCCAAAACAACATACAACAAGTGAAAGTAATCAGGTGTTGAGAGAATGAAGTAGCCTCTGAAACAGGAAATGGATCACAGTCTAACCGGCACTCTAAAATGACGCAGAGTTCCCACTTTTTTCTAGTCATTATTTTTCAGGAAATGGGCAGCTCAGGCTGGACAGACAGAGAGGGGACAGACCTCAGGCTGGACATACAGAGAGGGGACAGACCTCAGGCTGGACAGACAGAGAGGGGACAGACCTCAGGCTGGACAGACAGAGAGGGGACAGACCAATCACTCATATGATTCTTTGGGGGTTAGTCTGATTTGCCTTATGACAAATCTAGATTGAAGTTAACCTACCAAAATGTATGATTCAAAGTTAGCGATGAGTTGCTGGGAGTATTCACAGCCATTGACATTGAGGTGTTTCACTTTATGTCCATCATTTACTCGTAATGTGAAGTTAATGTCATTATATGGTACATTTTTGCTAAACAGTGCAGCTTCACATTTGCAGACTATGCTAATAAAGCGTAAAGAAATGACAGCTAAAAGGATAAGAACATAATACAGGCTGTCAGGTGGAGATGTTGTTGGAGCCCTGAGGGACAGCCTCATAGTTCATGATGGCTGGTTTTCCAGGGTTTGTTTTGAAGCATGTGATAATATGTGATGAAGGAAGTGAGATTGCCCACCAGTTTGTCCATGTCCATGAGCTTCTTCTCCTTCTGGTGCAGCTGGTTGTTCTTGAGCTCCAGTACGACCTTAAGACTGTCCAGCTCCTGCTCCAGGTACACGGTGTGGGAGTTCTTCTGCGAGAACAAACACGTTAGAGAAGTGTGAAGCTTCAATGCCTTTGTGGGGAAAGAGCAGCAGAGACAATGAGACAATAATATGGCACAAGTGGTTAGAGATCGGGTCATTTCATGAGGCCCAGAATGTGTAACCCTTCCTAACCAGCAGGGGGCGTTGTTGAGCAGAACAAACTGTCTCCACCCCCCTCCACTATCTCTTTGGCCCAATCCCAAACCATTCCCTCGACCCTACCCCTCCGTGACGGAGAGAACTCCGTCTGTAGCCACACTCGTAGCTCAACGAGGCTCCCTCCTGTCAGATGGAGGGAGTAAATACAGCAGCAAGCTTTGGGACGGCCTCCCCTCTCTCCGGCAGAAACAGGAAATGCCGTAACTGTATGTAACAACGGTTTCAAATCAGCATCTCTTTGACAAAAAATGTAAATTAATAACTCAAATAAAACTCCAAACATCTTTAATTGTGTTACTTTTTTGTAAAACTCTTTTAGTTTTAAACCTGATGTTTATAAGCTTCTTAGTTTTTGCAACAGTCTGTAAATATACACAACTTTATAATAAAATGCACACATTTACCTTTTTCTAGACTAAACACAGGTATGATCCTAAATTAAAAACATATGAGGCTATCATGAGGTTGTTAACATCGCAGTTTATCAGTGGATGTTTGCTGGAACTACTTGTTAACAGCTTGTTTCCTGACGGACACACACAGCGTGACTCCGGTCAGGTAGAGACCGGTCTCAAGTCAGCACCGCTGCAGACTCGCTGTTTGAGGGCTTGATAGCCCACTCCCCCTCCACACCACTCCACACTCGTTGGTTTGGAACAGCCCTCAATATGGCGGACCCTCCACGTGAACGCGCAAACGGAGGGGTAGGGTGTAGGGGCCGTTTTGGGAATGGGCCTATATCAGGAAGCTTCACCCCTAGTTTCCACCGGGTCCGTCTGCGGCGCCGCGGCGTCCACAAGGATCGCGGCAACTCTAGTCAATGGGTGCTATTCCACCAGACACGCCGCGTTACGGCTCAGAAGCGTCCCAGAAGCGTCGCGCCGCTGGGCTCCGCTCGAAATAGGATTGAAGTCTATTTTTCGACGCGACGCAGCCGTAAGGTAATGTCGGGCAGGCAGGAAGTGGAACGTTCAGAGCATATATAGCATATATATATATATATACACACACACAAACTCATTTTGCAGACCCTATCCCTCCGTAGTCTTTCAAGTAGGAGGAGAAATACCAGCGTTCTCCTCCGGTTTACAGGCACTGTGTAAATTATATATATAGAATAATTATGATGATTTTACCACTAAAATACAGCAACACATCTTTGATTCATGTCGTTTATAACTGGGATATTATAATTGTTATTAACTTTGTCTGTACAAAGTAGCCTGTCCAGGAAATATGCCCAAATCAACAAGAACTGCGAGCCGGCATGCAAGACGCTCCGCTTCCGTAAAGCTTCTGAAACGCGCCCGGTAGGGTATGACGCCGGAGGAGGCCGGACCAAAACCGCGGCGCAGCCGTTACGCGACGCAGACGGACCCGGTGGAATCTAGGGGTGGTGCAGTGATGACATGTCTTGGTAAGCGACCCGGTAGTGAGCGTCCAGGGGCGGATCTAGACAAATATTCATGGGGTGGCAAGAGGGTGGCAGGAGAATTTCAGGGGTGGCATCCCCTGGCAGAAGTATATGCTGATTTAATCGCAGTCATATCAATCAATGTTAACTTGGAAAGTTTGTCTAAATGAATATGATACTATTAACAATCATATCATTCCTATCAGCTGTCAATCACTGTTAAGATTCACATATTCAGTGTTATTATTAAAGGTGACATGTCATGCTTTTCCGGTTATTACCTGTCCCCTTGTGTGTTATGAAGGTTTTCTGCATGTGTGCAAGTCAAAACCCTCAAAGTACACCCTGTAGCGAGTAAAACTCTAAAACAGAAAATACCTCCCCAAAACGCCTCGTTGGTGAAAGCGTCAACGAGCCGTTTAGTGGAGAAAGTGAATACTGCTGAATACACATACTTTACAGAGATGCTGTATGCGAAACCAATGTGAGTTTGGAAAATTGCACAGTATTTTTCTATTTTAGTATACCTCAACAATGGAATTATGATCAGTGGAAATGGCCATGACACCTCTCCTTTAAATAAACTATATTTTAGGAGTTAATGATGAATGTTCCACAAGATGCTTGCTCACCCTCCTTCAAATTTGAAAGACAAGTAATTATATCCTGTATCAAAATTCAAAAGATCCAAAAGAACAGTTCAGCGCCCCACGACTTTACTGCAAACAGTTACAACCTTGACTTTACATCAGAAAGAGCAAACATTAAAGAAGTGACTACCTGCATCAGTCAGGGTTAAAAAACGTGTATTCAGCTAAAACATATACATCGCTGCAGTTATTATCCAGTGGAAAGTCCTTACCTACTGGCCTAGTTAAATCAAAGTGGTTACTTTTTTTTGGCTGGGCAGTGAAGTTTTACACACCGTCTTATTTGACTTTCTCAGGACTTAAAACTGTTTTTTGGGGGCAGACCCCCACAAAGAAAAATATATATTTACACACGTAAGGTCATCATCTTAACAGTTTATTATGCTCATCGAGTCATCCTGAGCAGAGCATCAAGTTGGCATGCCTATAACAGCTGAATGTGGCGATTACCATGTTGTTCAGCAAAACGCCTCACAAACTGATTAAGATTTAAAGCTATGGTGCATTTTGATTCAATGCTGAGTACAGCCTGAAGAACATATAGAGGATTAAAAAACTAATGTCACAACAGGACTTAGAAAAGCTTGTCCATGCTTTTATCTTTAGCAGACTGGACTACTGCAATAGTGTATTCACAGGGCTGACAAAAAAAAATCCATCAGAAAGCTGCAGCTGATCCAGAACGCTGCTGCACGTGTCCTCACTAACACTAAAAGAGTGGATCACATCAGTCCGGTTCTGAAATCTTTACATTGGCTTCCAGTCGGCCAAATAATTGATTTTAAAGTACTATTGCTAGTTTTTAAATCATTACATGGTTTAGGACCAAAGTATATTGTTGAACTCCTACATAATTACGAGCCATCAAGGTGCCTCAGGTCTTCTGGGACGGATTGCAAACCACGCCCCGTAAAACTCTGAAATGTTTTGGAGAGCCGCCATTTTATTATCCTTGCATTGCATTATTAGCATTAGCATTAGCCCAGTGCAGAAACGCAGAGAGACTAACTTATGACAACACAAAATAAAACATGGGAGCGGTGGAGATGAGGAGGTGTCGGCGTTCTGGCGATTTACTCAGAAGGCTTCAGTAGAAGCTGCTGGGAGTCCCAGCAGCTTCTACTGAAGCCAGTCCCCAACTCCGGGGACTTCCGGCCGGGGATTTTGGGCGGCAGTATACGCCGTGAAGTTGTTTGTGGCCTGCCAGTAAACCCAAAGCAGAAGAAGAAGAAGTGACGTCAGCGGCTTCATTTGTCTAATCCACCCCCAGGAACTTATTCCGGTGTGAATGCGATCTGTACTTAGTGCCCTGGGGTATTAAGTGCCGGGAACTAAGTACAGCAAAGTACTCGGTGTGAACGCGGCTATTGGCTCCCTCCACAAAAAGCAATGGGATTTTTCATTTGAATTAAAAAAAATATTGCAAAAAATAAGATCTGTGATAAAAACGTTTAGGATACTTAAACGTTTTTTTCAAAACAAGGATGATTTCCATATTTTTACACACAAAAGTCCAAGCACAAATGCAATCACCAGAAGTTAAAAGCTAACGTTAAGCTACAAAGGAACTTCAACAGGTCACGTGACTTCATGTCACCCCGGCTAAGCTAAAGGTAGCTTATGTTCAGTGTGATGACATTAAGTATTCTCATTTAGCCATTTGTTTTTTTGTATTTCTACAAACAAACTTCAGACATTCACCAGTGGGGTATTTCCTGACCTATTTTATGTCGGAGAACAAAAGGTTAACATCTCTTCAGCTTGTGTAGCCCTGACCTTATGTCAGGATAACAACTAAAAACCATTGTCTTTGAGACAAGGTAACCAAGAGTGGTAAAATGCTGACTAATTTCCGTTTTAATGACTCATTCCCGCACCGCTCTATAATGACAAGAGTAACAATCTTTACCAGGTTCTTGTCTGTGAGGATCTGCTTCCTGCGCTCCTCCTCTGCTCTCAGCTTCTCACTCAGAGCCTCCTTCTCTGCACACAGCTCAGAGATCTTCTCCTGGAAACAGAGACAGAAGAATCTTTTAGTGAACACTGAGCTTTGGTTTCATTTAGTAAGACAGACGTTTCAGATTCAGAAACACCAGCAGGTAAACTCCTGATGTTTCTCTGCTGTGACCTGAGGAGCAGAGGACTGAATCACGTTACTGCTCACGTTTTTGCTAACACTACAACTGGATATGGAAGATAGCACTCACACACAGTTATGAGACATGATTGTCTTTGATATACTGTATCATCAGCACTCTTACAGAGGAAGATGGGCAATTTATGAAATGTTTCTTACAACAAATTGCAGAAAAAATATTGTTGAGTAAAGAGGAGACTTTCTTAGCAAACTGGGGCCATGCTGTCACCTACACTCAGTGCACGCACACACTGGTTAATCTCACTGTGTTATTTAACAAATAATTCACCAGTGTGTTATAACAGTTTCCAACACATTCTCACTCCCAACTAGTCACATATTGACGATCGGTCAGGGCCCCTTCTCGTCACCTTATTACGCACTGGCTACCCCTCGAGCTTCAGATTTTCAACGGGCAGGGCATCCCATAGCAACCTGGTCTCACCAAAATACGTGAAATGAACACGACTCCTTAACACCGCATTACGTGGTGGGGACACGGAATCTGCTAAATGACGTGTCGCACCACAGAAACAACCCCAATGTAAAGTGAATGAGGATCCTTTTTCGTGGTGGACACACATTTCTGCAACGTCCCGCAGTGATCTTAATGTTGTTTTCTACTCTATAAAACGTTTTTTAAATCTACTGTATTATGGATTTTATTCCCTATCTTTATTCAAGAGCGTGTTCTTTCAATTTGAGAGCATAATTTATTGATTTCACGTTCAGATTTTGTATTTCTTTCAGTCAAACCCTGTCCTTGCGCTTAGATTTGCTCTGCTTCTGCTCAAACTGTACGCTTGCACTCAGGTATTGTTAGAACACAAGTCTCTCCCCTCTCAACCTGCATCACCACCTCTGTCAATCAAGTCTAGACCACTCCCCCACCAAAGTCTTTAAAGCTCCGCCCTTCAGGCCGGTCACTCACTTCCTTCCCATCAGAGACTGAAGAACAAAGGAACTGTGAGTTGGCACATGGAGCTGAATTGTGTGTACTTAAAGGAGCAGTAGGTAAGTTTGAGAAACCGCCTCGAGTGCACAAAAATTCCAACGTACACAACCGAAAAGAATCCGCCCCTTCCTTCAGACTTCATACAGAGCACCTCCTCCAACACACATGAATGCGCACAAGATCATGATAATGAATGTAAAACAAATGTATAACACAGTTATTGTCAGTGCTTATATTTTTGAAGCTAGCATGTTTGTTTTGTGAAAATGTATTACAAATGTTACGTCTAGCTGAGAGCAGGCTGCGCCGGTAACGTTATATATCAGCTCGGTGTGCTCCGTAAATAGTCGCCATAGTTGAAAAGCAACTCCGATATTGACTCTGGTTTGACTTCTCCTAGTTTCCACTTTCTTTTTCTTCATAATTTGCTCCATTACAGTTTTTCTTTTGCGACCGGTAGACGATGTTTATGCAAACTCTGCCATGGTGAACGTGTCCTCCTCCAGCGGCTGCTGTTGCCGACTGAGCAAAAGCTGCCGAAACACGCCCAATGACGGCACGCAATGACTGCACGAGTGTGTGTGTGTGTGTGTGTGTGTGTGTGTGTGTGCACGAGATTGAAGGCTGACAGACAGTTCGGCAAACCGGTCGTAGTTTTTACAGTATTACGGCTTCCACAGATTAATTTTTTTAATGGATTTTTTTTCAAAGCACTTAGAATATGCATTGCTATCAGGATATTAAGAGCATTCCATGGAATATAACAAAAAGTGTATCTCGAGCCGGTTTCTCAAACTTACCTACCCCTCCTTTAAATCAGTTGATGAAATGTTGAGCTTGACTTTAACAGATTGTTTTGTTTATGTTAGATACGCCTTCTAGATTCCCTTTGACCCATACCTATGTTAAAGAAAAGAGTTTAATCCTGTGGATGCATGAAATGATGTAAGTGGAATACTGAACCTTATTTATCCTTATGATTATTGTGGTTATTGTAAGACTGCTAATAGTTTGTAAATATTGCTTTTTATTTAGATAAAATCATCCACAGCAGCGAAACCTTTGTCAACTATCATTTGAGAATAAAACGTGAAAACGGCCTGCTGGATCCAGTGTTTAAATGTGCACACCACATGGGATGTTCCATGAACCACCACTCCAACAAATTATAGTTTCTTCAGGTATATTGCTGCTTGCACAGATTTCCTGTTTTCCAGTTTAAAAGCTTCTGCTCTCAGTTTTCTGCTCTGCGTTTGGATTTGTTCTGTGCAAAAACCATTACAAAATCCCTCAACCAATACCAAAAAGGATCCTCATTCACTTTACATTGTGGTTGTTTCTGTGGTGCGACACGTAATTTAGCAGATTCCGTGTCCCCACCACGTAATGCGGTGTTAAGGAGTCGTGTTCATTTCACGTATTTTGGTGAGACCAGGTTGCTATGGGACGCCCTGCCCGTTGAAAACTGACGCTCGTGGGGTAGCCAGTGCGTAATAAGGTGACGAGAAGGGGCCCTGACCGATCGTCAATATGTGACGAGTTGGGAGTGAGAATGTGTTGCAGTTTCATTGTTCTTAGCTGAACTGTTGCTTTAGGTACAGAATGTATCTGGTTCCAAGAATGTAAAAAAGTTTAAAATGCTGACTTATTTTAACACTTTTTTTTACTTACTCAACAGATTAGATGTCAGTGGAGTTTGTTTCATTAAGACATTGCCGTTTATACCTTCCTTTGTAACTTATGTGTTAATATTGACATATGAACGTGTCTTACAGAGAGAGATGTTTCAGTGTCCTTCAGGGATTTGTTCAGGTTCTCCAGTTCTGTGTGCTGGATCCTCTTCAGCTCTGAAACATCCCACACACACATCAGTGAACACACATCAGGGCTGAACATGATAACAACTTGGCGCACATTAACACCACTGTTAATTCTCATGAATGCAGGCTAAGTTATGAAGCATCCCTTTTCCCCCGGATTTAAATATTTGAATGTGTTTACCTGTATGTAATAGAATATTTAAAATGTGCTGTGTGTTCTGCACACACCTTGTGTGGAGGCCTCATGCTGCCGTCTGAGAGACTCCATCTTCTGGCTGTGACTCTCCGTCTTGTCCTTCCTCTCTGCTTCATGTCGGCTCCTCAGCTCCTCCACCTGAAAGATGCAGAATAAAATCAAGAGATGTTACAACTCCTGTCACAGTTGCAGACTGTTGAATCAAAACTGAGATTACAGTGTGAGAGCAGTAACACATCGAGCATAAGAACAGTTTACACTTGTAAGTGCACTATATGGGCTTTTCATTGAACACAATGTTAGAGCATGTTTTTTACATTGTTAAAAAAGTGTATGCATGAAGTAACGTGAGCCTCACACTGCTCATGCTGCAGTATGTTTACAGCTAACTGCAATCAGCTTTATCAGATATGTAACCATGGTGATGCTCATAAATCTCTGGCACAGGTTGTTTTTATGAGCAGCTGCTAAATCTTCACATTGTGAGTCACACCTCTCCCGGTAACCAATCAGAGCAGTGGCGAGCCGTCAGGGCCCTCTAGGCCCTTTCTGAGGGCCTAAGATATTCTACAAAATAATATTTAAAAACATTAAAAATATATTTTTTAGTTATATTTTTCATTAGTTTTACCAAAATAACTTGATTTAATTGTATTCAAAATAATATTTCCAAAGAAATAAATACTTAGAATCTACCTATTCAGTTTCTGTTTGAATGTGAAGGGTTAAATGAAAGAAGCTCGTCTCTGCGAGGTGAAGACAGGAGCTGCTGTGAATTCACAGAGGGCCCGCTATAGTAACTCCACGAGAGAGTAATGTCAGCGTTTTGCACCCCGGGCCGTTGTTTTGATATTCCGCTGAAGTATACGCTGTGACGTAATAACTTATTTTTGTTCGAGGGAAGGGGGGGGGGGGGTCATAGGGCCTAGGTATAAAAGTCACTCCACTGAATCAGAGAGAGTATGAGGAGGGTGGAATGATCTGCAGTGTTTTAAAGTTCTTCTTAGCATCAGCTCATCTCACTACCCCATTTGAGCTGGAACTAAAAAAGAGTAGCAGGTACTATGCAAAGTGGAAACCCAAAAGAGCGAGTCGTGTTGAGCAGAGCCGCGCCAGAGTGTCATTCAAACATCTCTGTGTGTGTGTGTGTGTGTGTGTGTGTGTGTGTGTGTGT
>CALSBZ010046672.1:770498-803644 GCA_943591055.1 Gobionotothen gibberifrons | reverse complement strand
CACACACACACACACACACACACACACACACACACACACACACACACACACACACACACACACACACACACACACATTAACAACACAGCTTCTCAACCATGCATTTTAATACACCTACTGATGTTGGTGATGAGTAGGGAGGGGAGTCGAAGAGGAGCAGGGAATGGAAAGCAGCACAATCCTGATACAATTTTGCATATTTACACAGTGAGTGATTGCCCAGCCCCCTGTTTAAAAAAAAAAAAAAGAGTGATTATTACCAGAGTAGGACACCACTCTGATGACTGCCTCTGTGTTGTAATTCTTGAAAGGCAACGATGGCTACTTCAAAAAAGAATGAGAGAAAGTAGGACATGATTAAATATCTTAGGGGAGATTTTCCTGCCCAATTGTACTTTAATAATGGGCTGCCATTTGTCCAAAGTCATAGGCTAATGGCCACATCACCATATGAAAGCATGGGATGTGGTGAGTGCCTTTAGCTGTGTAACATTGTTATCATCACTCCAGTATGAGGATCACTGCATGGGTTAATGGGGATAAAGCCGTTTAAAAAAAACAAAACGAAAGTACCCGCAGTTACCAGCAGGGGTCAGTGTAGCCCTCAACCCCGTCTGCAGGCGGCTGAAACGGGGATTGAACCTTGAGTGGAGTACAGAGGGGAGCGGCCTGCAGTGCACTGGCCAGCCAGAGCCGCACTGCATCAAACACAAGGAGGGTAAATTGCTATTAATAAGCAAGAGCAGGCTGGGCAGTGACATGGCCTAGTCCGGGATTTATGGACCCTCTGGCCCGCCAAGCATCTTATAACTCATTCAGTGTAACTCATTTTTAACCATCAGCAAGTGTCAGATACTCAGGTCATAAATGTGTCCCTGCACACACTGTGGCAAATCAGTGAGACAGTGAGGGTGTGTATGTGTGTGTGAGGGAAACAAAAAAGCCCTGCTTGGACTTTAAAGTAATAAAATACTTCCTCGCTTCCACAGACGCCAGAACCAACCAGCAACAGGACAGTGGTGGTGATACACTTTAAGTTCCTCTACGAGTTGTATTATTCTGTCATGCCTCTGGTTATACTGCACATGCAAACATTTAACTGCTCCTGTACAGACTTTGTCCTTTGTTGCCAGTGGCGACGCACAGAGAAGTTCCTTGTTAACCTGATTGCCCGAGTAATCTGGTTAATGATAATGCTCCATGCTTGTAAAAGTCACACCGTGGTTAGAATATACAACTTGTAATAGAGGAAATATAATGTGTTTCTCCGTTATGTTGCCCTACAGTTATTTGAGTTTTGTTTTTTATGTGTGCACAAAGTGAAACTCAGAGTTGAAGTATAGTATTAGACCTGCAACTGAATTATTTACAACTGATTATTAACAATTATATATTCACAAGTTCCCAGAATCCACGGTGACATCTTCAATTAACTTTCATTTTGTCTGACCAACAGCCCCAAAACCAGAGATCAATGAACAACCATTTTTGGCAAAGACAAACAAACCATTCTCATATTTTGAGAAATATTTTTTTTCTTCCTGGAAGGTAGATGAGAGGAAAGATACCACTGTCAATTTGTGTACAGTATGTTTACAAGGCTAGAGGCATAAGCTGATTATAATAGCTTACACATAAAGCTTAGTTTAAGAAAAACAAACATATATATTTCCACTTGTCCGTTAATGCATTTCTGAAATATTGATATTGGGAGACTACCAGGGCACATCTGACTTAGGCCCCGGCCACACGAAAACGAAAACGAACCGAATTCGATATCAAAAAAGTCTTCCGTTCACACGGAATCGGCTCAAGAAACGTGTCCGTCCACACGAGACCGCTCGACCCGCTGGAGACGCTGTAGTACATATGCCGGGCCTGTAAGTGGCGCTGTACTTCCGCCCCAAGATACACCAAAAGCAGCGAATAAGACCCCCGAGCATGGTTGCCATGGTTGCCCTTCTGTTTATTCTCCGCGGTGGATTTAGCAACATGTAGTTCATGTAGTTCTCCATGTCCACTTGTTGCTGATGGTTGTGGGAGAGGAGCTGTAGATTTTGCACTAACATCTGTATCATGGTCAGTAGCGTCTGGAGCACGTGCCAGACATGCAAAAATAATCAAATGTGTCTTTTTTAGTCCAAACTAAGTCAACCAACTATAGTTACGGCCCGTCCACACAGCGGCGTGCGTTGACGCTTCACCATTCACTTTGAATGGGGTGACGTCACTTTTCGCCGAACTGCATTGTGGGAAGCGAAGCGGAGCTTTGCTGGCGTGGCTCGCTGCAAAAGTTGAGCAATGTTCAACTTTTGACTCCTCGGCAGAAGCGTCAGTCAATCGAATCATATGCCAGTACAAGCTCTAGCCAATCAAACCGCTGCTTGTGTGTCAGGGGCGGGAGATTCATGTGATTGGTGGTTGGTCGAGTTTCAGACACGCCCGCCGGCAAGCTTCAACGCACGCCGCTGTGTGGACGGGCCGTTAAGGTCTGATAATCTTCTGAAATTAGATTTTCACTTGAGCAAAGTGCACACTACTTCACATTTAACAAATGCCAATTTTCTATATGCTAAGATTATATTAATCAGACTAATTCCGTCGTGCCCACAATGTTTTCAAACAATTTGCTTTTGGATTTCTTTTATAGCAGGAGACAACCATGTAGATATTTAGATCAATCAAATGATGTTGCTGGTTGTGATGTCGTTAAAAAGAACACTTGTTCCCAATTATGATGCTTGAGAAGAAGGGAAATGCAAAGCTCATTGCAACAAGAGAAGCCTTTTTTTAAATGACTTTGCAACAGTCTTTTAATTGACCAAACAAGAGCTGCAAAAGCTATGAAGAGCAGAAAACCACATATATTTTACAAGCTATGTCAATTTAGCTTAAAAGAAGAATGATAATTTCACCTAAGTCATACACCCATGTCTGACAAGAAGCTATTTTTACAATGAGCAAAAACATCTGCTGATAAAAATGTAATATTTAAGCTACTTTGATGTCTTAAATGTTCATGTCAATAAGACAATAAATACACCAACGCCACAATATGTTGAACAGCTGGGTCTCTGCATGTAAACCAGTAACAAGGAAATGCCACTGTCAAACACTGATTCACACATCCCTGCACTCACCATGGCAACAAGTGTCTTTCCATCCTGTGGATCAACATATGTGTGTGTGTTGTTTTGGCTCTGTGCTGTTTGTGTGTACTGTACAGTGTGTGCATGTATGTCAGGATGCACTTCCTGTCGCTCTGCATGTCCATGAGTCATTCTGGACTGTGTTAACAACCCCCGATGCTCAAAAGATGGAGGAGCAGCACTCTGCGCAGGAAGTGAGATTACAACATCTTTTGAATGCCAGCGCTAAAACTGTTTCCACCACAACATGAGCAGTCATTCAGGAGCAAACAATGGCCAGATGTAATTTTAAAAAACAACTTAAAAACCAGATAGATGGAAGACAAAGAGATGGGAGATTGTTTATGTGATAGTTGACAGAGGGAGTTGAAGAAATGGGGAGAAAAGCACAATTATTGTCTGGAGGTAGAATTCAGAAAGGAGGCCGGGAAGAAGAGAGCAATTAGCAAGAGATAAAAAGCATGGCTTTGAGGGTAAGACAACCTCCTATTACTCCAATTAATCCAATTTGAGAAAGAAAAAAAACTATTTAGCACACCAGTAAGGCGGATCCATTTCCCTGACAACAGCAAGTGTTTGAGGGTCATGAGTGGGCTGCCAGCGCAGGCCTCCCGCCAGGCTGAGCAGAAAACAGCATGCTGGCATTTCGGGCGGGCGGGGGGGGGGGGGGGGGGGCGCCCTGTCAGCAGCCACATTAGCTCTAATTCAACATGACTTGTTGATATATTTCCGAGGCGGTAATGATGTTAATGGCGGTATTTTAAAGCACGTGTGCATGGAAATCAGAGGGAATATTAATGCCACCGGCCGCTGATCGTGCTGAAGGTGGATCACATTAATATGCATCAAGTATGTGCATATGTGTATGAAGTGACTAATACCATTTTAATATTTACTTGTCCGCTGCTAAATTAAACTAGCCTTTTCATTGAAACAGTCATCACTTATCTTGCTCTTGGTTTGTTAAGTGGATGTCTCAGTGATGAAGTGGACGCTAACCGGTAGATAGCAGCCTGAGTCTGGGCTCTGTGGAGGTGAAAGTGTGGAGAGCCAGACTATTTTCAGAGTCTGATCTTTGATGAAAGAGTTTGCTGTGGCACCCTGCCACCATCAAGTCCTTTACTGACCCAATTAATGTGTTGCCTTAGCCACGAGTAGGTGGAGTAATGTCCACTACCATCGGAAGATCTTAGCCTCTAATTAACTCGATTTCTGACATGTCTGTGATCTGCCTCATGGCCATGCTCTTTGAAAGACTGTGTCATCACGAGCAACCAGGAATCATAACTTATATCACCAGATGGAAATTGTAATTACATGCTGACAAAATGTGGTCATTTTCAATCGTGTTTGGGTTTCTTTGCCTCAGACACAAGCAGAAAAGCAATTTATTTCGGGTTCTCAAGCTGCAACTTCATTAGTCTTATCAGCTGCAATTGTTTCAAGATTTGTAGGATTGTGTTCGCGTCCAAACGCTGGCAATCAAAATACCATTTTCTCTACCAAACGTGTTCCGAGTAATCCCACAAATAATCAGCTCCATTTGGGCTCAGATTACTCTGGTTTGTCTTCCAGTGGCAGTAATGGATTAGACCTGCATTCGATAGCAAAGTGGAACAGATTGCTGCCCCACAGAGTGTTCATCCAGCCCATTTGACAGCTGTATTGTTTGAAAAATAGCAAGAAGGGAGGCTGCTGTGAAATCCCACCCTGTAGGGGCTCTTTAAACTGTTCATTGCCTTCACGGCTGCACCAGCCTCAGCGATAGGAGTGCGGCTCTCACTCTTCTCCCAACCGTCAACAATGAATTTAGTGTTGTTGACATTTGGAGCAACCCATTATCAAGTATCCCCTAGGCATGGGACTGCTTGCAACACCAAGTGTACCTTATAAGACAAAAGACTGATGTCATTTATAACTTTGCATAAATAGATGCTTAATGTATTTCTACATACACGTGTTCTACACTGTATAAAATTACACTGTTTTATATTTAAAGCAGTTGGTTTGTTACCTTCAAAATTAAATTATAAGCGGTGAGCTGTTCAACCGAGAAGTAATGGCTTCTTTTCAGATTTATTTAAATGGCTTTTAGAGGCGCATAATATCCAAAAAGAAAAGCTTGCTTATCTTTAAACAGAAAAGAAAAAGAAAGATGATGATAATTTCATGTGATGGAACTTTGAAATTGAAGTACACACTGAGACAAACAATAAATAAAGTGCATTTAAATGTTAAGGCATTATAAATAGGACCCAAGTTGTAAAAAGTGCACAGTCTTTTTTACGCTCTTAACTGCTGTCATATGAGTTTTCTCTGCCTAGTCCCTATCCAGAAGGGTGGTATTTAATTATGTAACACTACACTCTCTTCCAGCAGTAAAATACAATACTTTTAAGCACCCAATCAGTAATCATTGTGACAGTCTAGTGTGTACAGCCAGAGGGAGATTACAGGACCTGGAAGCCTTCTGAAACAGCGCTGAGGACTGTGCAAAGAGCCAGAGCGTGTTAAAGTTTGAGCTTAAGCCGAGGAGGAAGAGGGGATGCTCAGGCCTGGAGAGTCCTTACAAGCGTGTGGATGAAAGCCAGGCAGAAGAAACACAGTCGCAGGTGGGAAATGTTAAAAATAGGCTGGACTCCACAACCAAGGATGCAGCCTAATAACATCAGAAGCATCTTTACTCACAAGGCTTTTTCACTTCAGGTGTGTGTTAGCTGTCACAACTTGACGCACACAATTGCTTTCTGCCAAGTCAAGCAGCGAAATCCTAATACCCCGATGACATGTAATGACAAATGTGTGATCACTGGTTGGGAAAACCGTTGGTCATTTCTAAAACATTGTCTGAAATAATGGTGGAGGGGAGAACGCTACAAAGTGCAAATTACAGCAAAGGCAATGGGCTGGAAAACAGAACAGCCGTGTTGATGACAACAGCGTGTGCTTCCTGTCACAGAGACCCTCACTTTAATGTCCATCTCTCAACTTATTCCATGAAACACATCGTCAGCTCTATGAGGGGAAATGGGCCCGCTGAATGACAGCACGCCATAACAACTCCTGACCAGGATATTAGGAGATACATCTTGTCTGAAAAAGAGCCGGGTGGGGCTATATGTCGCACTGGATTAGAATTGATGTAAATATTATTTCAAGGTTAACGGCAAGCTGTTTGCCTTAAGTGTGCCGTGTAACTGTTCTACCCAGCGAAGCTTCTCAATGAGAACTGCTCTTGTGCCATATGTTTGTGCACACAATAAATAAGAAATGAATTCCTGAGGAGTTTAAGTAGCTCCCCGGCATTTCTCTCAAAACTAATGGGCCAAGAGTGAATTATTGATGAGTGTTGATCAAGGAGAGAGCAGAAAATAGGTTACCTATAAGCTCACACTCAAACACAGTGACAAGCCTGAATATTTAATCAAAAGGGGTAAATAGGCATGTGATATGATGATAATATTCCAATGCTTTCCATCTAATAGCTCATTTGAAAGATAAAATGAATCTCGGCCTTGCTATTGACTTGTGTTCACTCCAATTCACGAGACCTCATTCAATTGCTAGGCACTGCTCGGCAGCAATCTTATCGCTGTTTCCTCTAACTCCAGCATCCCTCGCTCTCTCTTTCCTCACTGTTTGCTGTGGGCAGCGGTAACACGAGAGTGATGGGAGTGACCTTGGCCTGGTTCTGTGGGCTCCAGAGGGCGGCCATGTCTCACAGCGATCTGTTCTCCCCCACCAATCCCGATTAGCAGGCCGGGCAGCAGGCGACGGACGGGAACAAAGTGTCGCAGTGCAGAGAGGATGTGGAGGAGCCGGATCGGTTGGCCCAGAAGAGGTGTGAAGAGGGGCTGGGATGACAGCGTGTGGGGTGGAGTGTGTGCATGAGAGGGGAGGGTTATGTAGGACAAGGATAATGGAGGGATAGTTCAACAGTAGGTCAAGGAGGACAAATGGTCAGAAGTGATCTCGTGGGGAAGGAGATGAGGAGGCATAAAAGCCTGGGAGGAGGCCGCAATCTGGGCTGTGCTGCTGAATGTTGTACTCCTCTTCAGAGCCATCAATGCACACTGGGCTGACTGCACACACTGTTAGTAAGCAACAAATCCCTAACTCAACAAACTGAATATTATTCATTTTTGGCGCATTCGGCTTTCCTCCAAGGATCAGGGTATGCTTGTACTTCCTGGCATACAAAATGGGGAGGCAAACACAAGCAATAATAAAGAGAGCATTTGCATTCAAGTCTAACCTCCGGCCACCTGATACTTTTAGGTCTAATATACTCTTCTTACAGCTCTATTTTGTTCTCCACCAGGAAAGTATAGAGAGGCGAAGTCCCTCCCTTTCCGGGGGACCTCCATGGGACCTTATTTCGGAAAAATTATGTATTGAAGTCAATGGAGAGAGAAAGATTATCT
Source organism: Gobionotothen gibberifrons (assembly GCA_943591055.1). Taxonomy (NCBI): domain Eukaryota; kingdom Metazoa; phylum Chordata; class Actinopteri; order Perciformes; family Nototheniidae; genus Gobionotothen; species Gobionotothen gibberifrons. The sequence goes on along the minus strand of CALSBZ010046672.1, from coordinate 796,071 downwards.
TTCGATCCCGTTTGAATTGTGCCACGAATTACACATATGATGTTTGTCAATTTAAAAGATAATTTTGCCAGTCAAAAAAAAAAGTTTTTATTAAAACTGTGAAGTAACACATTTTTTTGTGTGAAACGCTCAATGAACTACATCTCCCGTCTCGCACCACACACCAAGACGGCCGTCACGTTGGCACATTTCACTTCTTTCTTTCAGAATGAGGTGAAAAGTATTAAAAGAGGTGAAAATCACTCCAAGTCTGGTCATGTTGAGAGCTGTACATACACACAAGGGGAGTTAGTCGGTTCCGTAAGAGCCAGCATGCGGGACCGGGATTCTGGGATTTGTAGTCTTTCTAGTTGCGTATTTTTCATAGTCTTATATTTCAACAGTTTTACGACAAACTGTGACTTTTTTTATATGGAAATTATTATTTAAGATTGACAAACATCATATGTGTAATTCGTGGCACAATTCAAACGGGATCGAAAGATAATCTTTCTCTCTCCATTGACTTCAATACAAACTTTTTCAGAAATAAGGTCCCATGGGGCGGAAGTAGATGGGCATGAATTCGCCACTCTATTAGGCTAAATAACTGCTGCGGGAAAGTTGAAAACAGATGCCTCAAATGGCCATAAAAGTCACCATAAACAAGAGAGTGAGACAAAAGAGAAACAAAGTTCACCTCAAGAGCAAAACAGTCAACAATGCAGAGAAAATCAGCGACCTCTTTCCGATTCAATAACAAAACAGATTGCTCTTTATAAAAGAATTACGTTTTATCAAAAGCACTTTGAATTGCCTTGTGTTGAAAGGTGCTATAAATAGACTTGCCTTGCTTGCCTTATATCAGAGAAATACTCTACTTCTTTATAACTGATGTTCAGTCAGACAACTCACGTGTTTCTTTAACATGTTTATTAGAAGCAGCATATAGCTGAGTTTGGGGACTAGGCTCGGGCATCATCACTCCACAGATATACATAGCACGATGAGTGATGATAAAATAACTAACCCCAGAGCCTACAGGTGGAAGCTGTGGTGGTGGGGCAGGCAAGCAGCAGCGACGTAGAGGTAACTGCAGCAACAGCAGCAGCAAGCAATGCATGGAGAGAGATCTGGCAGGTTAAATATAGAGCGGCATATATAACCATATGTTTGGTTGGTTGTAGAGTGGCAAGGGGCGTTATGTATGAATGCAGCATAAGTGCTCGAGTTGACTGCCTGAACTAGCTCGCAGGCTTCGCCCCATTTCTTGCAGCATCTACGCTAATGTTTAAGGAGCCGCCATTGTTGTTTTGAACAAACAGTTGCCTTTCTGTGTCGTCTCAACACACACATATACCGCGCCCATAGCTGCCAAAGCTCCTGAAAGCTGGACATTGATTGGTCTAGTCCACTGTCGTTTAGACACAAAAGTAATACTTAAAAACCGACAAAATCGATTTTTCTATAATCTTGTGATATTGCATGAATGTGCCATGCAAGGTCAATACTAAATATACGTTAATAAACTAACGAAACAAATGTTCAAGAAACCACACTATTATCAGTTATTTCTTACTTGTTGTGAGAAAGACCGTTGAGCGGCCCAGACCAAGTAAGGAGGCAGAGGCAGAACGTCCAAAAATATAACCCGACGGGGCATTTATTAAATGATCACACACATATGATCACACACAATGACACAGCCACAATAAACTGCTCACGTGCCCAGCCTGCGGCCACCAGCAGCTCACACACACTGACACAAGCACAACAAAAGACATCACTTAAATACAGAGGAATCAAACACAGGTGAGGGGGAACAATTAAACACAGGTGAGGGGGGAGGAGACAACCCAGGGCCCCAGGTGCGCACAATCAGCAGCCCAAAGCAGTCAGTCCATAGTGACGCAGTTCCCTGCGTCACACTTGTATTAAAAGTTTTTAAATAACTTTTTTTCAACCTTCTTTTTTGGAAGATTGCATCTACAGTATATGACTGCATGTCTTTCTCAAGCCTTGAGGCCAACATTATGTTTTGTTCACCTCATCCTTCCCCATGCAACATTTGATACGCTCACATGCACACTCACACGCACACACAAGCATTCGTAATGTATACACACACACACCCAGCAGATGGGCTCATGCTATGACAGCCACCTTTGCAGTGTCCTTGGTTCCCTGCTCGTAATTCCCCCTCCCCCTCCTGTAACTCTGCCTTCTGCTGTAACTCTTTCCTCTTGATTCAAATCAATTTCAGGGCGCTTCACCTGAGAGACGTGCAACAAGGTTTTCCATGCAGAAGCACTGGAAGTTCTCTATCTCTCCCCCTCTGCCTTTCTCCAGCCACGTCCATTTCGTTCTCCCTCCTTTCGGACTCTCCCTCACATTATACGCTGCTCTTACATGAGCCCCAGGCAATCGACCCCAGTGATAATCCAGTCTTTCATATTGGCAGATTAATATTGACTCGGAGCCCTGGAGCTGATGCTCGGCCCATCCTCCAGGTGCTGGAGCATGCAGAATATGAGAGATGGAGCTTAATATACATTCTGCTAGTGCCTCTCAGCCCAGAAGAGCCGCATGAGAAACACTGTTAAGGGAGAGGAAGTCATTGTGGTTTGCCAGATTTTCAGCCATTGTGTATTTACGAAGCCCCGTGCCCTAAAATAAGATATACTGCCTGCAATTCATGTATGCTGATATGCATGCATGTGCACACAACTGGACATACTTGTGTTTTAAGCCCCTAGGCGGTACTGAGCTCAGAATATTATTATTTTTCTAACAAAGGAAATGCCACAAGGTTTATTCAAATTGTCTTTATCCATTTCCTCACAGTTGACCAATTTGTGTGCAGGCTTTCCAGTGGAGTAGCCATGATGAACACACAGGGAGACAGTCAGTTTCATGGTGATGAATGAACATTCGATGAGGGCGAATCAATGACGTTCATTAAATAGAAATCAGTGAAAGACGTGAAATCGAAGTCTCCCCAACATGAGATAAAAATCACAAGAAAATATGAAATAAATGAAGAGTAAATGGAGTCCATGGCTGGGAGACATTTGAATCAATAGATGTATTGACCAACTCGCTGATGTAAATGCACCAATAAGAGAAGGAACAATGGTGTGTCAAGATCAGTTGTTGGTGAATCTTTTGAAAAGGGTACACTTATGACAAAGGTTTTTAATTCTCAAACATAATGACCTACAGAACTCGATTCCTCAAAAGACAAAAACTCTCTTCAAACAATCAATAGGAAGGAACTGACTGTGAAGCCACAGCATTTGTTGCTTGGCTCGTCAAGCTTTTTAATTTTTGAATGTACGCATTTCACATTTCATTTTCAATTTACTTATTTGAAGAGGGACAATGCACATTGATGAATTTTTTTAACAATGAATGCTTCAAAATGTAAATATGCCTGATTTGAGTTTTTAGCTAATTTCCACCCGTAGTCCCTCACATACAACATTTAAGAACATGACATTTATATACATAGCAAAAAGAAATACATGATATGCAGAAAGAGCATATTGATGCAGATTTGTGGCTTAAAATCCAGAGACTTTTCTAGAACAATAAGTCCCCCACCCCAAATAAATGAAGAAATAAGTCAAACCCAGTAGATGTTACACATTCGGTCCAAAAAATATATGAATGCCCTTGGCAATGGAAGAAACAAAGCTAAGCTAGTTAGCTGGGTGCTAGCTTTAGCAGCATATGTTAAAACTGACAAATACGCTTTTTTTTATCACTTTTTAAAAGTTTGTTCTTGTGTTTTGTGGTTACAGGTGCCAGGTAAAAAGCCATTTCCCTCACAACTAATGGTGGATGTTGAAGGAAATACAAGATTATACTGCAGCAAGGGTGTAACTTTGGTTTGAGAAGTGGGGGGGACACAAAACAGGGGGTCCTCCGCAATGAAACATTGTTCTCGATTTAATTCCATTTCCTGCCTGTCTCCAAATATATTAGGGACTATGGTGTTAACTAATCCAAGAAAAATGTGTAGTCTAATGAGTGCGCAAACTTATCTAGTATCCTCTCCATGTGAGCCTATTTTATTTGTGATGACCTCACATCCTCTGGGGGGGGGGGGGGCTTCTAATCTCCGTTAGCTCCGAGCTAGCACCAGATGCTAACAACAACCCCCGTAACTCTCTCTCTGTCTCTCTCTCTCTCTCACAAAATGCGCTCGTCGTACACACGCTCCTTTGTGAAGATGACCCCTTGCGTAAAAAATAATAATAAACACATTTGAAAAGTGGGGGGGACACAAACAGGATTTTGAAAAGTGGGGGGGACATGTCCCCCCTGTCCCCAGTGGAAATTACGCCCATGCACTGCAGGGTACAGACCATGTAGCCTTTGACCAGTGTTACAAGTAAACATATGCTTAAATGAGACTTTAGAGATGGTAAGATGAGTAATTCTTACAATAACCTCTTCAGATGCCTATTCTTATTTTTAAAAGAGAAATAGAGTGAGAATGCAGACTAACTGACTTCCCAGACATTAGACGTGTCTGTAGCTTGCTAATGCTTCAAGCTTGGAACTGCAAGTCAAATGAGTCACTTCCGCCTACTGGGATACTCCAAAGCGTGGCACACTGTGGTTTAGCGATACTTAAATACTCAAATCACAGGCATTTCTCAAGAATTAATTAGTTAATAACCACATGTTTTACAGGCCTCATTAAGCTGCTAATAAGCATTTAAGGCTAATACAGGCCATGACTCATGTTCTTAGAATCAATGGGGAATTAGCTAGTTGTGTTTCATGGCTTTCAGCTATTAAGCGCCTTGTATTTTCACATACAATAAAAAAACTCAAAAGCACCGATCTAATGCGTGAGAAACATGTTCGCCCCTGCCCTCCACCTGACCCTTCATCATCAACCTGACAAGCACATGCAAGCAATGGCACAATGTTGAGTGTTTGACAACCTTCCAATCAAATGTTTCTACCTTTGTCTTCACAATCTATCACATTCAACCTGGTCATTACACCTCTGCCACTCAGAAATATTAACAACAATAAAATGACAAAGCAAATAAGCAGGCTCTGGCAGTGATGTGAGAATAATGACTGCCCTCTGTCATTTTACTGAACATGCAGTCAAAGTTCAAGTTCCAGCTGTTGGTCGCGTATCCATTGTTTGGGAAATGCTCGGGAATTTTGCAGTAAATAATGCACTAGATGTGCACAGTCTTGTTGACGTTATGATTGTAGGACGGCTGCATGGGGACATTTTCTGTCCAAGAATTCAATTTATCATTTGAAATTGTGACACAGATCGGCGGGAATGGTTCATAGCTGAAAGAAAAATAGCTCTCTGTTTTGACAGGAGAGATGTGATCAGAAATGGGAGACATCGAAAACAGAATGTTTGGCCGTGTTTGAGAAATGGCTGACAATGGAGGACCAGACAAGTTGACAGTGTTCTCATCTTTGCTTACTTTTGCCTCTGTACAGATAAACAGTTTGACTTTTAGCACAAGCTTGAGTACTACAGAATGTTATGAAATGATAAGCTTGGGCCTCTACAGTTTCATCTGCGCTTGGAGCAGTTTTTGTGCATCAAGCGATTCGGTTTATGCCATTTATCTTTTTAACTGAGCAACAAGTCCCAATAGCTGTTTTAACTGCCGCATAAGAACAGCTGAGGTGGTGTTACGATCACATGAAGTAAAAAATACACTTTGAGCTGCAACAAAAAATCCATTGCGACAAAACAATTGAACTATATTGTAGTGATTTTCAGCCTGTTTGGTATTTGTCATCAAATGAGTGGATTTACAAGATAGTTTGCATTTTGAATCCAACTCATCCAATAAAACTAACGACTGAACCAAGTCATTTGACAGAAATGAGCCATTTCCAAATAGTAAAAACCCAGCCAATTTAAAATACTTTTTTTCTCTCTGCATGCTATTCAATCTTAATTGTGAGATACATCTTCACACGATAAAAAGCATTCGTCTTTGCTGCACAGATTACTGCTCTTAATTTGGACTCAGACCTAACCTGGTGACCATCTTTACGGAGTGGAAATCTGAACTTTGCATCACACGGGGATCGTTGTTGTTCAACGTTCAGGCTCGACAGAGAGCATACTTAGCGTAATGATCCATTGGCTGTGTGTGTCTAATGAAGAAATAGATTATATGTGCTTGCCCACTTCATTGGTTTGCTAATGAGCATATTTGTTTGCATGTATGTGGGAATCTTCTTGGTAGTGTGTGTTGAATATGTAGCAGAGGGGGGGGAGGGGAGCAGTATAACCAGTCAGAAGAGGAGGGGTTAATGAGCCAATCACAGTCCATCAGGGGAGCTACCAAGAACACAGAAGAGTCCACTGGTCATTCACTCTGCTTCTTCCTTTAATCTTTCCCAAATGTTCCTCTCACTCTCAAGCCATACCTTCTGTCTCTTTCTCCCTCTCTTTCGGCCGTCTTCCACACTCCCAACAGATTAGTGTTAACGAGGATATTAGCCATGGCAGTAAACACAGTCCCTCTCTCCGATCCATTTGGCAGCGAGGAAGTAAAGGGAGGACAGGTCTGACTTTTTTCTAGCCCCTCTGACTGGTGAGGCAGGCACCACTAGTGAAAGTAGTATTGAGTGTGTGTTCTAGGGGGTGTATAAAGAGAGGCAGAAGAAACTGGAGGGGTCGGATCCCACTGTTACCAGTTAACATTAGAGGTCATATAATCTCAGTCATCTGACCGGGGGGGGGGAAGTAAAAACCTTGGAACCACTTTACAATAAGACTACCCTTATAAAGGATTCATAAAGGGTTTCTAATTAGGTTATTAATTAGGTTGTAAATACTTTATTATACTTTACAGATGAAGCACTTAATTTCGGACTCCAGGTTACCTGTTCCTGCCTACGCCCAGTTTTGAGGAAGGTCAAGCCCTCCCACTATTTTCCAAGAGGGCGTTGCCAGATTTTCAATTTCAGGCTTTCAATGATCCATTGCAGCTGGCTTCATTATAATTACATGTATTTCTAACGGGGGCGGTCTCAAGTCAAGCTGGAGGCTTTCCCTTGAGCGAGGGCAGACCACTTACCAATCACTGCCCTCGCGTTTCAAACTGTCCGAAATTAGGTGCTTCATCTGTAAGAACCATTTATAAACCAGTTCTAACATAGTTTTCATCAACACAGGCTCACTATTTGGCAAGATGACTAAGTCTTATATTGGCTACCTAGCTTACTTCGTCTTCTTCATCAGCCAGCATCCTTGGTATCTGTTGTTCACCGAGTTGATTCCCCCCCCCCCCATCCATCTTGATGTTTCTTGGCATCTCTTTATGACCATTTATTTACGAGTTACTAACATTTATAACTGCCAAAAGGGAGGCTTATTGTAAAGTGTGAAACACATTCCCATTTATTAATGAGTTACTACCATTTCTAATAAGGCTTAGCAGTACAGATAAATGTGGGCTCACTATTTGGCAAGCAACCGGTCACAGTCGCCCTGTTTATCTCATGTCTTATAAAAGCTTATTAATGATTTATAAAGTGTTCACAACCTAATTAATGAATGAATTACAAACTATTCGTAAACCCTTTATAAGGGTAGTCTTATTGTAAAGTGGTACCAAAACCTTTTATCAAAGCCAGCACTCACCAGGTCAAAAATACTCAGGATGCTTTCCTGTGAGGAAACCCACTCCTCAATCATTTGGCATTCTTTCAATGCGCCCTGCAATATCTCGTGACCTGAAACGTGAACCTCATCCCAATTTTTGTTTATTCAGAAGCTTTCTCCAGGGGAGGAATCAACCATTTCCATCTGTAGAGAACTATACATGTCCCTCGTGTGTGCTGGAGTGGTTTAACCAGTACCTCTGGGTCACCCTTGTACTCCTCAAAAGACACACACCAACATCAGTAACACACACAAATGGGATGTGCGTGTGTTAGTGTGGCGCAAACCCTGAGGGGAGGTCGCTTTGATAGAGGGGTTTATGTCCCTCCCAAAGGGCCAGAAGCAGTGCTCGCAAAACAGCCACAAATCAATACCCCACACATCTGTCAGGGTGTGATTAAATTCTCCCATTCCCTTGACAACACCTACCCCATACATAAAATGTACACCTATTCACACACTCAAACACACTCTTTGGGCAGATGAGGTAGTTCAAGGTCTTAAAAAATGGTTAGCAGGAAGTGTTATGTTTCCCTCGAGGTACAACGTCTCGATGTGTGACCTTAAAAGCACAACTTCACATTGAAACTGTTTTTTCTCTTCTAAAAGGCACTGGTGTAAGATGTCAAGTGACACATTGACATTTGCCCTCAGGGTTCGTGCCCTTTGACTACAATGTTAATGCTACGGTGGCACAAAAAGACAAATACTGACTTTAAAAGATGGATGTGTACTTCGCTCTTTTTGGACACATAGGTGTGTCGCAGCTGAGCCTCCTAAGGACATGGAGGGAAGAAATTCATCAAAAAGCAATCATCAGTGCTAGGTGGTGACTGATCTAGCGTGGCATCCATTCATTATGTAAATCTCACAACCTAGCTTTCTTTATCATCAAAGACCCTCATTCTGAAAAATTAGCCACTCTCCGTCTGTGGAAAAACAACAGAACACTAAAACTGGACTGTTGCTATGGAAACTATGTGGGAGATACCATTTTAGGGAGAGCGGGCGAAAGGAGTGTGCGGATGTGTGTGTGTGTGTGGAAAGTCAGGCAGGTGCATGAGGAGAGCAGTGTTAGCAATCAACAGGTGTACTGGCAAAAACAATATCAGTCCCAAATGGAATAGTAAATTAGATTTAGGGTGGCGTGACATGGGACAGCAGCAGATTAGTCTACCAATATGATGCTGTCTGTGTCGAACACATTTCAGATTTAAAGTGAAGGTTCCGTAGTAATTGTCACTGTCGCAGATGGACTTCATTATTAGGAGATTAGTTCTCGGTTGCACAAAAAACAAAATCATATTCATTGATGTCTATCAACATTGCAAGCCTGCAAGGGAGGCACCACAGCTAAACATGTGGAACTCCCACTGAGAAAGAGACAAAGAAAAACAAAAATAAAAATAATACAGTAGGTTATCAATATTGCAGGATACCAAGAACCCCCCCCCCCCCCCCAACTGCCAGTCATACTTACTTTTAAGTTACTTTTAACTGCAGCTAACATTGACTTGATAAAAGATTTAAAGGAGAGAGAGAGAACGAGAGGTAGTACCTTCAAGGGCACATGAAATCTGAACGATCATTTACATTCATGAATCAATAATCCTTGTCGGATGAAAGAGGGAGATAAAGGGTTGTCTCATCTTTGGGGTCATTTCTGTGTTCAGAGACCTAATTTCCATTACTCAGGATGAAACGCTCCACAGCGCAGGGAACCTCCATTCACCCAGGCATCGGTCATCTCTGATGGGGCCCTACCTTTTCATTTAGGAAATTTACGAGGGCTTTTTATTCTCTCCTATCGTCATAACTTAGCGAGGTTTGACAGCAAACAAGGTTTTTAATGCCAGCATCGGGATGTCTGTGTCTGGAATATACAAATTGGATATGTAATTCTGACCTCCGTGTCACAATCTGATAGGAAAGTGCTTAACCCTCCTGTTATCCTCAGATTTACTTTACACCCTTTATCCTCTGGGGTCAATTTGAGTTTAAAACTCAAGACAATGATCATATTCCAAAATGTAACTAACATGTATGTCTCTGGTGCTTTAGGTATCTTAGTTGACTACCTAAAAAACATTTAAATAAAACATTACCCCAACCTCCCCCCCACAGACCCCTTTATACATCCAGAATTCATATTGTGTGACTATCGAAAAATATATAAATCACCATAACATCTCACTGACTGAAATAAAATGTTAAAGTAAGATCTTTTTGATGTTGGACCAATAACTAAAGCAGAGGGTAGTTTTGTTTTACAATGACACATTTGCATGTAATAGTCACCTCAATATCATCCTACACAATCTACACAAATATGTTGAAAATGTTGAAATTTGTATATGTTTTATACTTCTAAAACAGCCTGGGGTCAAATTGACCACAAGGAACACCGATGCGTGCAAAGTGCGGACAGGACATTTAAAAAAGATCTTTATGTTCATTTTATGTTTACCCATTACGGCCCATCCACACAGCGGCGTGCGTTGACGCTTGCCGGCGGGCGTGTCTGAAACTCGACCAACAACTGTGGAGGAAACTTCTGTGTAGCAATGCAGTGGGAGTCACCGACTCATGAAGGAGACACGAGGAGAGCTGGAGCTTTGATGGCAAACACTGACGGTTTATTTGGAGTTACGGCCGGAGAGTTGACAAGACAGGTGGTGTGTCACGAGTTGACACAGCGGTTGCCAAACCAATTCTGAAGAACTCTTCTGCAGCTCGAGATTTTAACTAGTTCGGAGTGTAATAATCAACATTCTTTATCAGTGAGACTAAACAATTATGGACCCTGAATCTAACTAGAGCTCTCGTCCATAGGAAAGAATGTGCGCCAGGGAACCTACGTCCCTGAACAGTAAACGACCTCATGGCGGCTTGTGCTCTGTCATAGACTGGCAACAACAATGCGCCCAAGCGGCCCCTCCTTAAGAGAGATAGCAGCAATACCCAAGGCCGTAGACCTATGCCATGGGACAAGAGACAGTGAGAGGAGAAAATGATGAACTGTGTCAAAGGATGAATACCTAAGCAAATTATTTCCCTAACAACAACCAATCACATGAATCTCCCGCCCCTGACACACAAGCAGCGGTTTGATTGGCTAGAGCTTGTACTGGCATATGATTCGATTGACTGACGCTTCTGCCGAGGCGTCAAAAGTTGAACATTGCTCAACTTTTTCAGCGAGCCATGCCAGCAACGAAAAGTGACATCACCCCATTCAAAGTGAATGGTGAAGCGTCAACGCACGCCGCTGTGTGGACGGGCCGTTAGTCCTCACTAAATTAGGAAAAGTCATGAAATACTAAAATTATGTGAACCATTTTTTTTAGATACGTTAAACATTGAATGGGGTCGAATTGACCCCAAGGATAACAGGAGGGTTAACACATAAACACGGTACAGTAGGATCGAAGCCTGGCTGAGTATTTTGTCTTGTTTGGTACCTTTAGTAGGTGAGAGCCGGATTCAGCAGGATTTTCTGGGGCTACAGTATAAAGAAGTTCATCTGAGGCTGCTTTTTTTTTAACCGACAAAAACACACACCAACACGCAAGGATGCACACAAATACCAAATCAAAGGGAAAATCTGTTCGTTAGAATATCAGACTCGCCCACATAGAGTGAGATCTTCATTAAATGCGAAAAAAGGTAAGAAAAACCTGAGCTGTATCCAGGAGCAACATTGTTAGAGGTATAAGGTCACATTCATTTGCTGCAGCTCTGATTTATTCCATACCAATCCACTGAAAAACACATGACTTCAGAAATGATGTTGAAAACTGACAGCCATAATATAACACTATGGTATTGTTACAGCATCCCATAAAAAATCCCATAAAGCTATGTTGGGAAACATTATGACCACATTTCTTTGAATCTACCAAAGCTAATTTACAGTATAGACACCTATACACACCTATACACCTTCTGCTGCAAATCTCCAGATATCCGTCTCAATCAGCCGCTGTGTTATAAATCACTTTGATGTGAAATTACTTACAGGAATATACGCATTTCATTGTAATATTGTCCCTGATTTATGTGCCATAAAGACGCATCATGAGGCTAATCCAGCCGACACCTGGGAGCCTGGTAGCTTGTGACAGGAGGAGGAGGAGGAGGAGGAGGAGGAGGAGGAGGAGGAGGCACCATTTTGGGATAAAACTATAAGAGTGTGGAGATGATTGGATGAGGAAGACAATGAAGAGGAGGTGTGTGCTTGTGTTTGTGAGTATGTAGCAGATACAGATGATAGATCTGGTCTGTCACCTGCTCAGGCCCCACAACGATGTCATCATAAGCCAGCGCCTGAGCACCTGTCACACACAATAGATGGAGAGCAGCGGAGTGGAAATACCTGTGTAGGCATATACCTGAGAAGTGAGCATTGCAGTCCTTTCAGCTCCCGATAAGTGTGGGCACTCACGTCTCACTCCCGCTCTGCAGCTGGAGCCTCTGCCCGAGTTCACCTCCAGACCTGTATGGAGAGAAAAGTATTCAGATCCTTAAGTAAAAGGCGCCTTTCAAGTTCAAGCCTTGCATATATTTCCCTAACAGTATTTGCTGTAAAAATGTAAAATGATGCACTCTAAGCACTCTTCATGAAGAATGGCAGCTGTCAGAGTGGTACATAATTGATATCTTAACACATAAACAAAAGCCTAGTTTTGCAGCTGGTCCAGGTGGAGCCTAGCTTAAAGGCACTGAAAACACACCGGCTTAATCAGTTGTATACCATAAGCAATGTGGGCTACATACACACACAATTATCAGCTTAAGTTAAGGCAATACTGCTATTTCCCATGGAAGATTTACTTGTTGTTTCTTAGAACTGGTTTGAAGTGGACGGGGCTTCATGGGAACAAGATAATGTAACTCCCTTCCATGGACCAATCAGAACGAAACAAATTTGAAATTTAAGCACTGAATCTGATTTCTACCGTTGTGGGTGGTGTTGCCAAGGACACAACACACTTATGGTGAGTCAAACTTGAACTTTGCTGCCTATTTAGTCTATTTTCAGGACAAAGGGAGACTGTTGAGTTGGAGGCAAAGTCGTTTCCCTTTTGTCACCAAACAACTATTTAAATAAAGGTTAAGAATAAGGCTTTATGCTTCATAGAAAGCCAGAGGGCCTCGAAAGGTGACTCATATTTTGGCAAAGACTTACAAAAAGGGTGATTTATTTATTTTCACCTTGGAGCCAACTTAACACAACTCAAAAACAAAATATAACTTCACAAACTTAGCCTGCCTCACTGGCTAAAACTCAAAACATGACATGCATCACAGACATCTTTCTCCACTGACTGGCAGACCTATGACCTACAACACAATCAGTTTGGACTGAACCATATTCATCTCAGGGGGGTCTCGGTATCTCACATCTACAACAAGTAAGTCAAAATAATAATGAGTGTGGTAGTCAACTTTATCCTTACAAACTCGATGACTTTTCTTACCATTTTGAAACACCATTCTTGGTTTAACATAACCGTGGATGTCATCAAAGCAGGAAGTGTTTGGTTGCCTCCGCTTGTGCACAAGTCAAGTATTTGCCAAGATTCATGTAGGTTGCGTCAGCTAAATGAACTGCAATGTAATGCAATGAATTTAACTTAAACAGGAAAGGTTGATGATAACTGGAAAATGGTGTGGCTTCACACACAATGCTCATGTTTCAATTGGATGATTCTTTAATAAATAAAGGGTAATAAAATGTATAAACTCATGTGTTGAATCCCTACCTGCAAACAAGTGTTACAGCTGTGAGATTAAAAGTAAGAAATGCAGTTTCCCTTTGTAACAGTGGTGATTAAAAGTAGAAAAAGCATTTGCGATTTTAGTTTGAACCGATAAACACGGGGTAAAATTGAATGTTTTTTAAAGATGACTGAAACTGTTCATTAAAAAGAAATACAAGTCTCATGGTGATTTCATTATGTTGAACTTGAGCTTCTTAACTGTTGCTCTACAGAGGGGCAGCTCACACAAACAGAACAAATGATTTACTGCTCAGGCAACTCTAGGCCAGTGTTTTTTTTAAGGCACTTTAGTCGAATCAGGTTCTGATCTGCACTCAGGATGTGTCGTACAGCCGGCACAGTGTTCAGTGATCAGTGGGATCTCCTGCAGGATATAGAATGGCTTTGGGTCTCAGTAGGGAGCTCCTGGTTGGATAAGTTGTTAAGCCAGAACACAAGGCAAATGTTTTTTTAAAAGCCTGTTGTGGAAATACTGCTCCTTTTAAAAAAAATATATCAGCCTTTACAAATCTGCCACTTTTCAGAAACATCCGAAAAATACACATTTCTGACTCCAGAACCACAGTTAGGTAAAAGGATGAAGAGGAATGTACAGTCTGATCTGATGCTCATATCAACGTGTTACTCTGATACACTATAAAGGTCTCTGTGCATTGCAAGAACATCTCAAACATTACACTATATTGCATTTCCATTTTTTGGGTATTTCAAAATACAGGCTGTCAAACATAGCCGCCGTCTTGTCTACAAAGAAGCCATGAATATAAAAATACGTGACAACTTAAGGCAACATGTTTGGAGGGATTTTCCCTGGTGAAGCTTTCCTGTGAGTTTCAGATGAGTGACAGTATAAGGAGTATGAGATGATGTGTTTACTGATACAAACACATGGACACAAAGCTGTAGGAAGCCTTCTGACTAACTTTTTGACTGTAAAACATTGCATGGAAGCACCTTTCTTCTTCTGAGGTGAAACCCTGTTATTTATTATGAGCCACGCTTGACTGCCTTGTGCAAACACACGCTCAGATAACGTCAGTTAATTTTATTTGTGGAGCCCCAAGTCTTGATGCAGCCTCTAAGGGGTTTTTAAAAAATCCATGAACAATGAATAAAAAGCCCCCCTTCTATTAAGGCAGCAAAACACCTGAATTAAAGCAAAGTGAACAAACACGTCCATCAAGCTCAGGAGAAACAGCACCATGGGTGTTCAACAATGTTTTCACATTTGAGTCAAAACACTGATCAATTTCTCTGCAGCAATAACATACATTTGTTTGTTACTCCATCACAAGTCTGCACACATTCTTCCCTCTAAGCTGTAACCCCCATGGCAGAGATCCACAACAGTTTAATGGATATAAACTCATTGAATCTACAAACATGCTGAATTCACATAAATCTAAATCCTAATGCAGGAGGAGATTGAGGGACTTAAACCGCTGGGAAGCAAAAAGATGCAGCGCTGAGCTGTGGAATATACAGACGGAGAGAAAATGTATTTATATGGATTGCCTCGCTGTTTGATTGAGGTCATAGTTATGTGACCTTAAGGCAACTGCTATGTTTGGAGGATCCTTGGATGACTGCACTTAAATACATATTTACTGCTGTCCAGGCAATAATGTGAATTGAGTGTTAACTATTATCTCTATAAATTCTACCTATCAACTATTAGTTATGTTTTCAGTTTGTTTAGTTTATTTTTCTGTTAGTCAGCAGTGTTACAGACAATCTACAGGCCTGGTGTTCATGAAGCTACAATCAAATACAGTATTTAAAGTGATATAAGAATAAACATTTACAGACATGTACATGAGATAAGATAAGATAAGATGAACCTTTATTAATCCCCGAGGGGAAATTCAGTTGTACAAAGCAGTAACAGGGTAAGCGTGAAAAAACAGTACAGCAAAGATTCACACAGATCAATAAAAAAAAATAAAAAAAAAAATCAATAGAAAAATCAATAATGATAATAATAATAAAAGACTATGAAAATAGGAGTTGAGTAAAAATAAGAGTAAAATAACTGTCAGCAGGTCATCATCTAAGTTATAAAGTACGGAATAAGTTAAAGTGACAAGTGAAAAGTTAACATGGGTTGTGGAAACAGTTTATATTTATGTCCAGTGATTATTAACCCCTTATTGTACATATATACACATTATGTAGTCCTTCTCCAGTTAGCTCTGCAGGACAATCCTAAAATGCCTGGCTTTTCACTTGAATACTCCTCTTTTCCTCACCATACTTTTATACATTTGTCCAACACAGTGAAATGATCTCGGATCTCCTCCGCCCTTTTTGTTCCCACTGGTGTTCAGGCTCTGTTGCAGCAGACCTTCATTTATCATCATCACTATAAACCCCAGGGACTTCCACCCACACAAGCAAAGCTGTGTCCTGTGCATCTTTCTCTAACCGCCCTCCACCGGTTCCCTCGCTCTCCATCCAGCTTCAACGCTGCTACCTCTGCACTCCTCTGTGACAAAAACCTCTGAAAGCAAACCAGCAGTCCATTTCTGACTTCACCTTTTGGTGTGACACCAACTTCCCAAGAGCGTAATTGCTCTGAGACAAGCGAACTTTTCATCAGGCTCCAGCAGCACGTCTGACAGGTCCCACTCATCAACTGTCGTCAGCCGTCATTAAGCGGCGAGACAGAGGAGCCACTGGAGGCTGTACACACGGACATCATGCTGGGCACCCTTTACCATTGTTCTGCCATCTTCCATACACAACATACACTGAACAAAAATATAAACGCAACACTTTTGTTTTTGCATTTTTCATGAGATGAACTCAAAGATCGAAAACATTTTCGATATACACAAAATAACCATTTCTCTCAAATATTGTTCACAAATCTGAAAAAATCTGTGATAGTGAGCACTTAATAATAATAATTATAATCCATCCCACCTCACAGGTGTGGCATATCAAGATGCTGATTAGACAGCATGATTATTGCACAGGTGTGCCTTAGGCTGGCCACAATAAAAGGCCACTCTGAAACATGCATTTTTGCTTTATTGGGGGGGTCTGGGGGGGTCCGAAAACCAGTTCGCACTTCGCACAGCCATTGAAGAGGAGTGGACCAACATTCCACAGGCCACAATCAACAACCTGATCAACTCTATGCGAAGGAGATGTGTTGCACTGCGTGAGGCAAATGGTGGTCACACCAGATACTGACTGGTTTTCGGACCCCCCCAATAAAGCAAAAATGCACGTTTCAGAATGGCCTTTTATTGTGACCAGCCTAAGGCACACCTGTGCAATAAACATGCTGTCTAATCAGCATCTTGATATGCCACACCATTTTGTGTATATAGAAAATGTTTTAGATCTTTGAGTGCATCTCATGAAAAATGGGAGCAAAAACCAAAGTGTTGCATTTATATTTTTGTTCAGTGTATATACTGATAAGAGAGAGAAGCTGCATCCAGAACCTTTACACATGACATGCTGTTCCAATAATGTGTGTTAAAGAAGGTAGTCTACTCTCTTGGGAGAAATGGCGTTTTGATCGAATCAAAACCCTTTACTGGTTTGATAACTGTCAACTCTCCACTATCAAATAAAGGAACAACAATGCCCACCAAATGATTCTCCAATCCACAGGCTGACAAAGGAGAAATGACTAAAGTGGGGTCAAAGTAGAAGGAAACATCTAACAGTTACAACCAAACTTATTTTTCTAACATTTTCAGTGGGGTCAAACTAATAATTAAAAATACAAAAGGCTAAGAGAAATGCTAAATACCTCATTAATTCCTTTCATTAAAAGTGTTTTTTGAATCAATTCATCATTGTCAACTATCAAAGCTTGGTATGATTAGACAAATATAGCCTGTAAAATCTGTGTAGTGTTTCTCAAAAAATTAAGCTACCTTTCCAATTGTTCAAAACTGGTTTAGACAAAAAGGTGACGCCAGGTATTATAATATTTAATTGGAAAAATGAGAAACCAAAGAAATACACAAAAAACAAGATGGTGCAGCAAATGTAATTGAATCAAACCAAACCAGTGACATTTTACAATAAGACACTTAATCTTGTTATGCTCCATTAAAGCACAATTCTACATAACTCCTAACTTAGTACTAACTGGTTTTTTAATGACAAACCAGAAACAGAATTCTAAAACCTATTTTGAATGTCTTATTTTAAATTGTTTTATTATACCAAACCGAATCCTAGAGGATAAAGCCTTCAAAAAGAATAAATACTTATAATATACTATACTATATAATACTTTGTCCAGTGTTGTCACAACCGTCCACCTTTCTAGCTGCAAAAAGAGGTTTGATAATGGGTTTTTTCCTCTGGGTCAAAATTGATTTTTCCATTACTAACTGACCTCCATCTCTGGCACTATGACACATTGTTGTCCTCTTCATGTTTTGTGCAACAAACAATCTAGTGAAGTCCAGATGGTGTGACACAGTCAAATGCAGCACGACATCCAATATTAGAGTAATAACTCTGTCCTACAGCAACACCCACACAGGTGTTTTCACTTAGACGGCTTATATTGCTCTGCTGCTGTTCAAGTTGTGCAGAGCTACAGTCAGGCACTTGTGTGAAGTCATTCATCTACAGTAGATGTTAATAACGCTGCAGTCACACCACATTTGCTTGGTGAAATGTACTCACTCTGTCGAACAACACTTAATTCTTGGGACTAGCATAGCAGGCCAGCTTCAACTGCAATCAGAGTTGTAAACTACTGTGTTTAATCAAAAACGATATCGACTTTCACCTCTGTCACTGTCTTTGAACTCTCTGCATCCCCTCTTCTCTGCTGTCTGGATTGCTTTGCCATGAAGATATAAAACAAGTCTATCAAACCAACAATATTTCCTCAAAGAGAGACCATGTTTATTCAACCATTCCTCATGAGAATGAATAGGAAGTGACCTGACTTCACTGTGAGGATGCTGAAGATGTAAGTTGACCCGACAGGTGCAACTGGGCTAACAGAATGTCAGAAAAAGGGACAACGAAGCAGATTGTTGACACGCTTGCACTGTCAGGAAAAAAAGGTCCAATCAGGCGCAATAAGTGAAAGCACCTGTGTAACCACGGTAACAGATCACATGACTTTGTGGCAGCTTACTTTCATCGGCTGATTTTAAAGTTTAGGGCCATGATTGAAGAGAAAGAAAACGTATCCATCCTAACCTTTCATTGATGTCAGAATTGACACAAAGGTCTCATCCGTGGATTCAAAGTTGATCTCTGGCGTGTGCTTGCTTATCTTTCTATGAGATATGATTACAGAGTCAAAATACAGATAAATGAAAAAAGGCAGATATACGAGAAAGGAGAATTTAAGAGTCCACTGACGATCTAGGTTGAGTTAAAGAGGCACTTTTATGCTTCCTATTACCTCATTCACACCAACGCAACTCCGGTTCAAGCTCCGTGCTAGAGCTTTTCAGGTTCAGAACCGGTTCTTCGGTTTAGCTCCGGCTCTTTTCACTCCGCCCAGAGTCCGACTGGCGCTGCGTCATTGCGTCATTGCGTCATCGTTTGCGTCATGACGTAACCGTTTGCGTCATGACGTAACCGTTTGCGTCATGACGTAACCGTTTGCGTCATGACGTAACCGTTTGCGTCATGACGTGACCGTTTGCGTGCCTGCTTCATAAAACCAAACCGCGCGGAAACCCCTCACAGCTCACAGCGACAACAACAACAATGGCCGATTGTGCTCCAGCTTCCTCTGTACCTCTTTCGGAAGACCAGAGTCCCAGTAGGTAGCTGGTCTCTTCAGTGGACCACTGCTGCTTGTTAAGTTTCTCCATCGTTGTGTACAAACTGGATAAAACGCGGGCTTCTTGTTGTTGTTCAGGAGTTGATCCCGCCCCTGCCCATGCCCCCGCCTCGACGTAAGCGTGACGTATGTGGTGCTTTTACTCTGGCCGGACAATTTTTTGGTGCTTGAAACGAACCGGATTCCGCAGCTAAGAGGCTGCTCCGCTGCGGTGTGAACAGGAAAACCCGGTGCTTTTCAAGCTCCAGCTCCGAACCGGCCCTGAATCACCGTTGGTGTGAATGAGGTATTGGTTGTCCCTTTCCTGTAGTGTGTTATGTGCATGTGAATGGTCAGTACATGCTAAAATCCCTCCCCCAGAGGAGTAAACGAGGTGCTGCAGCAGTATGAGAAAAATAAAGCACTTTCTTTGAAAATCCAAAGGATGTAAACACGTCACAGTAGAAGCACAAAATACAGATACAACCCCGAAAAGGAGCATTACATGTCCTCTTTAACACAAGGATTGGACAGACAGACTTGACCAGCCCAATAAAGAGATGGTGTGTTTCATATCTGCCTCTATAGATTTCCTTTGACAATACATATTCTTGAAAAGCTGCTTTTCATTACATCTTTCAAAACACAAGCATTGTACTTTAACCTCTCACCCGCTTGTGTGGGAAGCCATTAACAGGCATCTAGCTGATAGTAGCATAACCTATCCAATAACCTTTAAGTTGATGTATGAATCTGAGAGGTTTGATTTGAATCCTTTTTCCATCTTCAGTATTGACTTTTATAGGTTAGATTTAATGTACCGTATCAGTTCCACATCATGGGTGCCTTTGGTACCCCTTAAACACATGCAGGCCTTAACACAGAAGCACACTCAGACAGTGTGTGTTACATGTGAGGGTGCTCTGAGTCTTTCAGTCCAGCCGACAAGGGGCTACTCAAATGAAATGTATAAAGTAAAAATGTCCTCACTTTGAAGGTCAAAACTCTGCTCTCACACACACACATTTAATGATGTCTTTAAACACACCAATAGCATACAGGTTTTAAATATTAACATAGGTAATACACAAACTAACACCTTTGCAGGCACATTGTATTGACGTATAGTTTCCTGTAGGACTAACATAACTTTAACCACTATATCATCAACATCAAACCAAATATGTAACAGTTAAAGTAAACATTTCACAAGACTGGGTAGTTCGCATCTGCTCTCTGGAGAGTTATGGCATCCTTGAGCTCATTGTCCTTCCTCTAGCTTGACTGTTTTGGTTTAGTTCAACCTCCCTCACCTTCGCGAAGCACATGACCTAACCTTTGTATCTGAACGAGCAGTTACAAAAGGACAACATATGGTTGATTTTAGTATTTGAACAAAAGCTGGTATTTTTCTGGTGAGGACAGTTTCTATGTAACTTGAAAGCTTTTTGTCCATACTCTGTCCACTTAGAGGGGGAATAGATACTGGTCCCTACAACATGATAGATGCAGGTATGCTCTCTCACTCGGACCCCCACAGCTCAGGGCCATGCCCCCAGCAGATGGACAGCCTCGTGTCCCCAGCCGGAGGATCCAGCAGACGGCTAGCCTCTCTGTTCTCTGTGAAGTCAGCACTTTACTGTCGGATCAAATAATTGGATTCCCATTTGTCAGCAGAGTACACGTGTACACACACACACTCAGCAGATCTCAGACTTGGGAGGGGGTTGAGGGTAAAAGGGAGCATCATTAAGACCTAGACAAATTATTTTACCTATTGAGCGATTTGGGTGCGGGGAGGTATTATCACAAGAAGATCGTTTTTGTATTCAAGGTTAAAGAACACACACTCAGAAATTATACTGAAACACAAGATTGAAATGAACATTTCAAAGTAGACTATCAGAGACTTCCAGTTCCTCTGACACAGGTCTTTTTTCACTGGATGACAGTATAGGCAGCAGTTACACCCTCGATGCAATAAATCATTACTTTGCTTCCCCCTCAGGGATGAAAATCCAATATTGAAAATCTGAAAATTTAAATGACTCAGTGACCCCTTAAGGCTAAATGTGAGAATGTAATCTTATGTGCTAGAGATACTGTCAAGAAGACAAAGCCAGCACATGACAAGTGGGAAAACTGCGCCTGATAACCGTGAATAATCGTACTGACGGTGAAAGCTCAATTAAAACATTCACTCTG
Source organism: Gobionotothen gibberifrons (assembly GCA_943591055.1). Taxonomy (NCBI): domain Eukaryota; kingdom Metazoa; phylum Chordata; class Actinopteri; order Perciformes; family Nototheniidae; genus Gobionotothen; species Gobionotothen gibberifrons. Next base: position 774,665 of record CALSBZ010046672.1, on the reverse strand, counting down.
CTCTCAGTAATCTAATATCCCTAATAACACAGGTTTACATGGTACATCTGATAATCAGGTTTGTCTGATAGCCTACAGGAAACATTTCCACATCTCAATATAAGTGAAACAAAATGTCACCAGTGTGTATTGTAATTGTAATGTTGAATATATTTTCATTTTCAACCACCTCTAGTCAGGCAGGCAATGCTTCTTTCGTAACACGGCTTGCATCTAATTTGCTCTGTGACCTCTCCGGCGAATGTGCCAAATCAGGATATTAAAAACAAGTCTAATGTGTTACACTGGGGTTAATTGGAAAATCGATTTTTATTTAGCAATGTTAATTGTGTAACTTGCAAATCTCTAAAGCAATGTGGTCGCTGAGATAAACCTCACTACTGGCTGTCGGTTTTCTCTTTGTTTCTTTTCGCTCTGGGGACCCTTCTAAAGCCAGTCTGTTGGCCATCAATGGAGCAGCTAAAGCAATTTCTCCATTAGTTCATCCCTCAGCAGGTTAAACACAAACGCTCATCCAATTTGAACTCTGACCCTGCGTGTCAAAGCGTCAACAATGACCTCTCATGGTGTGATGTCATTGGAAGTTAAAGGTCTCCTATCATGCTATTTTTAGGCATATATTTTATGGGTCTCAGATATATAAAATATATAAAAAGCATGTCTATGATGTGTTTTGCTCAAAAATACCAAACAGATCATGCATTTTAGACATCCCTCATATCCCTCTGTGTCAGGCCTGTTAGAGAATGGCTGATCTGGGTCCTCAGCTTGAAAAAAAAAAAAAGAGGAGGGGAAGCTAATGCCTGCTCAGAATTCTACCGCAGATACTCAGCTAAATGCTGCCGTGATTAAATGCCATATCATGTTCCAAACCACATCAAGGATTATTTCTGAAACGTATGGAGCTCAAATGCTTTTTCTCTTGCGGGTTTACCACAAGGTGAGTTCCTTTTTTTATTTCCTGCTTTTTTTACACATACTGGGTGTTTCTCAGGCCCATTCCCAAACCGGCCCTTACACCCTACCCCTCCGTTTGCGCGTTCACGCGAAGGGTCCACCATATTAAGGGCTGTTCCAAAGCAACGAGTGTGACAGCGAGTCTGCATCGGTGCTGACTTGAGACCGGTCTCTACCTGACCGGGTCTCAATGTCAAGGACGCTTCCTTGGTAGGACATGTCTTCCGAGACACTTCCTTCAGAAGCGAGGCAAGAATCCTTCCTAGCCTCGGAAAACGAAGAATGGTGGAACAGGCTAACAGGTGTGCGTCATATGCGAGGCCCCGCCTTAAATGGAGCGCGATCTCCGCCAAAGATTTGGAAATTGGTCCGTGCGGATACACATGTGCTGCCTCGAATTTTTTTGCTACGAAGTACGCCGGCCTTGGTAGAATTCCAAGGAGCCTGGACATTGGAACAGTCCTCTGGACAGGCTCTGGAGCGTCCTTCCTTGACATTGTAGAAACACCCACTCTCTCCAGTACAGGTTAGCTCTGAGTGTTAGCGATGCTTGCTAATGTAAACACAGACCATATTACGCCCAAAACAGTCGGGTCATTGTTTCTGATAGCAACGTTTCTGATAGTGCCGTGGGTCCACATTTGGCTCAGCTCCGTTGTACCCCCGTTTTTAGAGATTTGGGTACAGAGGAAAAGAGAATTTAGTTTTCTGACACTTTGTAAGTTCCCTGACACACCGGGGACACACATTTATGTATAACAGACATCAAAAAGTGCATTTTGTATGATAGGTCCCCTTTAAAGTGGCCCTATTATGCTCATTTTCAGGTTAATAATTGTATGTTGTCATGGGAACAGGGATCATGTTGGGTGAGAGAAACTCCCTCTGGAGGTAACTTTGGGATTGTAGCCTTTGCAGACCATTTACATGCACAACAACCTAAATAACACACAACAAGAAAGGGAAAGACCAAAAAAGCACAAATCCACTCTTATAGATATTATATGTGGCAGAAACAGGCTTTACACTTTACAGTTACTACAACTCCTTTCATTTAACCTGGAGCTTGTATTATAGTGTAATAGGGTAATGTAGTATAATAGTGATGATATTCTTGAGGTGCTGTCAGGTTTGTGGATTCATCCGAGGCTAAATAATTTGGAAGTCTTAAAACTTTTTTTATGTTCTACTATTTATGTTCTCATTAGTTACTGGAATTCTGTCTGGACTAGCCCTCATCTATATTGTGACTTATCTCCCGGCAGCAGAATTATGCAGTAAAATATAATACATGTGCAGAACCAAGATACGGACATTACCTCTGTTCCATTAAAATGGTTTATTAAATGTTTACAGAGTGAGCCACATGCAAGTAGCTCAATTTGTTCCTGGCTCAATAAAAACTTTCTTCTTTTTACCCCAGATATTGCTCAGAAATATAATATCAGATTTGGTTTTCAATCTAGATTTCTTCAAATATGAACCACTGGCAAGCTCAGCACGGAGGCTCTAAGATATATATTGTATTTTTATGCAATTTATTTGAGTATTTTTGTGGAACCACGTTTTATTGAGCTGCTTATTCCAATAAGACCTGCATCTGCATGTGTGTGCAGTGTGTCAAACATGGTCAACTGTGAGGCTGCAGTTCAGTGTTTTAAGGTGATACATTTAAGGATATTTTATTTGAACCGGTTACTAACTTTCCTCACCATTTCTCCTGTATATCTTACAGCATCATTTTGTAGTCTTTTTTACATGTTTCCTCAAGACCCTGCAATATTCTGTCATGCAGAGTATGCTGCAGAGTTGAAACACGGTTTGATTAGCACTGAGTGAGTGATAATTGTTTCATGAGCCTTGGAACAAACATAGGAATAAATACATTTCTTTGGAACTTAAATTGTAAGAATATTGACAATGTGACCAAATTCAGATTCACTCTTATTGCTTTTGCTTATAAATATTGCATATTGTTTGATATATTTCTCAGAATATGGTTAAGGAATGTATCATTTATTAGAAGGGGTTCTTCTCTATATTATGCTGCCAAACAACTCTCTTCTCTACTTATCTGATTTGACATAAATAACACTGTGGAGGAAAAAAATGGAGCACAAATGACTTTTGAATTAGAAGGGACTGCACAACTTCAATTCCTCATTAATTAGACAGAAGTACTTCTCTGAAATATGCTGCCGTACCAAGAAATAATAGTCTCATATTTCTTATCTGACTGGAAATAATTACACTGTAAGGAAATCGGAACACAATTTACTGAAACATTCATATTATATTCCTACATATTGCAATTATAAGTTACTTAATGTCTTCAAAGCTATTAAGACGACTACAGTGAATGAAGAAACTCTGCATTTAAGAGTGGCTCAGTCAGTAGGGGATTGGACTGTGAGCCGTAGGGTCGCCGGTTCAAGTCCCCGACCAGACCTAAATATGGAGTGTGGACTGCTACTTGGAGAGGTCCCAGTTCACCTCCTGCCCTGCCGTGGAGCCCTTGAGCATGGCACCGGAATTCTACCGAGGCCGGCGTCCTTCATTGCGGGAAATTTCGAGGCTGCACATGTGTATCCTCCGCGCTCATAAAATCCCCACAATGCTTTGCGCACGGACCAATTTCCAAATCTTTGGTGGAAATCGCGCTCCATTATCCTCGCATATGACGCACACCTGCACACCTGTTCCACAATTCTTTGTTTTCAGAGTCTAGGAAGGATTCTTGCATCGCTTCTGAAGGACCTGTCTCGGAGGGACTTGTCCTACCAAGGAAGCGTCCTCGACATTGAGAAACACCCACTGAAAGGCACAATGAGAAATCCTGAGGCTGGATGGTAGGACCTCTGTACGGTGCGGGGCAATCCCTGGATTTGGTGCTTCCTCAGCTGAGGCTTCTTCTTTCTTTCTGTTACTTAGATCGCTAGTTTTAAGTTGAATGTTTATTTAGCTCGAGAACACTGTTTTTCTGTCTTCAACAGCTGTTATTATCTCGTCTTTAGTGACAATAAATGTTTTTATGGCAATACTATTCTTTAGAAAATACAAATATCAACAGTTTTGCACGAGTTATATGAGAAGATTGATACCACTTTCATGTCTATATACTAAATATGTAGCTAGAGCCAGCAGGGGGTTAGCTTAGCATAACAGCTGGAAACAGGGTGAAACATCTATAGCATACATAGTAATAATTGA
>CALSBZ010046672.1:752185-765498 GCA_943591055.1 Gobionotothen gibberifrons | reverse complement strand
CAAAGTCATTACCCAACCTCCACTGTGTGCCCCTTTGGCTGGGTGACATTAGAGTTATGTCATATTGCATGGGAGCATGTAGAATCATCCTCAGTAACCTGTTATTAGCCGGGGAGCTTGTTTGCTATGGGCTACTGCATATGTTATGGTTGTTAAGTAAATTGGCAAACATCTGGGATGATTTGAATAACCAGAAATGTCCACTGAACTTGGGAAATGAAATAACCCCCACTGTGCAGCTGATGAACAGCGTGCTCAGGCATCCTAATAAATACTTGCTCGTAATTTCAACCCGCTCCCATGCTGAGAGAGGCCGACCGGGGCGGATGCCGAGGTCTTCCTGCTTTGAATGGGGGCATATGAATAAAAACACCATGTGTGAGTGTTGGGTTAATTTACTGTCTATTGTCTCTATTCTAAAAGCAGACTTAATCTGCAGTTAACAGAGCAATATTGCTTTATGTTTAATTATTGGATTGAACTTTTCTTATTGCATTTTCGATTCACGAATGCGTGAAAAAATGTGGTATGACCCAGACTATACTGTGTGTCAAAAGGGGAATTACACCACACTGAGAATAAAACAGAAAGTTATGTGCTATATGTCCTTTCAGCAGCGTTCCACAAAGGCAGCAAAAGTACCCATCGATCTTGAAAATACTGTCACCAAGGCCACAGTGAAATACGAGCCTGTGCACCATCCGCAGGGCTAACAATAAACAACTTGGAGGGCTCAGGCGGGGAGGTTGAAAGACAGCCATGATATGACAGTTTTCCAGGTCATCAAAAAAGAAAAAAGGAGCTGAAAATAGTTTGAGAGCTCAGTCATGTGTTAACATGTGTAGATGAATTGTGCCCAGCAGACATGGCCATCCTTACGCATGTGTGCACTAACACACTCGCAGCCGGCAGCATGCACTGTGACAGTGGCCAGGATGGCAGAAGCAGGTAAGAGTTGGGTCAAGGGCGGACTGTCATCACAGGGAGACTGCAGCTCCAGGCAGTAATCTAACAGCGGGTCTAATCGCAACTTCAGACTCCATGACTTCACCTATCTGCATGGGGGAAAGAAACAACAACTCCCCTTGGATTAAAAAACCTTCACAGGGCCCAAGCTTAAAAAGCAAAAACGACATGCTTGTGTCTTAGAAGAGAACATCACTCAGCGACTCTACAACGATGGAGAGGCTTGAGACAAACAAAGATGACAAAACACACTCAGATATCAGTGTTTTAGCTATCAGCCGGTATCAAAGAGTTAAATCCTGTAAATAGCTAAAAGCACTCTCTTTTTAATCCCCCTCAAAAAAGATAATCAAAACTAAATGATGAAAATATCCTCAGTAGAATTACTCTGATGACTAACATGGAGGGAAACATTAGGGCTTATTCATAATAAGGCTTAGGGGTAATACCTTTCATGCAAGGCTCCTTTAAACACCTGCTTCCTCTAACATTAACTGGATCATTGTAGTTCGATGTCAGAAACATCTGCCTAAATTAACATATGATTAGACTAAGCATAATCAAACTGACATTGAAACCTTTTTTTTTTTGGAACTCAGGCCAGTTAAGAATTTTTTAGTGGGTCTATTAAAAAAGCCTGGCAGTGAATGTATTACAGCGGGAGAAACGATTGAATAAGTGTTTAGCTGGTTGGATGCCTACTGGCAAAAGTGGCTATTTTACATTGAAATGCCACATGCACAGTCCATCATTTCCGCAGAGTTAATGCAAGGCGTTTTTCCCGAGCACTTCAATTATCATATTCAATGCTGTGCAATTAGAATTTTTGCTTTTCTGCATTATTCTTTGAGACGGGGATAAATGTACAGTAGACATAAAGAGAGGCAGCCAACATGAGAACAGGCAGAGCTGGACCAGGTAGCCTGGCTGCTGCAGACTGAAAGAATACAATAACTATTCAAAGGATTTCAATGCAATTCACAGGATGACTGTCTATGACGATGCCCTCAGGTGATCCCCTTACGTGCTCCAATGAGGTATAAAACTACTGGATGGATTTACATGAAATTTGATGCAAATATTGATCGTCTGCAAAGGAAGAATTACTTTCTTTGATCCTCTGACTTTCAATCTAGCGCCACCAGCAGATCAACATTTGAATTTCCAGATATATAATGACCTTGACGAGAATCTTCACAGACACAATGTTCACTTATGAATTATATAGACATCTACTGGATGGAGTGAAGCAACATTTGCACCTGAATAGAGAGGCGAAGTCCCTCCCCTTCCGGTGGACCTCCATGGGACCTTATTTCCGAAAAAGTATGTATTGAAGTCAATGGAGAGAGAAAGATTATCTTTCGATCCCGTTTGAATTGTGCCACGAATTACACATATGATGTTTGTCAATTTAAAAGATAATTTTGCCAGTAAAAAAAATAAATAAATGTGTTGTAAAACTGTGAAGTAACACATTTGTTTGTGTGAAACCGCTCAATGAACTACATCTCCCGTCTCGCACCACACACCAAGACGGCCGTCACGTTGGCACATTTCACTTCTTTCTTTCAGAATGAGGTGAAAAGTATTAAAAGAGGTGAAAATCACTCCAAGTCTGGGCATGTTGAGAGCTGTACATACACACAAGGGGAGTTAGTCGGTTCGTAAGAGCCAGCATGCGGGACCGGGATTCTGGGATTTGTAGTCTTTCTAGTTGCGTATTTTTCATAGTCTTATATTTCAACAGTTTTACGACAAACTGTGACTTTTTTGACATGGAAATTATTATTTAAGATTGACAAACATCACATGTGTAATTTGTGGCACAATTCAAACGGGATCGAAAGATAATATTTCTCTCTCCATTGACTTCAATACATACTTTTTCAGAAATAAGGTCCCATGGGGCGGAAGTAGATGGGCGTGACTTCGCCACTCTATAGTTTAGGTGATGAATCCTAATGACTTCAGTGATTAGTGACTTTTACTGTAGCTCCACTATGAGGTTTACATTTGTGGCTTGAAAGTCTTAAAATATAGGATAGGTGGACATGGAATTTGGTACAGGCATAATGTCGTACTCATGATGATGTGTAGCTTCGGTAATCCCTTTTCAATGAGCCGCATCATCAGGTCAACATTAGAACGTGCCTAAAACAGTGTATGATCAAAAACCTGCAAAACCATCAACCTCAGCTGTACTTTGTCAGTGTTGGGTAGCAAATATTAGCATGATGAAATACTGAAATAGTAAGCAGTAATATATATGCTAAACATGAGCACCTTAGCATCGACATTGACAGCATCAAATGACTGTATAGTCTCAGAAAACAGCTAGTACAGTATGTCTGTAGACTATCATTGACAGTCAATTAGCTTTTTAAACTACAAACCCACCTGGGCATCAATCCAGACATAACACCAGAGTACAGGGGTCAATTAGACTTGAATGCGGCCACAGAGGTGATCAGCTATTCCTCAGGCCAGATCTGCCAATAATAATGTACAGTCTGCCATCAGGAGGAATGGATTAACCTGTGCAATAAGAGTTAATTGCATACAGTCACTATTAACTAGTGTCTGGAGGTACAAAGGGAGATGGAGGACTGAGAGGTGGAAGACAGGAGAGATGAAGACGTAAAGCCAGATGGACAGAACGAACGAGAGCCCACTTTTCTCTCGGCATATGTCCAGACAGAAACTTATTGTCCTTTAGCTGCTGCTGAGGCTATTCTGCTGTCACACAATGACACTGTAATTACAGAGCAGCGACTAAAGAAAGACAGCCACTGACCACTTAGACTCCACAGTGGGAAAATCAGCAAGCAGGGGCAATTATACCACTCATGCTCCACGTCTGATTTCAACAGCCTTTACATACAATCTCCTCTGAATCCTCAGTGTGCTTTCCTTAAGATAAGAGAAACATTTTTCTCTCATGCCCTAAAGATAGAAGCTATTCCCTGACATATGCACATCCAAAACGGGAGAAGTAATCCCTTTTCCTGCTAGAAGCTGCTAAATATGTTATAGCAATAGTCTATAGACAAGCCAAATACCTCTGAGCAATCACTTGAATTGATGTCATAGCCCTACTCAGAGGTAGAAAGTCTTTAAAAGACATATATAATGTTATTCTTTCGATGATATAATCTCCAGATCTTTTATTGGTCTACCTTCTGTGATTAGTGTTTGGCACTGTGCATGAATGGTTGATGTACTGCAGCCCTCAGCAATTATTACCCCCACCGCATTCATCTCACCGAGACCCTTGATTAGCAATTAGTCCAGAGGTGATGATACAAACTCGGGTCTCTCTTTTACAACCAGGTACAGTATCCGTTGTGTGCTGCGCTCAGCTATTGTTGTCGAGTCCCACTGTGTAGCCCCGGGCGCTAAGTCAGCGAGGATAAGTATTCAGCTGGTGTGCGGCTGTTGTCGACATCCACCATGATCCTCTGAATTGCTGTATAAGTATGCAGGCGGAGTGGCGGTGTGTCTCCTCAGTCTCCCGCTCCTCCCCCTTCGTGATGTACGCAGGCGGTTTTTATCAAACCCTGACTGGGAAGACAGATGGCTTTGAATAGGGGGGCCTAATGTAAAAGTGTGTGGAGTATGGCGGAGGGAGAGATAAGAAGCAGCCGGCCATTTCTCTCTGGCTGTGTTGGGGTACAGGGCCTTAAATCACCTGTTATCTCCTGCAGCCTCAGCCAGACGCTAATGGTCATCACAGCGGGCTGAACCCCGCAGGCAGCAGAGGGAGGGGGGGGGCTGGAGCTGTGCACTCGCTCCCTACAGCTGCTGCAGCAGGCGTCACACAGAGGGACGGTGGATGTGTCAGCAGCAACATTATTTTTTGGGCCGTACAGTAGAGACGACGTCCCATCGACACAAAGCCCATTACGTTACTGTAGTGTGTGACATCACTATTTGGATAAACTTATTGTGTCAAAGACTGCACTTTGAAGGAATTCTGTTTATTCCAAACTTAGGTCTTAGAGGTCTGAGTTTCTGCCATCATTTGTATTTGTTATGATCACGTTTACTCATTAAACTAATTGCTGAGATAAAGGAAGACAGCAACTGGTGTTAAACAACACTAGCCATTAGACACTTGTTCACATAATGTTATAACATCGGACCGAGTGTCTCTAATTAGTTTGTTTTTTAGGGATTACTAGAACCAATCTTTTCATCTTAAGATCAGGTCTTAGTTCCTTTTTTTCTTCCTCCCAGCACACAAACCTCAATATCAAGTTAGAAAATGACAGAAGAGACAAATGCGCATGGTTGTAGAGAGTGGATTTGATAATAAATGACGTAGATCTCCTCACACATATTTCATCCTGTAGTTAAAGATCACTGTTGGTGGTGTTATAGAGAGTGAAAAGTACAATTCTGCACCAACATACTGCACAAAGTTATTCACCACCAAAACACGTCTTACTCTCTAATGCAGGGGTCTCAAACTCAAGGGGCGGGGGCCAAATCCGGCCCGCGACTTCATTTTATGTGGCCCCGCAAGAGCTTGCAAAGAATACGTTTATTATACGGTTACATGGCACTTTACAGAAGCAGGTTGCCCATAAACTACATGTCCCACAATGCATCTCGTTTTGTGACGTGGGTACACTGAAGAGACTTGCAATTATTTGCCCTGGACTTCTGCTTTCAGACGTAGTTAATTACCAAGTTATTATCCTATCCGATAATAATCCAATTCAGAGGCAATAATGTAATATAATACATTATTTGATATATATTATATATTTATATAGTTACAACCGGCCCTTTGAGTGCAACCTTTATGCGAATGTGGCCCGCGATGAAATTGAGTTTGACACCCCTGCTCTAATAGCATCACCATCTTACAACTAGTATTCCCAAATAAGAGAGTGTTTCCTTGCAGCCCAGTAGCATGATCTATGGTCAGGTACTGGTGTATGGCCTGGGGACTGATAACCCCTCTAATCTAAACCACTTCATTTAATGGTTAAACCAAACATGAACTGTAATTATCCCTCATGGCACAGGGAAACCATGTGTGCAAGCTACAGTGGTGATTACAGATGGTTCGTAAACCTTAATGGATGTTTACTATGTAAGGTTTGGGGAATCATTTCATAGTTCGCCTTCATTTTGTCCCCAAAATAGGTTGGAGCTTTGGGTTTGTTTGCACGAATAGACAATTGACCGTATTTTCCTAAATCAACTCTTTTGAAATTGTAAAATGTTAAACAAAGCTGCACAAATATATTAAACAAGAGCTCAGACCTATCTTTTCACAGACTGACAAAAGCTGATAAACAAATGAATGCAATTCATGTTTTGTTTAAACTTACACACAATACAAGTGGCTTAAACAGCATTTAACAAAAGTACAATTATAACTCACAAGTGTCAGAGACAAAACTTTTGTTGTTTGCTAGTCAAGTGTTCACCACATGAAGAACATGCTAGCAACATTAGCATAAGCAAGCATAAGCCTATGTCCTTCTACATAGCCTAGCAGCTAGCTGACTTATCCTCTACTTGTAGCTTAGAAACACTTGTATTGCGTTTCTTACTCACCGCAGTGACCGTCAGAAGAGGCTTGTTTTTCCCCCATTAAGGGCAGCCATGTTGCAGGATGTTGTCATGCCACTCAGTCCACCTGAAGGGGGCGTGTTCAGGTGGGAGAGTGACGTCATGGCATACCCTCTTTATATTGAATGATTGTTCCAGAACAACAGTGAATCTGGGGTCAGCTTTCACCTGCTGCCAACCAGCCTAACCTTTAAATGTTATGTTACACAATCATTGGTCTTATTCATTTTTGCCATTTCCTTTCATATCATTCTAGTGTTAAATATTTTAGAGAAACACTTGATTTAGAGCTCAGATTCCTCCTTGATCTCAACACTTATTGTTAGGAATGACGTCCAATACTATGAGAAAAAGGCTTTATAATAAACCACAATGCCTTTTTTAAACACCATCAAATGCTATTACAATATTACATTCACTGCTATCATTACCACGTATTAATATGCCCTATTGTGACACTATAGTCACAGTGCTAATAGCACACTTCATCAGGCTGGTTATACAAAGCGTTTTGTCTGTCTTACAACAAAGGAAGCTGCAGAGAGTCGATTGGCTGCGGCTCCATTATTTGTGTAACCTCACAGAGCGCTCAGGCTAGCAACGTGCTCTTCATAAAACTGTCAAAAACTCCACTGCTGGTACATTAAAATCATGAACCGGTTGTTCAGCTGATATTTCTGACAAACACCAGCCGGCTACCTGATACCGACTATGCTCTGAACCCAAATGAGATTGATCGTGAAACACCACCCAGCTTCCTGGATGATAACAATGTGCAGATAAATACTATTATAATGTAGGCACAACTAAAAGCTAGATATATTGTGTACAATGAAAACAATCTGGCATTTTGAAAATGGAATCAATCATTGTTTATGTACATTCACTGCAAGAGTCGAACAAATGAAAAATAATCAAACAGTTTTCAACGCAGAGACCTCCATCTCCAAAAGGACAATATCAAATTGGAAACGTTATACCTGCTGTTACAATCAAATAAGAAATGCACATTCCTTATTTCAATCATAACGTGATGTGGTAGCAACTGTTTTGCGTATAGTATAAAGACAAGAGGCATCTTTTTTCTCTCCAAATTACAATAAAGAAACTCTGATGGATTGGATTCACAGCAGGGATCAGCAGTTAAAGTAGAGTATACTTGTGCCAAGCAAAATGCCTTTGTTCCTCTGAGTGATGATGAACTTGTCAGTGCAATAAGCTTGCCCTGCCCTGTGCCAAGAATCAGGTTTATAGAATCAAATTTATAGTGAGTGGAGAGAACAGGTGGGATTACAATTACTGAGCTAATAAAAGGCAGAAAGTGGCCGATTGAGTTGATTTAAGGCAAAGATTCCCACCCTGCCATCTTCTTTGCCTTGGGAAACCCCAACAGTGTCTTGTTCAGGTTCCTCTTTCAGCTCTGATGTGGGCAAGGTACCGTAGGGCAGACCGATTGGAGACGGCCAGGACTACAATAACCATTTCCATTTCCTCTCCCTTTTTCATGAGTCAGTCAGAATGAAAGCAGCTGCCCTTTATAAGATTAGAATTCCACAGGGCGATGGCGTACCCACTTATCTCTATATAATGTGATTTCCATCAGGTACTGTACATGGCCACATTGAACACTTGGTCCATGTTCTTGAAGCATTAAAGAACAGGTTCAACTTTTTTTCTAACTTGTCTCACAGCAACACTCGCATGCCCATTTTATTCTCAGGTCATTCCAGTTTACAAGATAAGGGAATGAACCTAAAGCCTATTCCAAATGTTCAAATTCACCCAAAGCTTATTTGAGTATCAGGATTCAGCAGTTTGAGTTATCAAATGAAGTTTGTATCTTTCAAAGTTAGTCTTTATAGCTACACTACCTGCAAAGGCTTTATGGAACGTTTTTTTCAGACAGTCCCTCAATTTCGCACGGATTGCCTGACTTGTACAGATGATACATCCCTAAAGATGAAGGTGAACCTGTAAACATAAACACTTTGCAATCATTTGAACAAGACATTGTTTGATCTCACATGAAATGTTACTTGTGTTATTAACTTTATAACCTTTAACTTTTTATATTTGTATGAAAATGTTTAACATCAATTTGTACAAGGCCTGTTCCATGATGGACACAAATGGCGTTCCACCAAATGAGCAGGGGCAGCAGATTTAATCAACTCAGTGTATACTCCCTGCTGCAGGGTTTTATAACCCACGTCCTGCTAATAGGTTTTGGATTGAAAAAAAGGATTGGTTGAGGTAGGAAAGGCCGGATTGGAAGTTAGGCCTTGTTAAGGTCCCATATTATACTGTTTTTCATCAATATATTATAGGTCTCAGATATATACAAAACATGTCTCTGAAGTGTTTGGCTCGAAATACCAAACAGATCATTCCAGCATCCCATAATCCCCTCTGTTTCAGCCCTGATTCAAAAGTGCTGATTCTCTGTCTGTTACGAAAATAAGGAGCCACTCCCCACGCCCCTCTGAGAGATATTTGGTTAAGAAGAACACATTAGCCGCTTTCACACCAAGTACTTTGCCGTACTTTGTGCCGGCACTTAGTGTACAAGTACAGATCGCGTTCACACCGGAATAAATTCCCTGAGGGAAGATTATGCAAATGAGCCACTGACGTCACTTCTTCTTCTTCTTCTGGGTTTACCGGCAGGCCGCAAACAACTTCACGCCGTATACTGCCGCCCGAAGTCCCCGTCCGGAGTTGGGGACTGCCTTCCGAGTAAATCGCCAGAACCCCGACACCTCCTCATCACTCCCATGTTTTTTTTTGTGTTGCCATCAATTATTCTCTCTCCGTTGGCGCGCGGGGCTAACGCTAATGCTAATAATGCTAATGCCACAAATACAATGCCGGCTTCACAAAACTTTTCAGAGTTTTACGGCGCGTGGTTTGCAATTCGCCCAGCCAATAGAAATTGGTACTTTTTTGGTACCACCTCTCTAGCAGGCACTAAACATGGGGGTAAAAGTTCCCGGCACTAAGTACTCTTTTTGGTGTGCAACATAAGGGGATCTAACGCAACATAAGGGGATCTAACGGAACTAAACGGGAAAAGTACGGGGAAAAGTACGGGGGAAAGTACTCCGGTGTGAACGCGCCTAAGGGTGCTCTAGGAGGAGATTCAGGTGATAAGGTGGGGGGGGGGGGGTTACCTTGGTTACCTTGGTTGGTTATTGGCTAATGGTTACACAAGCCAACAAAAATCGTTATGACATCATAAAGTGGCCAAATATCTGATCAGCTCATTTTCAGACAGGTTTATATATAAATGGATCAGGACAAAAAGAGAGAGAATCTTTGTTCCTGAAACGTTCAGAATCTCTTTACAAAGAGGGGACACATGTTGATGTAGAAAAGACATGAAAAAGTGGATTTTGCATAATAGGTGACCTTTACTGTAATACAAAATTCCCTCTCTGTCTTTCCTCTGCAGCTGAGCAAGGAAACACTGTATTTAACAAAAATCCTAAACAATGACCATGGGTTGTTTTCCACTTCTTTCCCCTGTAATCACCTTGAATGAAGCGACCAAAGAGCCTGGATAAACAATGAGAAGCAACCTGTTGAACCATGCGTTTGCAAAGGAATAAGGCACTGGGATGACACAGATTTCCTTTCAGCTCACAAAACCACACAACGTTATGGGGGAGGCCTTTAAATATCAACGAGCTCTGCGACAATTACACCACAAATACAGAGAAGGAAAAACCGCCTGCTAAAAACTTGAATGCTCTCTATCAGAAGCGGAGTCCAATTAACAGAATAATTAACTGAACTAACGTCTCTCTTAAACGACTGTTACAGGCCACTGTGACAGCAACGATTGCATTTTAATTAAAAGTGCCCTCCAGGAAGCGTATGCGTTTATAAAGCCCACGAGGGACTCTTTCCCAGTGAAGAAAGACGTTCAATGAACTGCAACACGCTGCATGTGCATTGTGAAAGCTTTGTCAACGACGGCTAAATTGGTTGCGGATTGTTGTCAAGCGGGGGAAAAAAAATACTATTCACGAGGAACCTCATCTCCGCTACTGCCGCTGCGGCTATCCTTATGGGTGTCCAATGAAGCATGCAGATCAGCGTGGAAATTAAAGAGGGATTTGTAATGAAACTCCCAAAGCACTCTCTGTAAGAAAGTAACAAGACAGCACATAAATAAGACACGGAGAACGAGATCATAAACGATCAGGACTCTCGACTGGAGCAGGAAGTCTACGGGCTCCACAGGGAAGAACGTAATGTAGCTGTCACAAGGAATATTTAAACGAAGGACGCTAATGTCTCTGTTGAAGGTACTGATCTCCATCTTTAGTTTGAAACGTAGATCAAAGAAAGATTTAAGATTTTGGGGGCTCTGTAATGACTTGAAATGGATTCACACATTTGCTGAATGATTTATAAAACAAACTACTGGTACTTTTGAAGGTAGGAGTGTAAGCTCTAATCCTGGGATGCCAAAATGATATCAATTTGAGAAGCAGGGTCCTCCTTTTTATGGGGATATCAAAAGAGGAACTTCAGGTAATGACTGTCACTCTTCAAAAATAGATGGGTACCCTTCAGGAAATGAACTCTTCACAAATAGACGAAGCCTTGATTCCCAGTTTGGAACGTGTGTAATGCAGAGGCATGTTCAGGCTGATTGAACGAGCAGGTGTCGCTGCGGAGATGGAGGAGCAGATGGCGGACAGAATCATAAAAATATATCAAACTGCTGTGTTGGTTTCTCAAGTTTATTCGATCCGTGGTTATCAAAGACAATGCCCAAGAACATAAGTTATGATAAAAAAGCCTTCATGATGGGGGGGACTGAGTTTGATATGACATAGCATTATCATTTTTAAACATAGGCATATTCATCCTCATTTATTTTAAAACAGCAATGTTAGAAGTAAAAAAACAAACAAACAAACAAACAAATGGACAGAAGAGAGCAGAGATGCTGAACAAAAGGACCTTATCTCAGTGGAGTGCTTCTTTTGGTGAGCCTCGGGACGGCTCCTGTGTCTGTGTGTGTGCGTGCACCATGAGTTCACCAATCTCCACATAATCTTACCATTGTTCGCTAGAGCATTCACCAGCGGAGTGACTGTAGCTCACCATTGTTCCAAGTGCTGTGGTGGGGTGGGGTGGGGTGGGGGGGGGGGGGGGGCTGAGGACAGTCCCCACTGTCACTGCCAGTCCCCTGCTGGCCATACAAACACTATTCAGTCAGGAGGAAAGCCAGAATAGATAAAAACACCAGGCACCAGGTCGTCACATGGCCCCTTAAAACATCACACACAGGCACACTTGATCTCACACACACATCCATCCTCACACACACACGCACACACACTGTACAGTATACAATGCACAAGCCCCATACGCACAAAATTAAGACCGTTTAAAAACACTTGATAAAAGCACAATATGGTATTTTTAAAAATTAATTGCACATGAAAAGACGAGATGGAGGAAGCACAGTGAGTGGAAAAGGGGTATGGGGGGGGGGGGAGGGGGTGATGGGGGGGCAGCGGTGAACATGGCAAGAAGAGGATACAGTACATTCAGTAAACAAAACAAAAAACAGGAGGGAAAGAAAAAAAGGCAAGATTAGAATCAGAACCACTGAAAGCAATTAAATAAAAATCAAAACACTTTTTGTCCAGTTTGTCATCATTTTTTTTTTTCAGTCATTGATTTCGAAGCTCACTCCAGCGTGCGAGTCTTACAGTAGTCCCAGTCCTGTCTCAGGAGAGCGAGCTCGGTCAGTTGTGAAGATTTGAATTGTTTTCTTGCTTTATTTAAAATCAATGTTCACGTCTACATCTCTACAGAGCCGACGTCGGAGCATCGGGCAGGGGGAGCAGTGGTAGGGTGCAAGTCTTCCATGACCTGACATATGCACAGGCATTTACACAAGTGCACACACATGTTCGCGCACGCATACACACAAACACACGCTCTCACATAAGAGTGCATTCTCATCCCCATCACCCCTGGGTACAGGCTTCTTCTTTTCTTCGCAGCTTAGCGCACTAAGTACGCCTCTCTATTCTGTACAAAAGCAGCCTCCTTCCCTGGAATCGGAGTCTGCGTGTTTCTCCTCACACCTTCGCTTCTTTTATTTTTTTTCTCATTTCTTCTTTTACTTATTTTGAGCGTTGAGCAGTTTGTCAGCCTCGGGGTACGTCGGGTACTTCACAGTCTCAATTTTCTCTTTGACCTTGTAGGAAGGGTAGAGGCCAGTGCGGCCCATTTTGCGGTTGATGCCTTTGGAGTATCCGTCCCAGTGGTTTCCCGCCACGCCGATCACGTCTCCGGGCTCCAGGGGAATGTCCTCGCTGCTGCGCGGCTGGTGGGGGTAGATGGCGATCTGGTTGTGGGCGTTTTGACCTCCAAAGTAGTAGATGTCGTCCAGGGAATAGAAGTAGGAGGAAGCGTCTGGATGCAGCGTCTGCATAATCTCATAGGCCACACGGCAGACCTGAGACACAAAGAGAAACAGGAATTATTTGTCTTGCATCTATAAATTCACATGCATGTATTCGCCTTGACAACAAGGCTGCGAAGTAGTGGTGCACGATAATTATCGGCCCGATAATTATCGGTCCAATATTAGGAATTATGACGTCATCCCGATAAACCCGATAAAAGTATTAATAGCCCCGATAATATACAATATATTTTTTGGGTAAAAAAAAAAGAAAGAAATACTGCGGTGTGGGTGGATTGGGATGAGGGGCGCTTGTTTTTCA
>CALSBZ010046672.1:725988-742185 GCA_943591055.1 Gobionotothen gibberifrons | reverse complement strand
CAGCTTCAAAAAAAGCTTGGAGCTGGGCGTGTCTGAAGCTTGGGGATTTTATTCGAGCCCCGCAACCAACAACCAATCACATGAATGTCCCGCCCCATTTACGTAGTGTTAACATAGCTAGCAAGCTATGCTTGGATATACTGGATATAAAATCCCCAAACAGGCGAAAGCCTACCAGTTTCACCCACTGTCTCTGCCACCTCCCCCCATGCCTGGTTCCTCCGGTTGTATCCCGGTAAGTTAATAGGGACTGGTCATACAAAACCGGGTGATTTGCTACGGCGATAATTAGTTTATCCTCCATCTGTTTTTGAAATATAGAAATGAACGGCGGGATATCTCTCCCAGCTTAGACGCGGTTTGATTGGCTAGGACTTGAGCTGTCAGATTTTCAGAAACGGGATTTGATTGGCTGGCGCTGACCAGTGGGTGCGGCTTATATTCAGGTGCGCTTAATAGTCCGGAATTTACGGTACACCTGGTTCAACCATCTACTGCTGACCCAGGAGCAGCTCTACTGGAACATAGGAGGGTGAGGAGAATTTGGTGGATGATCAGTCTTTAACTTTCTTTCCCCGGTTGCTATAGGGATTCAAAAAAGCTTCTCTAACCTCAAGGCTGCCTCTAGCGTGTTTGTGAGAATGAGGTAGGGGAAGAAAAAGAGAAAAGAGTCAGAGGTCCAGAGAAATACACAGGCTCCCACCGCTGGCCGGCGGTGATCAAACAGTGACTGGGGAATAGTCGCATTAGGAATAGACTCTTTTTTTTTATGTGGAAGAATGGAGTAAGAAAAGGTGAGTGAGGTGTCAGCGGGGGTGTCTGATCCTTTCATTCGCTGTCTCTCATCTCGGACAGAGGTCTTGACTCCAGGCTTTTCCCTCCTTTGTCGGGGTCTTTCTCTCCCGCTCCCTCTTTCATGTCTTGTGGTTTTTGTTCCTATGAACTCTCTTTTTGTTGCGGCCCTTTCTCTCTCTGTCAGAGCAGCACAGGCAATGCTCAGCTCTTAGCCATCTCCCCCTCCCCTCCCCGGGACTCTCCCACACTACTGCCACAATAATTCAATCCATTTACTCTCTACTCATACAGCGCTGGCGAAGGCAGGGCAATCCTCAAGGTGGGCGTAAAAGCATACATAAGAGATCAAACCCACCCACACACACAGCCAGTGCTGATTCTGCTGGAAACTGACAATAACATGTAGACCGAATAAATGATTTGTTTGACAATAACCTCTGAAGGCCTGTCAGCAGCATGTGATGAAAATATGTTACCATGTTACATCTGTACTTGCTGTAGAATAACAGCTAATGCCACATTCACTTTGACATCAAATCAGGTCAAATGTGTTCTTGAGATGTACCATAAGTTCATAATTATACCCTGAAAGGGAAAGGTCAATTTAAAGTGTGTTGTTAAGGTGTTGGGTGTATAACTAGTCTGTAACACTTCTGGAGTCTTTCCTTTAATTTGCCGTGTAGGGCAGTTGTGAACATGTTGTTAAACTGTGGTTTAAATGTTGCGGTAGCTGGCTGGTTGTTTACATTGTATGTGAAAGAGATCACTTGTAATGATGAAAGAAATGATCATTGACTCTGCAGTTAACCTCAGCAGCTGTTTTTAATTTCATATATTTGTTTGGTCTGTCTCTCAACACGCAACCATTTTCCTTTACTGCATCGTATCAACATAGAAACTCAATGTTATGTTAACTGTTGTTTCTGCATTTATTTAATTTTCATAATAATACTTTAGCTTTAAATTAGGTAGAACTTTTTAAATAACAATCATAATTTATGAATTATTTATTAACTAATAATTGGATTTTTAACACAGCCGATTAAAAATTATTTTTTGTTCGTCAACGTTTTTCTCCCCATGCACCATATTATGCTAGCATATTAATAAGAACCCTCAGTTTAATGTAAACTGGGATATCAATATAAAAATAACAATAGAAAGTGATTAAATACAATAAGAAAACATTTAAATAAGTTGGTGAAAAAATACAGTTTAAAGCTTTTTTTTTTAACATTAAAGCATGTAAACACGAAATACAAATATGAAACCAGAAAATGAGCAAAAAGGGCCCCTTTCAAATCCCAACACACATTTTTAAATGTTTTATATTATAATAATTTTCTTGTAATATTGATCATTCAAAAGGAAGTTTGTCTGTGTTTTAATCTAAGAGATACTGTGTTTGAAACAAAACCCCACATATACACAATGTATCGACGCCTTATTCATATACGGCTGAAACAAGATATTATGAAATACATAATTCCATCTCCTGGTAACCCTATTGCCATGGCGATAAGGCTATTCTAGAATGTGCAATAGCAGCAGTCAGCCAACTTTCCCTCCGACCAGCCTGACTACCATTAGGAAGCATTAAATGGTGGCAGCATGGAGCCGATAACAGCTTTTAGTCGGCAGCTCGCAGCCTTCCTGCAGCATCCTGAGGGAGCAGGGGGGGTTGTGTGGTGGTGCTGAATGAGCGGGTGGGGGTCGGCTGGAGGTTGCTGGGTACTCTGGGGACAAGCTGCCTTTCTATCCCTCTCTCGGTACCCTCTCCATCAACCCTTACACCCCCCACTGCTGCCACCCTCTCGCCTTTTTCTTGCACTGAAACTATGGATCTCTTTCAGCCCCACTGCTGCATCTCACATTAACCCCCCCCCACACACACACACATTTCCCTACACACACATATCGCCTTCCCCCACAGTGCTGACTGAGGCGCACAGGCACTTTGTTGCAACTTCAGTGAAGAGAAGAGTGGAGCTGAGAAGGGACCGGGAGAAAAAAAAAAGGGGATGAAAACTTTGTTCTTCCCAGCACATCATTTCAATAAGCCTCTCCCCAGTGATATGACGGAGAAAAAGGGTGGGATATATCAGGGGTTGGTGGTGGGGGGGGGGGGGAACACAAAGAACACAGATAGAGATGTGTGTAAAACTATGAGAGCAAGATGACTTGTGGATAGGGATATGCACCGGGGGAATGTGAGTGAGAGGTGAGTGTGAAATGTCTTGAAACAGGGTGAACAAATGAAGACAGAGCAAATGAGAGGATGTGGAGATTGGAAAAGTTTGGGATGAGTCACAAAATGGGGGGGTGGGAGACAGAAGATGCCAGGGTGATGAAGAGCTAAAAACCCAAAGAGGAAATCATCTGAGAAAAGAGACAGGGAAAAACGAGAGAGCGTGAAACAAGAGGATGGGAGATATGAGAAGAGCATGACAAAAACATTGAAGAACAGTGAGGATTATTTGCAGCAAAATGAAAAGTGAGAATCCTACGAAGAGGGTGACAGAAGTAAACCAGGCTTACTTCACTAACAATCTGAATATAACTATAAGAATTTGTTTTAAACTACTTCCTTTCCTAGCTGAGGGGAATCCGTCTCATGTGAAGGTGCAGGAACGTAACGGAATCAGCAAAGTATCTCATGTCAGATACTTTCCCACGACTGACTGCTAACCAGACATTATGTAAAATGCCCTAAAATGGTTAATCCCTTCAACCTGCTGCACCAAGTAGGTCAACAATGATTTAAAATCTTTAAAAACAGGTCTCTAAATGGTTATTAAATCTTAAATCGCTTAGGTTTTTAGTTAACATTATACAACAGGAGTAAATTGTATTGCACTATTGTACTATAATGGCATGGCAGAGAGGAATAACACTCAGTGAATCAGGCTTTGGCAACAAAGATAATAATTGTTTGTGGGATTTATTTAGAGTTGTTTATGGTATTTTTATGGGATTTGTTGACAATAATAAACATTTTTTAATATAGCCTGGCTTATGCTTTAATCAACAAAGACTATTGAAGATAAAAGAAAGGCTTCCGGCTTTTCATCTTAAACGCGGCCATTAATTGCATCACAAGCTCCTCGAGTCTTCTCTTGTTCGGTTTTTACTGATATTTAAATCTGTCTGAGATACTTTTACTCTACGGCTATTTCGTTGATTTAGAAACAATATCAGATCAGAAGGTCTTCTGTATAAATTGACTTGGATTAGACGAGGGAATAAGAACCCTCATGAGGACATTTATACATGAAAAAAGTCAGAATCAGACTTATCATAACACTGCTATTAGAAACACTAAGTACAGAGTGATGACATTTCAAGTTGATTCGCGTAACTGTGAGCTGCAACTATGAGCTGCAACTATGAAAAGCAAAAGACTGTAAAGGAAAGATAGAGGTGTAAAACTAACTAGTGTAAGAAAATAAAATCAATGTTGATATGGTGTAATTTGAATTAAATACACTGTATTTAATTTAAATCTGTTTTATTCTAAAAACCGAATATTCACACTAGACTTCCGGTTTTCCGCTAGTGAATTTCGTCATTTCCGGTTAGCATTAGCATGTGACGAAATGCTACGTTTTCAAACCGTGAATTGAAGTTGAAATGACGTGACGTTGTACCTTAAACACACTGGGTTTAACACTCATTTATTGACGCTGAAATCACGTTTATTAGGGAATGTTTAAATAACCACAGACATCAGAATGATGTAATTCAGCAGCAGAAACCGGCAGGAATTGCATTGGACACGCCCCCCGTCGACGCCGGCCAATAGGAGAAGACCTCAGATGACAACAGGAAGAGCGAGCCAAGAACCGAGCTCTTCTTCTCCTGACATCGGCTGAAACGGACGCATGGGGAGAGAGCCTCCACTCGCAAATTTAATTTGTACATCACCGCATCTTTTGTGTAATTAAATGCTGTTAACTTTTGTAGGTTTCCCTTGACTCTTTTCAGTCTGTCCTGCTCTCAGGGTTCAATAATTACTTACACTAGACAAAACACAAACGCCAAATTAAGTTACTTGTATTGTTACCATTTCATTAACCTCATATTAACCTCACCCAAAGCAGTGTTTGTTCCACCACAGCCCCACGGCCATGTCTCTGTTTTCTTCTTCCTATGCCTTCTGTTCGCTTTGATTGTGCAGCACTTTGTAAACGTAAGTGTAGAGGTATGCTATAGCGACAAGGCTTTTATTTCTAAAGTGATTATAACCACAGAGAGAGGAAAAACAGAGCCACACACACTGAGCTGTGAGAACTGAGTGTCCTTACCCGATGATGGGGTGTTTGAAGCCCAGCTTGGCGGTGGTCTGCTGGATCTCCTTCTCCAGCCACGTCTGAGGTCGCACCAGGTACTTGACGAACTGGGACACCCACCAGACGGAGGGGTCGCCGTGGAGACGGTGCAGGCGCGGGGCCAGGTCCTCGGGGATGGCCAGGGGAAGGTAGGAGGGCCGAGGGTGGAGGCTGTCCACGATGGGCAACTCCACCACCTGGACGTCTTTATCGTGGGCCTCTCCTGTTGAGTATAACACACTCAATATTCAATACTGATTCAACCTTTATGAGAACAGGGCTTACGTTTAGGGCAGTAACCAATGATTATGTTCATTCATCAATTGTTTAACCTATAAAATATCAGTAACTACAGAGAAAAACAATCCGTGCAGTTTCGCAGAGCCCAAGGTAATGTCCTCAAATTGCTGGTTGCTTTCTAGCAGACCAAATAATACAATAAAGAGCAAAGCAAAAATGTTTGGAGTTCATGGTAGATACACAATGTAATAAATTAAAGGATTATCAAAATTGTTAGTGATTTATTTTTCTTTCAGCACTACCCTTGCCATGTTTAAAACCTATTTAGTGGCCTTCCTCAAAAATAGTCATTTGTAATTTTTGGCAACAAAAATAAAATTGACTTGACTGACTTTGCTTCAGACCTTGTATCAGTAACAGGTTGTTTGTAGGATTTAGAAAACCACAAACTCGAATCATTTTCATTTCTGATGCCAAAAACCATGAATGTACCTGTTCAGGTTGGACAACGTGCCCCACTTAAAGGTCCCATGTCATGCTTTTCCGGTTATTACCCGTCCCCTTGTGTGTTATGAACGTTTTTCTGCATGTAAACGGTCTGCAGAGTCAAAACCCTCAAAGTACACCCTGTAGCGAGTAAAACTCTAATACAGAAAATACCTCCCCAAAACGCTTCGTTATCGCTACGTAGGGATACCCAGTAGCCACGCCCAGAGCTATGGCCGCACCCTCTGCCAGCATTTCCCAAACCTTTCAGCGATTCATGCCGGATATGTACAGCGTAGGGCACTGAAGAACGATGCTGTTCCTACTTTGTTTGGACCAGCGGGAGATTCGGGTACACAACCTGTAAGTATTCATTGTTGTTTGTGTATTTATGATGTTTAAAATAAACAAGGTATCTACCACGACTGTTTAAATGGGTAAACGTTTTTCGGGCTGCTAAGTTGGGGTCGCGGAGAAATGCTCTCCGCAGACCCATGCTCACAGCATTATAAACCTTTTTCTTACTCAATATCAAGCCACACTTATTGTTTTTACTTCGGCTGTGAGTGTTTGTGTGTGCGCTCAGGATGAGTTTCGCTTGTTCTCCTGTATCGCCGAGACGCCGACACGGAAAGCCTGTCTGCTCCTGCAGCAGCTCACTAAGCAACGAGCATCTCAGCCAATCAGAGCACACTGGGCTCACAGGGGGGGGGGCTCAACGGCTCTGTCCTAAAGCCGTTTAGGACAGAGAGTGAATACACACACACTATACAGAGATGCTGTATGAGAAACCAATGTGAGTTTGGAAAATTGCACAGTATACATTTTAGTATACCTCAACAATGGAATTATGATCAGTAGAAATGGCCATGACATGGGATCTTTAATCTTTAGTTCATCAAGTTCAAATACATCAGCAAGTTAATTGCACAGTTTTTTTCTGTCCGAATAAATGATTGGGTTGTGACGCAGTGATATATTTCAGAGTTATTGTTAAGCACTATTATATCCATTCCACTTCCAGCAGCAACCCTCCCCCCCAGGTCAGCTCCCTTCTATCAGGGCTGTGTAGGGCCAGGGGCCGGTGCAAGGACCTGGATGGTGGGGTTAGGGGGGTCTGGCATTGGCCCCTTCAGGCTGAGTCCTGCTTGGCAGAGGCCCTGGGCAGAGGCTTGAGCAGGGCTGATTACAAAGGTCACCTTTCTGGGCAGAAGAAAGCCCCCGTGCACGGCCAGACCTCCATGCACCAGGCCAACTGTCCATCCATACACACAGACTCGTACAGGTGCATGCTGCACACCTGCATGCGTGAATAAAGGTGGAGAAACATGCCAACGCTCATGTACCCCACACACACACATGTACATGATAAGACACACACATGAACAGGCTTATAGGGGGTTTGTGATCAGATGGAATAAAGGTGATCCAACACAGACAACTAAAGGGGATCCAAAAAAAAAGCAACAATAAAAAGAAATGTGCATTCACACACAAACACACGCGTACACACAAAGAGCCCGAGCTAATCTCATCGCACCAGAAGGGATATGCCTGGCAGACAAAACCCTCACTCTCTTTCAGTCTTAAAACCCAAGGAGAGCTTTTTTTTGTCCGTGTGTGTGTGTATGTATGTGTTTGTGTAAACCCCCAGTTTTAAAGAAAAACAAGTTTGAGGCCTGCGTTCTGTCAGGCTAGAGTGTCTTCTCTAACGGCCACCGACAGAACCTAAGACAGATGCAAACACAGCCACAACACACTTCCAAGTAAACGGCATAATGAGTCATTAAAAATGGCCTTTCACAGAGAGGGTACATAAGAAACACGGGAACAACAAGGACAGACACAGAGGCTTCGATTTATGTGTCTGTATGTCTGAGCATGAACTGAATATAAATTGGTAGAAGCATTAAATATTGAACAGAAAGAAATATTCCGAGGCCTGTCTTTGCTTATATAACAGCATTGGCATGATCCACATACAGGGGAATGGGCATATTTTAAGGCCTGCACTTCTTGGCACAAATGTACAGAGATGCAGTATGTCTGCCTCCCACAGATACTTAATTAGATCACATATAGCTCTTTTACATTTCATCTCAACTCCAGAGCATCTGCATACATTTCCTGTATGCGTCATGACTTAAAGCATGAAAGTCAGCACTGAAACGGAATCACTACACTGTACTGAGCCTAATAAATATTGCATGAGATTAACACAGCGATGAAACTGGAGAGCCAGTCATCCAGACACAAAACACAAATTCACAATACATTTAAGATGAAGTTTATGAACTTGGAGAACTCTTGTTCCAGTCCTAACATGGCAGGGGACATTATGTTTTTGCTGCCGCTCGCAGACTCGCTCATAAGGCAGTAATATCTCTACAGAGAACCTCAAAGAAAGACACTCTCTTTGGCAAATTAGCTCTTTGATCAACGAACCATTGTTCCACAAGAAGCCTGGTTTCCCCTTTGTGTGCTCGGATTTTAGTTTGTTATACCAGGTCTGTAAAATAGTGCTAAGACCGCTCATGCTGTTCACTGAATTTAAAAAGTTGAAGTAAAACAGCCACACGCACCAGTGGATTAATAGACCGGAGGGCTGGGATTCAAACTAAATTCCTTCTTTTAGTACTGACAGAAATATGCATAATATGTAACAATGAGAAACTAAAGTTGTCGAGTACTAAAAACTGGAATTTGAACTCATATTTGTTATCACAGATCCAAACTAAAAGTACATGTTTGCCAATTTTCTGTAATTTTTGTTGAAGTAGCCACAAAAGATAAACAAGGTGGATCAACTTGTATTAATATTCCCATTAAATAATCATGGTTATATAAACCACCACCATCTATTAGCTGGTAAGATATGCAAGTAGCTAGTACATTTGCTTGAGTCGCGAGTCAAAGGAAACGTTTAATTTGGGTAAAACAAAACATTAACCAGCTATTAGCCTGTTGGACATAATGTAGCATCAATATAAAGCTCCTGGCAATTGTTCTATTTCCAACAAGCAGCTCATCCAGGGGTTCACTGCATGTTATGATGATTTATTTTTGTTTTTATTTGTTCCATCTGAGGGAACAAAACCAGCAGGTCCCCTAATGACGCTATCATTACCTTTGATTTGTGTCACACATGAATATACTGCACATCCACTCTCTGTCTATAAATGACTCTCATCCTAGGGGAAACACTTAAAAGAAAGTGGGTAAACCATGTAAAGATAAATGAGGAGGGGAGGAATTAAACAGGGCTGCTACATAAAATACCACACAATGTCAATTTCCCACAAAAACACAAGGCAAAGAACAGAAAGACTTGCTAAGCATAGAACACCCAAAGTAGTATGCTCATTTCATTTTGAATAGAAGGTGACTACAAAGGAGTGGTGGCATTTACCGCGAAATAACACGACAGATGATTAGGATTTATGAGAAACAAAATTAGAAAATGACGCTGTCCTCAAGGTGCAAAGCTCCCTGCAATCCAGGCACTGTGCAAAGCCTTTTATCATCGAGTCATTTGCATGGTAGCTAACACACACATTGGTTAACTTTAGAATACAAGGCCAGTGTACTGTAGAACCACACTTGCAAATGCATGTGGCTATTGCCCTTTTATTTTTTTAAAGAGATCAGTATTCATGACATTCAAATGCTGTAATAGCACTGGCATGGACAAACACTCGGCTAAATTAGTGAGATATTCAATGCATATCTATGTATGAATCCAAGGTTTTACTCTCCCTGTGTGGTCCATTGCCCCGAGGAATGTTCTTGCCTGCACTGTTAACAAAACAGAAGAGATCTTGTATCTCTATTGAGAGGCGAAGTCACGCCCCATCTACTGGGACCTTATTTCGGAAGAAGTATGTATTGAAGTCAATGGAGAGAGAAAACTTATCTTTCGATCCCGTTTGAATTGTGCCACGAATTACACATATGATGTTTGTCAATCTTAAAAAAATAATTTCCATGAAAAAAAAGTCACAGTTTGTCTTAAAACTGTTTAAATAAAAGACTAAAAAAATACGCAACTAGAAAGACTACAAATCCCAGAGTCCCGGTCCCGCATGCTGGCTCTTACAGAACCGACTAACTCCCCTTGTGTGTATGTACAGCTCTCAACATGCCCAGACTTGGAGTGATTTTCACCTCTTTTAATACTTTTCACCTCATTCTGAAAGAAAGAAGTGAAATGTGCCAACGTGACGGCCGTCTTGGTGTGTGGTGCGAGACGGGAGATGTAGTTCATTGAGTTTTTCACACAAAAAAAGTGTTACTTCACAGTTTTACGACACATTTCTATTTTTTTGACTTGCAAAATTATCTTTTAAATTGACAAACATCATATGTGTAATTCGTGGCACAATTCAAACGGGATCGAAAGATAATCTTTCTCTCTCCATTGACTTCAATACATAATTTTTCCGAAATAAGGTCCCATGGAGCTCCCCCGGAAAGGGAGGGACTTCGCCTCTCTATGGGGCCTTGTTGGCTAAATAAAAGATGAGCACATGTGTAGCGAAGTATGCCAAAGGTTTACATTAGCTATGCCTAGCTAGTTACCTGGCCTGGTCAACAGAAAACACTGCCTCTGCCAATTACAAGACTTAATAATGACATGAATTCAGAATGCTGAATGGCCTGGGGGAGTGGCGTTTGAAGTGAGTTGGCTGTTGGCTGTGAGAAGCCAGATGGCATATAATATGGATCTATAGGAGGCTGTTTGTAAGACAGGCACTGGAGAAAGACATTAGATAGCAGCAAAGGACACATGAAAGGCAGGAGAATAAGAAAAGGGAAGACGCTATGAGAGCAGGAGATAAGAAAGGAGAACCCAGGAGAGCTCAAGTCAAACGAAGCGATAGGAGACAAATATACAGCTGAAAGGATGCGGTGATGAGAACAAGAAAGCAATGAGAAAAAAGTGATAGAGAGGGAGAGAAGGACGCAGGCATAGTATTATATTAAAACCTCCAAATCATCATCATTTTTAGGTTTTGTCAGCTTAACAGACGCAAACACACCTGTATGTAATCTCTTTCGTACAATATTCTGCAACCAGAGCGTTGGAAAGGAGGTGCTTTCCCCCAAACAAGCACATCGATCCAAGGTGTAAGCTACTATACATATAAAGTACATTAAGCTCAACATGGTGTTTATTATGGACAGTCAATATGTGGTGGATCAATTCTAACACTCACCTTAATAACAAGATAAAAAAAGATTACAGCGAGGGAGGCTAGCAGCTCTGTTTGGCTGTACATGGGAACAGCGGTGCTACGAGCTAACTGCTATCATTATGAAAGTCTACCATGTTCACCATGTTAAGATTTGAAGGGATCACCCAAATAAAACAATTCATCCTGAGGGGGATTTACCACATTTAAAGTCAATCCCCCTCATAGCCATAGGGGCAAACCTTTTTTACTGACGTCACTCGTACACAGTCCCAACTATTGCGCGGAGTGCTACGGATACAGTAGCAATAAAGCCAGCGTCCACCGCACTGAGTATGACTTTTCCACATACGAACACAACTCGTCCCGTCATGCACGCCTCATGCCCGCCGTACACACACACTCATATGGCAGGGGCGGTCTCTCCCCCCAACAACAGTGCATTACATAACTGTAAAACTTATCATAACTGTGCACATCTTATACTTATTTGATAACTACTATATCCCTTGGTTACTTGAACACGCTACAATATTATTAACCAGTGTCCTACTTAGTGCAGAAGTAGACGCCTTAAACGTCCCAGAAATTGGACGTTTTAAAAATCACCGCATATCCATTACTGCTAATTATTGTAATACAATAGCTGAATCACTTGTATGCAAAAAAAAGCGAGGGAACTTGTGTCCTTAACCTCATACGTCACACACACACACACACACACACACACACACACACGTCACAACATGCGACTGCTCAAAAATGACAAAACATGATATTATTCAGATTTGTATTGTAACAATCATTATATTACATCTATTAAAATATTGATATACGAAATATTTGTATTGGAACAGTTTTAGACGTAGTAATGCTTTAACATATTTCAGGGGCAATGCCCCCCCCTGCCCCCCCGCAAAATCCGCCTATGCTCATAGCACCCAAAAGCACACATTTGAACGTCGCGGTGGTAAATGTGTAACCACCATTGCGATCAAAGTTAAATGGACACATTGTCTGGGAACGATGAATGTCTGTACCAATCAATATAGTACATGTTGAGATATTTCATACTATTGCTGAAAACATTGACCTGCTGGTGTTAGGGAGTCACTAAAACCAGAAGAATTCAAAATCCCCTTTGTAGCCTCGCTCAACTTCAGGTCCCATCTCAGGGCTCACCTTAAAAAAATCATTAAAAGGTAAGTTTAGACCATCAATAGCTCTCAAGCTAGTCCAGTTTAGAGGCAAATTGAATGTCAAGACCTTGAATATCTGTCTATGATCCTTTATGCCTTTCACTGGCAGAAATGTTGACTTTCTTCTGAAAAAAATACAAATAAATGCACGATATTTATGGGTGAATACGAGATGTTTTTTATCGATTCATACGCATACGCTTTGCTTAAAGAGTAGAGCAGTGGACCTATGCTCAGGGGGTTCAAGTACTCTTTTACTTTCATGTGTTAGAGCAAACACAATTTTCCCACTCAACACTAGATTAAATATTGATGTCCAAGTGAATCTTTGGTATGCTAATGTTTACATTGCACTAGGCAAGTTTAAATGTGATAATATAAGACCCCTAAGTAAGTTTATGTAGAAACCAACAGATACACTTTTTTACATAATCACTGTGATTAATTATAGATACGCCATGATGATAGATACTCAGAGTACAGATAGAAATGAAAACATTGCTAGGATCTTCCGTTCTAACAAATAAACAACATTTCTGCAAGAGTTGGTTAATCCATTCTTTGTTTTTATTAAACGTACGGCAGGTCAGAGGAGCAGGTTGTTCACTGAACTCAAGTCACAGGCTTTCTTGGCAATGAAACCTTCATACAGTAACCGGCTGCTGCTCCATTGGCTGCCAAAGTGCTTTAACAGAAATTGCTCAGTCGTGCTTAGCCAGGGAATTCACACTTTGTTTTTCCGCTGCAGCTGCACAAAAGAGGGGCCTGGCAGACCCTGTCTTTGAGCCGAGATGGACCGAGACACACAAGGGTCATTTGATTGATAAGCAACCAATGAGGGCACTGAGGCTACGTATGGAGCTAATATCCTGACATAAACTAAAGTTTTACAAATGCCTTATGATTCACTAACAAACACAGTGTGGTTTGCAAATACAAAACACCATCTACAAACTAATGCGTTTAGTTTTTGCACATATAAAACGTATCTAGACTACTGCAACTCCCTCCTGGCTGGTCTACCTGCATGTGCCATCCGACCTCTGCAGCTCATCCAGAATGCAGCAGCTCGTCTGGTCTTCAACCTTCCTAAATTCTCCCACACCACACCGCTCCTCCACTCCCTTCACTGGCTTCCAGTAACTGCTAGAATCCACTTCAAGACACTGGTACCTGCGCACCATGCTGCGAATGGATCGGGCCCTTCCTACATCCAGGACATGGTTAAACTGTACACCCCAGCACGTGCACTCGCTCTGCATCAGCCAAACAACTCGCTGCACCCGCACTGCGAGGGGGACCCAAGTTCCCATCAGCAAAAACACGTGAGTTTGCTATCCTGGTTCCAACATGGTGGACTCCACTTCGAGCAATAGAATTGCTAACAAAGCACTTATATACTAATAAAGGACTGGCTTATCTAAAGCCAGTTGAGTAGCACTTGAAATGTTTTAGCTCTATGAAACCTGATATGATTCTGTTTTCTTCAAGTTTGTATCTTGTTGGTCGAATGCACTTATTGTAAGTCGCTTTGGATAAAAGCATCAGCATACATAAATGCAATGTAATGTAATCTATCAAACAAACACATTACATTTTTCTAATAGATCATGTTTCAGAGACAAATTCAGCTTAGGTTTGACAAGTACAAAACGTCACTTTTCTAAGAGTACAAACATTAAAATCAGGTGACAAAACGTAATGCATTAGTGTGTAGATGGCGTTCTGTATTTGCAAACCACACTGTGTTCGTTAGTGAATTATAAGGCATTTGTAAAACATGTTTAGTTTGTGGAGTTATGGCAGGAAATTAGATCCATAGCTATGGCTGGTTGTGTGTGTGTGTGTGTGTGTGTGTGTGTGTGTGTGTGTGTGTGTGTATGTGTGTACACACGTACCTGACCAGTGTCCGGTGGAGGCCCCGGCGCGGTCGGTGCAGGTGTTGCTGACGGGCAGGAACACGGTCTCCCAGCCCCCGGGGGCGTAGCGCCAGTTGTGGGACTCCAGGATGAGCGTGCGCTGCGTGCCGTACGCGATCATGAAGCAGTACACCACGTGGTGCAGCTGGCAGCCATAACCACAGCCCTTATTGATGTTACACACCAGCTTTCTGGCCTTACTGCAGTCTGGAGGGTTCTGGGAGGAAAAGAGCGGGGAATGTTTCAACATTTTTTTATTGCTTGACCTTCTTCTTGTATCTCTCAAAGCCCTGCTCTCTGACTTGTAATAACACATGGCTGATATTGTTTTCTCTGTTCCCTTTGCCTGTCCGTCTCCACTTGCCTCTAATTTCATACCCGTTCAATCTTTTTCAGTTTGTCCCTCTCTCTTTACCTGCCAATTTTTCATTTTGCTTCTCTCTCAGTCTGTCGGTATTGACACTTCTCTCTTCCCTCTGCTTATTTTTGTTCATATTGTAAAGTTAAAAGCTGGTGATTTTCAATGTATCATGGTAGAAAGCACTGTTTATGTAGTCAAAGTCTGATATAGATATTTATGTCCACTGTTAAAAACACATTATTGAGCCACACCATTGCATTAATCTTCAATGCGATGAATATGGGCACCGTGGTTTATTTCATTGTGCTGGTGCTGTAAATATTCACAAGCGCATGTAAATAGGTGGCCACGGAAAATGCAATATTTACTGCTGTTTGAGTTACATTGCACAGCAACATAATAAAATATATATAAATATGTATTTGCGACAACCTTTTTTAGGATGTTATCAGTTGTCAGTGGAAACTAATCGGCTTGAGTGCCATTGCTGGGGGAAGTTAAAGATTATTGATGGATGGACAACTTATTGGGTTAAGTATTTTCCTGGGATTTGTTGACAATTAGAAGACTAAAGAAATCCCTAGCCTTATCCTTTAATATGTCTTCCTTCTTAATCTCATTTGAGTTCTTCCTCTGCCTTCTCCTGTCTTTTCATTCATTCTTATTATTTAATTGTTTTCTTTCTCCCCTTCAATGTTCTCCGATCTTTTCTCTCTCATATTCTCCCTGCTTCCCCTTTTTGTTCTGTCTCCAATTCCCCATCCCCCTCTCATTCCTCATCTCGTAAATTAGCTTTCGATATCATACAAAGTCTTGACGGGAAGAATACCAAATGAGAGGCACTGGGGGGGAAGAAAACAAGGATTTCTTATAAATAAAAAAATGGAAGCCCACAGAGTGACACACATGCTGTGTTGTCAATGGGTTGCCAGGAGGTTTGTGATTCGCTCTGCAGCCGGTCTGAGCGACTCTGCAACGCTCGTGCCACCCAGCTTCTTAAACAGCAATTACGGGCTGATGGGAGTGTTTTCCTCATTAGGCGGCTGCAGCTGTGGATGGTTCACAGTAATCAGGCCGCGCAGCACCCACCGGCTAACGCTGCCTATCACACACTCGCAGGAGAGGGAGAGGAAGAGAGGGAGGAGGAGGAGGACAGGGATGAGGAAAAGAGATGAGAGGATAGAAACAAACTGGATATGAAATGAGAAAAAGAATAAAGGAAAAGAGGGGTGCTGAACCTGAGAGCTGAAAACTGATTACCTCAACTGCTGTTCAATATCCTGAGCGGAGTACAGCAGCTATGGAGCTGACAGAACAAGCCACACAGGTATTTCCCCCGAGTTACAGGCTGCCGGTTCACGACTAGCCCCAAAGGTGGAAGCTAACTCACTGCCCTAATAATCTACAGCGGCGTCCCAACAGGAGAACTCGTGTTCAGCCTTTATTTTTGACAGAACTCGGCACCTGAGCTGCAATGTCTGCATGATATCAATGTGTGGTGTGAGCAGAGGTGGGAAGTAGTGGAGTACAAATACTTCGTTACTGTTCTTAAGTACATTTTTCTGGTATACTTTACTCCACTATTTATTTTTCTGACGACTTTTGACTTTTACTTCTTACATGTTGAACACAAATACCTGTACTTTCTACTTCTCACATGTTGAACACAAATACCTG
>CALSBZ010046672.1:695542-719516 GCA_943591055.1 Gobionotothen gibberifrons | reverse complement strand
GAGAGAGAGAGAGAGAGAGAGAGAGAGAGAGAGAGAGAGAGAGAGATCAGCACCTGCAGCTCTGCCCGCCGTGAGGCACCGGTGAGCGGAGCAAAACACACCTTTAGACACATTTAGCTATGGCACTGTCGTATACATTAAATTATTCCATTTGATAATATGTAATCAACTTAGGCACCCCTCCCAAAAAATAAAATGTAAAAAAGAAAAAATGAATTACAATAAAAATATTCATATCTCATATTTGAATACCTGAATGATTTCGAATATTCGAATATTCGATTAATCGTTCCCATCCCTAACTTGCATATCTATCCGGTCTATGACCTTATTTTTTGTTCAGATGAGCGTCTGTTCTTTATTTTGAATCAGGGTACACACACAGACATGTATTATCCTCCCATAGAATGAATTAACTTTAGCTTCTGTGATTTAACAACACTCCAGCAGGTAGATTGTGAAAGCAACACCCTGCCAAAGAAAAGGTTCCCACGACATTACATACTGTAGGGCTTTAGCTATAAAACATCCTCCAGCATATGTTAGCGGCATACTGTGAGTTAACATTACCAGGGCTCATTCCGCTTTCACCATGTTTATTGAAAAAGTTGTTTTTGTCAAGCTGACTGACGACTGCGTCTTCCTGGTTGTTTAGCTCTGTTTTGGATTAAGTCTGCCGCTCTGACAGCGGATTTGTGTCTAGTCACACGCTGCCAGATATCGTGACCATCCACTCCAAGAGCTCCGATACTTGCAGCTAAGGGCAGATGCAAACACATCTCACACACACACACTTATGCAAGCTTAATTTATTACTCACTTCTTTGACCCAAATCAGTCACATCCTGTGTGACGGAGAGTTCTTATGCATATATTCAGTAGTGCATGCAAAGATAACAAACACACACAAAGCAGATAAACGGCCCATTTCAACAGAGCGGCAGTGTGAACAGCGCCTTTCTCTACAAATAAGACAGACTCATTACTCATTGTTCAATTTCAAAGCTGGAACCGCATTGTGTGCATGGGTATCAAACTCTCTACCAGAAGCACATGGGGGAGCGATCAACCCCCCCCTCCCTCTGTGGGAAGTAAAAGTTAACCTGACTAAATCCAAAAAGACGGAATCGACATACAAGCCCTGGGGCATTTGGCATCAAGAAAGGGCAACACCTCACAGCCTTCATGTTTTGGGGGTGTGTAGGATATTTTGGGTATTTAGAATTTGTATGGGCATATGTAAAGATGGTGGGCCTACCTGGTGTTTCTGATGGGAACGCTTTTACAGTCCTGCCTGACTCTCATCACACTACTTCCCTGATGGCTCCCACAGGATTGTTGACATCCTCGTGGATTCATCTTATTATTATAGACACATGCATTTCCAAACATCCGGTCTACCTACGCTATAAAATGTATTATCTCTTCAATTTACACACGGCATCTATTGCATGTCTGTCCGTCCTGGGAGAGGGATCCCTCCTCTGTTGCTCTCCCTGAGGTTTCTCCCATGTTCCCCTTTAAACTGTGGGGTTTCTTTTGAAGTTTTTCCTTGTACGATGTGAGGGTCTAAGGACAGAGGGTGACATATTGTCATACTGATATTCTGTACAAACTGTGAAGACCACTGAGACAATTGAGCTATTGAGCTATATAAATAAACAATAAACATTATGATTTATTGATTGATTGATTACAGGGTTTCAGGTTAAGATAGATAGATAGATAAGTACTTTATTGATCCCAATTTGGGACATTTTTGTTTAAATTACAGCGAGAATTTGACCAGGCAATGTAAAGGATGGCTAGAAAGGAGGCATATAAGACTGTTTGATGACATGTTGTGAGCCAATTGGTTGAAAAATAAAAGTTTGCCCACTTTGAAACTGAACCCCTGTTTTATACATTATGTCGCAGATTGTACAGTATTCTTGATTTATGGAATTATTCTAAATGTGGGTCTTTAATACCAGTTTTCTCCATCTCTCTTTCTTTGTTTGAAATGTTATTTAGCTGACACTTGAATCCAAAGGATACATGCTCTTTAAAACCGTAGATATGCCTACAGGAGCAATGAGGTGAGGTACCTTGCCCAAGGACACTTCCACATGTTGACTGCAGAGGGTGGGATTAAACAGGTGATTGGCAGATCAGTGCAATATCGCCCTGAGCTACAGCCAACGACTTTCTCTGTGCTAAGCATAACGTTTACTATTACTACACATATGTTTGTAGCTTCTCTTGTCAGTTTTATGGATCTCAGTTTCACTCGTGGGTTTTTAGTGAGACTCTAATATTGTAAAGATATGTGAATATAAGCTCAAGCTAAACAAATCCATTCAGGAGCTTTTTTGATAATCATATCATAAAATGTCCACCAGTAGTCTGCCCAGTAGTCATGGAAATATAGATGTTAACACTTACATGGTTTCCTGAGTGCTTCAAGTACTTTCTAAATGTAAAAATGTTTGTTAGTTTAAGAGATTTTGCTTTGACTTGGTATCAACATACATTGTGATGTGGTGTTTTACAACATACTGTATTACAGACACACTTTGACCTGTATTGAGTTACACTCTCTTGCAGATGGAGATGTTCACTTCCTGTTGCAGACATTTGAGCTTTGAGCCGTGTGTGCTTTTCCTCCCCAGTGAACCACATGGTTTCATATCAGCTGTATGTGAAACTGAGAGCTCTTTATAGCGCAGTGATCATGTTAATAAGGGAGAGGGTAAGTAATGTGCTTCATTTGTTACTTGGGGAATGTTCGTGACAAGGACCTTACCCCTTTTCCCGAGCAGAATTTAAATGAGAGAGCGGGGCATTTATTCCAGTCAAACATTTTACTGCTCTTTCCACCT
This sequence comes from Gobionotothen gibberifrons, assembly GCA_943591055.1. Classification (NCBI taxonomy): domain Eukaryota; kingdom Metazoa; phylum Chordata; class Actinopteri; order Perciformes; family Nototheniidae; genus Gobionotothen; species Gobionotothen gibberifrons. The sequence goes on along the minus strand of CALSBZ010046672.1, from coordinate 716,655 downwards.
CTGCCCCTTTCTGTGCTGCACCCCCCAGCCCCCGCCTGCAGCACACAGACAGAGGCTGGGGGGCTTAGATGGAGAGTGAATGCGAGTGAAGGTCTGTGACTGTACGGGAGTGTACGGGTTGAGGAATCAGTCATTGGAAAGCTGCTTAGGCAGCAATGAGTAAGACAATGAGGCCTGTAAGCCACTTCAGCAGGATTACAATGAACCACTTGGCTCTGTGACATCAGGCCTTTCTTCATTCAGCCGTGTGGAAGCTGGCCAACAGACAAAGAGAGTGCATCCATGACCTTTGCCCTTTGTTTCTTAGCAACCCACACCAGTGCTGCTTTCAAGTCCCCCTGTCAAATGTGTCATCTTTTACCATCAGTAGGCAGAGCTGGTAAACAGTAGAGTAGACTGTGAGGGTTTTGACAATGAATGCATCCAACGAGAACACATGACAGATAAAAACACTGATCAAGTTATTTGGAATACGGAAGACCATTATCACGAACATTACCTATCTATAAAGGGCATCGGCTGACTGATTAGTTGTTTAGACTTAAAGATGAGAAAACATATTTGAATTTGAGACGGTAGAAACAGAGAATGTTTGTTACTTTTGATAATGAATGATTTGTCAACATTATTGATTCTTTCAATATATTTCATTATCACACAGAGGTGAGACCAACTAACATTTCAAAAGCAATGGGTATTTAAATGTTCTAAATGTTTCAGATGAAATACCTTAATTTCCATTCTAATAAGGTACTCAGGAATACAAACACTGTTCTTAAATGTTACATTTGTAGCATTCAATGCCAATTTGTGGTACTTGACAGTTTGATACTCCACTTTTAGGTGGTCATCAGTCGGTATTTAGGTGAAATTACCAGGCCTGAGTACAGCATAGCAAGTGGGCAGGTAGGGATGCATACCGGTATCCGGTATTACCGAAATACCGGTTACTGGTGGCTACGGTATACCGTACCGAAATCAGATCCGGTTTCGATACTTAAAAAAAAATAATATATATTTATATTTTTTTCAATTTTATTTTAAAAGTGAGTCCGTGGCCCGTGATGGCGGGTGTTATAAATTAGATTGCATAATCGTTTTTCTTCATATTTGATGTATTTTTCATTGTTTGTTCAATACTAGAAAAGGTAAAAGTCCCACAAATGAACTGTGATGGGATTTGTTTTCTCTCACCAGTGAAGGCAAATGTTGATTTTAAAGATGAGATTTGTTTGTTTGTGCAATGCCGAGATCTCATGACCTTTATTCTATTATTTGTTCTCTAGTCGAATCTGACATATGACAAGATGACAAGATGTGCTATTCACGCAGCACACCTGATGGCGGGTGTTATAAAAGATATTCCATAATCGGTTTTCTTCATATTTTGTATGTATTTTTCATTGTTTGTTCAGTACTAAAAGGTCCAAGAAGTCCCACAATTGAATTGAATATGCATTTGACATGTTAACTATATCGTAAAGCGCTTCATGAGAGTAATTGTGGGATGATACATTTTCAAAGTATCACGATATGTATCGGTTGAGTATCGGTATCGTTCAGTGGTATCGGTATCGGAAAAAAGTCAACGATATGCATCCCTGGTAAGAAGCTCTGTAATATCAGTCAGGCTCGAGGAGTCAAAGACCTGGAAATAGGTGATATTTGAGAACATCACTATCAACACCAGTCTTTAGGGCAATTTATAAGCATAAGGGTTTATAAATAGTAATATAATACATCCTTGAGGAATTTGTGTCCCTGCTGGGAGTTGCTGCAAAAGGCAACTGTCCCTGACTTTGGACTGTGGCAGGTAACATTGGCAGACATAAGAAGAACATGCAATACAAAAATGTCCATGGATGTAATGGGTTTGGTTAAAATCCCTGTGGAACATTTTGACATTTCCACTTTCAATAATCCCCACGCTCACCTCTCCTGGTTTCCCAGGTCCTGCAGGAGCGTGTCGGTATACTTCTGCCTCTCGCTGAGCTCGGCGTTGGCCAATTTCTTCACCTCGCTGCGAACAAAGTACCAGAACTCTTTAACGCCGTTCTCCACCGTCCTCCGCAGCTCCTCTTGAGTGGGCCCAGGGCCTGTTGGGGGGTGGGAGAGAAGAGATGCGTGAGAAATGCTCACATCAAAACGTAACAAAGATACTCCGCTGGCACCGATATGATCTAAAACAATGAATCGATGACGTTAACTTCAAAGCAGCTCAATGGCAAAACAGCTGGAGGAACAATGTACAAATGTTGCCATGACGTCTTTGAGCATTAAAGTTAACGTAACAAAGCAATGTTTTTGATTAGAACCATGTAAATGTAGTCTTTTATTCGTTGTCCCTGGGTGTTGCTTTGACCTCAATACGGTTCAGTGTTTCCCCTGCCCCGTGGCACACTCATGTCTTTTCTCACACACTTCTAACAACAGGAAGGAACTCTACACCCCACCCGACAAACAATGTGGAGATACCCACAAGGACGACACAGCTGACTGCTCTGGTTTCTGCGGCAAGAAACAAAAAAAAAATGGAGGGAAAGGGAAGGACAGCCTCGAGCGGGAGAAGGAGGTGGTGGAGAGGGAAACGTCCCTATCTTACACTCTTTCTTCTCTCCTCTCCGAGTGGAAAAAAGCTGGAGGGTATTTTTAGCTTTTCCTCCCCCTGCGGCGAGATGGAAAGGATGACCCTGTGCTGCCCTCCACGCGTTCATGTCCTTTCTTTTCTCTCTGTCCGTCTCTTTTCTCTCCTCTGAGCTGTCATTGGGGCATTCACACAGCTTCTACTTCATTCACACATTTCCCCGCTCACCTGACAGTCTTCCCACCCCCCCCCTGACCGCTGCTTAGAGAGGTAAATACACACACATATATCTCTGCCATCATCGGTGCTCAGCTGCAGCAGGGTTAAATCTGGACTAGACTGAGATTCCAGCTGCAGGCGAAAGCTCACAAGAGCCGTGGACTGGTTTTTACACCATCAACCCCCGGACCTTCAAAATCAATCCTTTCATATTTCCAAGCTCTGTGCCAAATCCTTCCCTGCAACCTTTTTACATAGCCCTGCCATGTGCTTACCATCTCCAGTGAGTTTCTGAAAGCTGTGGATCTTCTGTTTGGCTCTGGTCAGCTGGTCCTCCAGGGAGCGCAGCCTCCCTACAGCAGCCAGGGACCCCGTGTCTGCCTGACCCTCTGGTATCCTGGAGGAGGGGGACACAAGGGGGGAGGGGACGGGTGAGCATGTGTACACTGATAGATGGAAACACTTTTTTATTCATTTATTTCAATTTCAATTTTTTTTACTTATTGTTCGTCATTTTGTTTGATATTTTCTCCAAATAAAGAATTTTAGAGAAGGAAAAAACTGCAAAAAAGTTTTACATGGCAGAAATAATCTGCTGAAAATGTAAAACTACATCCCGGTAAATAAAAATTCAAATGGAAACAAAATAATTCATACAAATTGTACTAAAAAGTATAGTGTTGCACAGTTTACAGAAAAGTGTTAGAAAAATGCCATTAAGCTTAAAGCAATCTGAAAATAAAAAGCAGGAAAACATAGGCTTGTGCACGTTGAATACACCTGTTTGTCCCATGGACTACAGTCAAACTCTAAGTTAGCTAAAAGTAGAAGTATTGTCCATTTTTGAGTCAACATGAACCAATCATCCAAACAGCCCGGCTAGTCCTTTCCTGGTCCCCTGGCTTCCTTATTTGTTTTCTTGTTTGTTCGCTCCTCACTGTCTGTTTTTTGTTGTCTGTCCACCCTGTACAGCGACCTTGGGTCCCTTGAAAGGCGCTTTATAAATTCCATTTATTATTATTATTATTAACGTTAACTCACGAAGGAACCAAATCCCAGTCAGCTCTTTTAACTGTAAGTTGGCAATCAATATTTTGCATTAGTCCTGCTGATGTACTACCTGGGATGCTTCTTGGTCTATAAAGGCCCCTTATCTAACACATCGAAATTAGTGTAGAGGTGTAGAAATGTAGGATTTTGTTTTCCCGGGGAGGGAGCCAAGACCGCTGACCAATTATGTTTTTTGTTCCCCAGTGTTAAAGGAGGGGTAGGTAAGTTTGAGAAACCGGCTCGAGATACACTTTTTGTTATATTCCATGGAATGCTCTTAATATCCTGATAGCAATGCATATTCTAAGTGCTTTGAAAAAAAATCCATCTCAGGAAGCCGTAATACTGTAAAAACTACGACCAATTATTTTAGCCGGGCCGGCTAAAATAACTGGTTGGCCGACCTGTCTGTCAGCCTTCAATCGTGCACACACACACACACACACACACACACACACACTCGTGCAGTCATTGCGTGTGCCGTCATTGGGCGTGTTTTCCGTCTCCGGGCAGCTGTTGCTCAATCGGCAGCAGCAGTCGCTGCAGGACACTTTCACCATGGCAGAGTTTGCTTCAACATCGTCTACCAGTCGCAAAAGAAAAACTGTAATGGAGCAAATTATGAAGAAAAAGAAAGTGGAAACTAGGCGAAGTCAAACCAGAGTCAATATCGGAGTTGCTTTTCAACTATGGCGACTATTTACGGAGCACACCGAGCTGATATGTAATGTTATCGGTGCAGCCTGCTCTCAGCTAGACGTAACATTTGTAATACATTTTCACAAAACAAACATGCTAGCTTAAAAAATATAAGCACTGACAATAACTGTGTTATACATTTGTTTTACATTCATTATCATGATCTTGTGCGCGTTCATGTGTGTTGGAGGAGGTGCTCTGTAGGAAGTCTGAAGGAAGGGGCGGATTCTTTTCGGTTGTGTAATTTTTGTGCACTTCTCAAACTTACCTACCCCTCCTTTAAAACATAACCAGGGGTGTTTCTCAATCTTGAGTACGCTTGCTTGGTAGCACATGTCTTCCGAGCGTCTTGCTTCAAAGAGTGGAACAGGCTAGCAAGTGTGCAGGTGTGCTTCATATGAGAGGCCCCGCCTTACATTTTCCGCCACAGATTTGGGGAAATTGGTCCGTGCGCAAAGCATTGTGGGGATTTTAAGACCGCGGAGTCTACACATGTGCAGCCTCGAAATTTCTCCAAACAACGTACGCCGGGCTCGGTAGAATTCCAAGTATGCTGGACATTGGAACAGTGCTTCGGCGGCACTCGATGACGTAGTATGCTTGAAATAGTGGCTCTGGAGCAGCTTTACTCGAGATTGAGTAACACCCCAAGTGCAGGGCTCTTGCTACTTTTTAAATGTTATTCAACACCTAGTTTTAATTGTCAGGTGCACAATTCCAAGAAGCACTGAACACGTTTATAATCCCGACCTAAACTACTTAGTGTACTGAATATTCCCATTTAGATGTTTGTGGACATAAAAAAGTGCAGTTTTTAGTTGAGCTGGGAGAGCTGACATCTTTAATGTGCAACAGTGAAACATCTTCTTGATTTTCTTAGACACCACGCTGAGCCTCCTGGAGCCCTGTCCCACTTTATTTATTTTAAGCTCAACATTATGTACAAAGTACTGAATCATTTCCCCTCTGTGTTAGATCCAGCCTCTGCACTTCATGAACAATACATCCAAGCATTATATCCTGATCATTATGCAATGACTAGTCTATTTAGCAAACGTCACATTAGGGAGACAAGTGGCTGTTAAACGCCGTTTCTTTGTGACTTTGATTGAACAACTATACAAAGAGAGGGAGATTACTAGTATTTTCTCTTGACTTTGGTTGATGGCTCTAAAAACGACGATGTATTGCGGCGACATTGTTACTCTGTAATGGCTATTTAATTTAGTTGGGTGATAACATTAGCTAAAAATACATTTTAGCAAATACAAAACACAACTAATCAAAGCTATTCAGGGCTGTAAAAAGATGAAACATAATGTGTTGTTTTACTTGGGGAAATGATCCAAACAGGAAGCCCCCTTTCATTATTTTTCAAACAGTTTTCTGATTAGTGTTGCTATGAAGGCCTTGTGTTTCCTATGTGTGTAAGTGGGACTAAGAATATTTTAGTGAGCCTGTTTTTATGTCATTTCATTTATAATGTGGGTACATTATTGCTTGCCTGCAGTAAACAAACTTAAAAATATGATGTACATATGTCGCAAAACAAAACAATTATTCCCTTGGCGCAACTCAGCTTTATGGCCTCTGTAGCGTTGTTAGGCTGGAGCGGAGATATGCTAAAGAGCATCATAATTAAAGGATTTAGCAAATGAACCGCCCAAGTGGTTCATTATCGTTTAAATGATGTTTGGGAACCCTTTCAGTTCATTTAACGCCTTTGGAATTAATGCGATATGTCATCTTTAAGTGCATATATGTTTACTGGTCTGTGTTAAAACTGGATGTTCTCAGTGTAAATTATGGCTCACCAATAAATACAAAGATATAAATAAACCAATTTTTTTGCAGCTCCGCGCCGATGAACTATGAATAACTACTGCATGTAATGAAAAACACAAATGAGCACCTTGACATGCTCGGGAACCAAAAAAGATAAAATCAGTCAAGGAGAAAAAAGGAGTTGCCGCCGACATTATACCAAATCACTTCCCCTACATAAAACTATTAAAAATGGAATATGTTCGAATGCACAGGGGCATTGGCGAAGTGCTGCAGCGGCCATGTTAATGAGTCATCAAGCCATGCAAACTCAATTTGCTCCCTGAGTGAGGAACATCAATCGCTGGCAGGCATAAAGATGAGACTTTTAAAAGTTGCACAGCCCTTCTCGCTGCTATACCCATCGTCACCCCCCCTCACTGTTCGAGCCTCGGTTCCCTGGCATCCCACTTCACTGAGCACTAACTGAGCATTGTGCTTCAAAGCCGTGGAAATAACGGAGGGGAAAAAAGAGAGGATATGTTAACTCCCACGTTATGCGAGGATCAACCTTTCGATACCTTTGCATCATGGGTATTTATATCTTAACGTCAAGCTTTCTTTTTTCTCTGTGCAATCTGTGAAAAGCCCATGCCAGCTGCCTGACACAGATCTCTTGAAATAAGACCCAGGTGCCATTTCCTTCCAACAACCCTGACCCTACTGTTTTTTTCTAATAGCTAACTCTGTTCAAACACTATTCAACAGGATCTCCCAACGGCCACACCCTAACCTGCTGATAACACCCCTTGTACAGGAAGTAGGACAATTTCCTAAGTGTCATCACGTCCCAAAGGCTTTACACTATGATAAAACATAAAGCAACGTATCTCCTTGAACAAGGCAGAAGAAATAGGTCACACCAGCGGAAGCTAATGAGTAGAGACGTGACACAGAGGTTATCCAGCATGCTCCAAAGTGACATAAACTGCTGAGACAACAATGCTGGTGCAGGGAAACCACAAGCACCACCCAACTAAGATATGAAGATATAAAAGATATCCAAACACTCAGTGGTATCAAAACCCACACACAGACAGGGAAGGAGGCAAATACCGTGCACACATACGCAAATGATTCCTGACGGTATCTCTAAGGACCTGAAGCGGAGACTAGACAAGGCAGCCGGATTCAACAGCGTCTTAATCAAATGTTACAGGAGAGGTAACAGATGAGAAAAACTCTGACTAGGGGGAGGCGAGGGGGGGAAAGGTGGGGGGGGGATACTGTGAAGCGAAAGACAAGCAATGAAAGCAGGGGGTGATGAGAGCCACTGGCACTAAGCACCGAGGCGGAAAGCAGGTGAGGTTCAGCATGCAGCCCAGTTTCCTCTGAAATGAGCCCCAGCTGTCGCTCCATTGGCTCCTGCCCCCCCCCCGCCACCCGGTAACCGTGGAGTTCACGGGGCGGAGCAGTTTGAACGGTGGAGGCCCGGGTGGCACACTGCTGCGCATACATATTTCTGTGGCTAGATTTAATATAATCTGCTTGACTTCAAAAAGGAAACCTATGCGCTGACCTGGGAAGCCATACATAGGAATGGAGATGTAAAGTGTTCTGGAAGGTGTAGATGAAAGCAGGCAATTTGCCCGAACATTATAAAGAACATTTGATGTTCCCAAACTCTGCATTTGTATACGCTTATGTGGGAATCACCACACTGTGATGCTTCAAAGACTGGACTACCGTGTTCTAGAGCTGCTCAATTAATCGTATTTTAATCGCAATTACGATTTTGGCTTGCAATCATCGAAATAAAACGATTTTTTTTATTTTTTTTTTATTGGTTTTTCAGTTGAATTATACTTAGAGTTCAGGGTAATCAACTGTTCAATTTTTTTTTTAAATAAATGGATTTCTTTCAACGTAAATGGATAATCGTTTTTAATATCAATTATTGACCCAAATAATCGAGATTATGATTTTTGCCATAATCGAGCAGCCCTACTTGGTTCTAGCCTTTCCTGCAAACTCACTTTGTGTTAAAACAAACCGCTTGACTTCAATAAGTCAAGCTAATAAACCACAGGAATGTTCCAGTGGGAAAAGGCAAGTAAACACTATAAACAGGCGGAAAAGTCTTTCCATTACCCTGAGAAACCCACTACCACTGCTCAGAATCGGTTTGAAAGACCTGCTTGTAGAGATAATAACAGCAATAGTGCTTTCGACATATATATTGTATGACTGCATAATACCTCATTGTGTATTCACTACAGTACATGGGAGGCTTTGCGGGAATATTTCTGCATTGTGTCGAATCAGTTCATCTTGCCTCGACATCTCCTTCCTCTGCTGTTCCCATGTTATTTCCAACTGACTCAAACAGTATTGCTCCCAAGTAAACTGATTCTGAACGGTGCATTCTTGCTTTGCATGCTTCATCGCCTCAGTACACCCGGAGCGAGCCGGCTCCGCTCCGAGCCCTACTCGACAGAGATGTCCTGACCACAGACAGCTCCCACAATGGGGCCAGTGTGTGTGGCAGGAGCCCTTCCCTCGCCGGGCCCGAGCGCCGGACGGGTCGATGGGAGTTCAGGTCTGGAAGCGGCAGCAGCATCTGTTTGGTGTGGCCGCTGGGTTCAAACCAGTACAGAATTAAAGGTCACCTATTATGCAAAATCCACTTTATTATGTCTGTTATACTTAAACATGTGTCCCCTCTGTGTTAAGAGATTCCAAAAGTTTCAGTAAAAAAGATTATCTTTATTTTCGTTCTGATCCATTTATATAAAAACCTGTCTGAAAATGAGCTGATCAGATTTTGGCCACTTTGTGATGTCATAACGATTTTTTGGCTTGTGTAACCATTAGCCAATCACCAACCAAGGTAACCCCCCCCCCCCCCCCCTTATCACCTGAATCTCCTCCTAGAGCACCATTGTGTTCTTATTAACCAAATATCTCTCAGAGGGGCGTGGGGAGGTGCTCCTTATTTTCATCTGAAGTAACAGACAGAGAATCAGCACTTTTGAAACAGAGCTGAAACAGAGGGGATTATGGGATGCTACAATGGGTGATCTGTTTGTTATTTGGAGCCAAACACTTCAGAGACATGTTTTTTATATATATCTGAGACCTATAATATATTGATGAAAAACAGTATAATAGGGGACCTTTAAAAGTTCTCGTCTCCTTGTACATGGGTGGACAGTGGCCTCACCTCCCTAAACTAACGCGTGTCTGTTTATACAGTTTGAATTTGCATTTCACTTGAAAGATAGGGACCCAAATTAAGCAGACATATGCAAACCGTACCACAAGATTTCAGTTCAGTGCGGACTTTACAACTCTTCTCATCCCCTTAGTCCTCATTTCCTCCCTGCTGCTCTTTACTTAGTGCGGTCCTGATGCCATCCATCATGCTTCCCTCCTCTGCATCGCCCCCCGCCCTCCCTTCATCCCTCTGTTGGCATGCCTGGAGGATCGATCAGGTCCTCATCGCTCAGCCCAGCTGTCACTCTCACCCCTCGTTCCCTCCGATGTCCCACCATCAGGCCGGCGCGTGTCATTGTCTCTGCAGGAGCCGTGGCTTCCTGCCCGAGGTGACTGACAGCTGCAGAGAGAGGGCGGAGCCAGACAGACTGAGCAGCTCGACCCCGTGCTCACCTCTCATTAATGCTGCCGGGTGATTGGTAGGTTGGCATGCTGCCTGTCGCTCAGGAATGGCCCGAATTACAGACTCACCGGATTGGATCTGTAGCCCAGCCAGGTGATGCTAATTATAATCTGAGCTGTGATCGATAGATTGATTCATTTCACATGACAATCCCAATCTAAAAAATATAGATGGTTCAGCAAAAAGCAGGTAAACCATGATAGTAGTGTGCGAAGAATCTATTTAGCAGGTTGAATAAGTATCCTCTTTTGGATGCTTCACAAATATGCAGTTTACGATTAAAAAAAAATCAATATCATATGCTAACTGCTTCAGCAAACTATCCCTCTCTATCGTAAAGCAAATGAGACAATGTAAACAAGATGCCTTCAGGTGTATGATGAATGCACAACACTGCCCAATAACGTATTACACATCCATCTGGTACTGCTGCGCTGCGATGACACTAACCAAGTTTAATCCTACTCATAGCTATAAATCAATCTCAATGCAGAGGGCTTCTCCTGTGCTACAACTCACCACAAAGGTGATATCATGTCAGTTTTATGGGTTTGAATCTCTCCGAGGCCTCTCATAAAGAATGAATGCAGTAATGTGAAGGTTAGGTGCTTTGGGTGAAACCTTCTTTATTGTCTGATGTCAGCTAGTGCTTGCAGAGAACTTGTGTACTTGTGCAACATTCAGAGATTCATGTTCGCAGTGCAAAATCTGCTGAATGTACAAGCCGGTGAATTGGGTTAGGCATGTGTTCAGTTAGTCTATCAGCGAGCTAGTGAGTTGTTACATAGTCAGTGAGTCTGTGACAACCTGCGAGCTGGAGTCTGGCTTGGCGCCATGCCTCTGTCAGCAGTTTGGTAGTGGAATGAGGAGAAGGAGGAAGGTGAAGAAGACAGAAAGGAGAAACAGGATGGTGCAATGAGATGAGAAGGGGAGGGGCTGTGACAGGGATGATGGGCAGCTCTGATGGGCAGCTTGCTAACAGCCTCTTTGCGTCTATTAGGGCTCTAATATAAGGATAAGAGACACTGCAGTTCTCCTCTAGGCCTGTATCTATCCACAGGACACACACATGCTGAAGAAAGACACGAAATTAAACGGAGCACAAGCCAAGCAGTCGATATCTCATGAAGCTTAACCTCAGCCAGCAGGTTGCCTTCTTTTAGCCTGCTGTGCCAGATACTTAGCTGAGGCTGAAGCTCAGAGGGACTTGAGAAGGCAGTGTAGCGCTGCCCCAGTAAACAACTGTGGAGGCCTCGGTCCCAGATCAACAACCCAACTCAATAACAAGCAACAAGCGCGCAGTGTGTCGGGGACCCATCTGGACACTGGTCGACTGAAAGCTGCACTTGTTTTTGTGCCATGAATTCTACCTTTGTTTTTGAGCCAATTTTAAATAATTACAAAAGCAAGGGATTTAATCAGGGACCAGCTGTTTGAAGCAACGAGAGCGCGTGTGTTTTTCTGTTTGTGTGCACAGATGAGGGCCCAGCATCAAAGTGAATCAGGATATCACAGAAGAGGCAACATCTGAAGCTAGAGGTCCCTGTTAATAGAGCACTGCTGCATTCCCTGTACATGCATGTGCTCAGTAGCAAACACAGATGTACAGACAGTATTTATGTGCTAAGAGGAACATTGTCAGCATGCAGAGATAAGAGCAGAACCATCTGTCTCTTTCCAACACATAGCCCGAATGTGTGACGGATGCTGTGTGGTTAATGGGTCTGCCAAAATAACACAATGAGAAATGTGGTGAGGTGTGTGACAGTCCATCCATCTGTCTGTCAAACACAGCATCTCCGCCACCACTGATCAGCTTTTGATGAAACTTTGCAGTAACATTTGGTCTGTACGCGCCACAAGATGTTGATTTAATGATATGCTGATTAGACGTTAGCAAAAACAGAAACATCATCCCATTTCCACTTGGTGGGATTTGTGAAATTAGTCTGATTGGATTACTAGTGAGCTAGAGGATGAACTTAATTGCTGGACTGAACGTAGGAGGATGATGCATTGCACCATAGCTGTTGTTTTTCTACTTCACAAACTAAAGTGCATTGACCAGGCAAGCAAAAAGGGCTGCACAACATTTGTCTGCTCAACTGTGCTTTTCTGCAGAACCTAAAATCCACAGGTCCAGTAATAGCTCAACTCTGGGAATAGATGCATTTTTTTTACCAAAGCTCTCAAAAAGTGATGTTGCACTGACTAGCCAAAGCTGGAACTGCAAATACAGATCAAAATTATTCTACTCTGCCACTCATATCGAAGTTCAGAAAAGCTTGATACACAAGAAAGATGGGGATTATTTCTGTTTCTGAAAAGATCTCACTTAACTTTTGTTGAGTAAGGAAACTTACAATAGTATACTTGTTTTTTTGTCTTATCTGAGTCTTAATATAGAATATGATGTTTATAGTAAAATCATGGCAATTAATATCCTTATATGCTTGTGTAATTCACTCACTAACAACTAGGCCAGGCTTGACTCCGGGCTTTTTCTTTTTAACAATTTATCCTCTGCATTATCAGTGTTTAATATTATATTGTTATACTACCCACACTACTTGCCCAGTACAATTTTACGTCGGTCAAGTAAATCTAGTAACTCATTCGCCGGATCATAAAAAGTAATACATTTTTTTATTTTCAGGCATTTAAATTACCCTGAAAACAGGAGTTCAGTTAGGTGGCTTTAGAGCAGGGGTGTCAAACTCAAGGCCCGGGGGCCAAATCCGGCCCGTGAATTATACGGTTACATGCCGATTTACAGAAGCACGTTGCTCATAAACTACATGTCCCACAATGCATCTTAAATTTTACTTTTTTTCTTCAAAATATGCCTTTTTTCTTAGCATTTGCCTTTTCTCAGAATTTGACTTTTTTTCAAAATGTTACTTTAAAAAAAAAAAAAACGTTACTTCCTTTTTTTCCAGAATTTGGCTTTTCTTTTTAAATCATTTTGGGACATTCTCACTGAAAAGTCTTGCAAATATTTGCCCTGGAATTCTTCTTTCAGACCTAGTTAATTATGAAGTTATTACCCAATCCGAAAATAATCCAATGCAGAGGCAATAATGTAATATGTTATTTTATATATATTAAATATTTATATATGTATTTTTATATAGTCTTAAAGTTACAACCGGCCCTTTGAATGCAACCATAATGTTAATGTGGGCCGTGATGAAATTGAGTTTGACACCCCTGCTTTAGAGAATGTGGGTGGAACGCAATATTCAATAACTTCACTAAAGATAAAACATGACTATTAACTTTAGTCCATGTTTTTTTGGTAACTGCTAACAGGAGTGAAAATGGACTTATGTCAGTGAGTCAGACAGCATATTCAGGTTGCTCTCAGCCAGCTATGGGTGTATTCAGGTATCTTAAACATCATATGATTGGTATAACCAAATAGGGAGGATACTAGTTTGCATGTAAGCACACTTAAGAAAAAAGTTTAGTGCAGTTGCAGTCAATCAGCTTAGTTCTAACAACATGGAGATGGGTGTTACCTGAGCGATTCGGCCATGCGCCGCAGGTCTTCATTCTGCTGCTTGAGCCGCTCCAGCTTGGCCAGGATCTTGGAGAGTTCCCTGCTGGAGCGCTCCGGGTGCTCGCTGTCCCTCACCAAGTGACCACCAATGTAGAAGAGGAGCGTGCCCCAGGCCAACAGCACCAGGGTAATCCAACGCCATGAACCCGCCCAGGGCCGCATGGTGCAACCTCGCCCACCCAAAAATGCGTCTTGGTGTGCCTGTACACCCACGACCCACTGGCCTGCCTGCCGGATGTGCACACACACTCTGTGCCCCGTCACCACAAGTGCCACAGCGCCAACCTTGGCATCTGCATGGTTGCAGGGGTGGTGTACAGTAAATGACAGATGTGAGGGAGATAGTTGTTTTGTGCCTCAGGAGTGTGTTAGAAAAGGCAGCAGGTGTTTGTCCAGTAATCAACCAGCTTTTCTGGCATGTGCTAAAGCATGGCTAGCATGCTCCGAAGTCTCTGTTTTGACGGTGATGTCTCCTCCCCTCCACCCAGCTCCGTGTTGACCAGCTAGTCCCACGCCGCTTTGCTGTTTCTCTCCAGTCCCACAGGTTTCTCCTATTGGGGTTGTGTCCTGTAAAGAATACATAAAGACATGGGGGTTAGTTGAGTTTATTGCAAAGAGTTTTGTCTTGCAAATACTTTATGTGCTTGTTATTCTAACAGAAGCAAATTAAAGTCATCGAAAAAGCCAGGGCAGCAATCCAGCTTGACAGATATCCTCCTGAAGAGCAAAGTATTAGACATGCCTAATATAACGCCATTCAGACACAGAGAGCAGCGCACAGGGCAGACAGAGCGACAGTTGGAGCCAAGATGCTGCAGACCCGGCATAACCCTGTCTCAGCAGCCTACAGGATTGATCAGCATGACACTGCAATTTGCATCTACATAGTGATGTGCAGTCCCTGAGCTGTGCTGCATTGCTGCTGAGGAGGCAGGACAGGGATGTTCCACTATCCACGCCCTGCACATTACAAACAAATTCATGTAGTCTTTCAAAAGTCTCACTTACATGCACGCCGAGACAAGCTATCCAAGATTACATCTCTTTCTTTTCTTAACACCCTATATACTGCATCGTCAACCACAACCCACATCCAACACTTTGTCCCTCACTGCGAGTTAAAGCACGACTAAGCCCAGCGGTTAATGGATTTGTTTGGAGACGGATAAATCCCACAAAGTTCTCCCCGAGCATTTTCCTCCTTCCCAAAAAGCCCGCTGCCATGCCCGTAGCCTCCGTGACAGACTGCAACATTGTCAAGGTGATACAGTGAGCTTAATGGAGCAGAGGGAACGGAAAATTCCCTGGATCATCACTTCCCTTCATCCCAAAGCAGCGGGGGAGATGAGATGGACGCGTGGCAGGTTTATGAAGCAACCTTCGCTGTCAACTCCCCAACAAAGCCCTGCCACGCAACTGAGACGAGTCGTGTGATGGGATGAAGACTGGCAGGTGTGTCTTTGAGCACACAATCTAAGTCTGTGTGTATGTGTGCTATCATCTCTGAGTGTGTACCACCGAAACGCTGGAATAATGCCAAGCATCTCATGTGATTGGCGGCGGGGTGCAGATGATTGACATGTCGCAGTATCTCTGGTGCCTCCGCTAGTAGAGAGGAAAAGCGTTCCTGCTGGGGTTCGCCTGGCAGCACAGAAGTAAGTTAACAGTAGCACTTTATGTTTACCATGGCAGCCTAGTGGAGATATAGGACATACATGGTGCCATGCCATGCTGTAATACCATAGAGGCTGTTCGGAAACTGCCCAGAATTGAGCAGCTGAGATCAGTGAAACAATGAGGTGCAATCTATTCTTCATTTCTTTTTGACTGATGTGGATTATTGAAATGTGGGCAGACGTTCCTTCCTTGCTGGTGCTCCTGTTGTGACTTACCTAGGCTGACACAAGGGTGGCCCCTCTCTATGTATGCAGCAAAAGATGTGCTGAGCTGTGTTTTATTATGGAAAATAAGAGCTGCGAGAGGGTAGCACTCCACCAGCTAATGCACGACTGGGACTTTACTAAAAGGCAGCCTGCAAAAACCCTTGTCACTGTGTTTGAGGAGCCATAATGAGGTTTGTGCTCAGTAGACTAAAACTGATAAATATAAAACTGTTGGATGTGGCAGGCAACTGCAGCCAAATGAGATATGGGACATTTGTTGAGATAACACTTCCAGCTAGTTGTTCGGCTTATACTGGAAAGTCAAGCTTAGCTAGTAATGTCTTTCTGGCATACTAACAGAGCGTTGGGGAACTGAGAAGTATCTTCTTGCAGTTAATGGCATTCATGGGATACTGATATCAAAGCAGATAACAGAAGTAAAAGCAGAAGAAGACGAAGTGACATCAGCGGCTCATTTGCGTAATCGTTGTGAACGTGATCTGTACTTAGTGCCCTGGGGTATTAAGTGCCGCGGCACTAAGTGCCGGGAACTAAGTACAGCAAAGTACTCGGTGTGAACGCGGCTATTATTTTAGTGCATTTTGAGAACCAAACAAAGGCATGGAATAAGAAGGCATTAAACAGGCAATAGTGGTCTAATGGGACATTCTATAGAGTTGCATTCATACTGGGGTCTAAAGGCACACCAGGCCGATTATCGGCGCCAGTGGGCGTCAGGCCGACGATGAGCGTCGATACATCCTACTCAGATTGGTGTGTCCCGCACCGTCGGGTCTTTTCAGCCGGGCGAACGCCTTTTCAACGCCTTGAATCGGAGGGTTTTCGGCCAAATGCAGTCGGCAAAAGAAATCACTCTGATTGGCTGTTCAGCTTAGCGAATCAGTGCATGAGAAGCTAAACGGAAGTGAGGGACCCAAAGAAACTATTAAGAAGGCAAATCTGAGATTTCATTTAACTCCAGCTCTCGACACAGGTTCGGGAAAGCCCCGTGAGCTTCTCGCTGTAGAGTGAACATGGAACGCACACGCTATTTGTTTATATCACGCAGTTTGTTCTTCTTCTCTCGGTGTATCACGCAGTCTGTCTTCCGGTTGTTGCCTCTTTTGAATGACGAATTCACACTACCGCCGCCTGCTGGTAAGGAGAGTTATTGCCACTCACGCATGCGCAGTTCGTACGTGCTTCTTGGCCGTCGGCTGAAGTCTTTGCGGTGTGTTCCAGTGCGACACATGGCCAAGACGCAGAGGCGCGAGGCGACGCAACTGTCGGGGTCCGTCTGTGTCAGTTCTTTGTTGTCAGATTGGTGTGTCCAGGCCTTAACACTCAGGATATCTCACCCTCTGATGCTTTAACTTTGAACTATTCGGTTTTAATTTGTTCTATGCAAAACCCCTAACATTATGCAAGTGTAAGGTTATAGTGCTTGAGCGCCCCTTTAATATCCCCACAAGTGAACATCCTTTTACAAGGTTAAGAGAGCATTTTCAAAAACACATGCGTCACACTAAAGGTCATAGATATTGTTTTTTGATAGCTGAAAATGGGTTCAGTCTGCTTCCCTCACACACAGCCAAGACACATTTTCCATCATGATAAATGTAGATTGTAGAGCAGGATGTGAGCTCTGAGTAATGTGAGATTAGCTCAGAGTGTAGAGGTTAGCTAACAGATCCTGAGATCAACTGCTTGCTTTTAAATACTTGAGGCACCAATAATAATAATTAAAGATATGTGCTTTACCTCACAGGACTTGCAAGAGTATAGGTTAATTATGCATTAAAATCAAACAGAAATTAACTAACTGCATATTATGACAATTATCAAATCCAGTGAATAGCTGGAGAAAACGAGAGAAGGTTTTACAGTTGCTTTTCAACAAGCCCTTCAGCTCAGCTTGGCTGTGACTAAATGGCAAAGGATGGAAGAAGCACATTGGTGATCTCTCTTTTGATAGAACGCCTTGTTAAAGAGACAATGATACTATTCTGCAATTTATTCTACTGATTGCGCTGCAGATTTTTGCATTTGATCAAACCTCTCACATTTGCCCTCGAGTCGCCACGAACAGGGGGCATCAATAATGAAAATTAGAATAATGTCAGTTAAATAAATAAGTAAAAGTTCCCTACTGGGGCACAATCATTTCTAAGTTGGACTGTGTGACAGATATGCTGACAGAGGGATTTTAGAGAAATTGCCCATATAGTGCCTCAACTTTTGTAATCCAACTTTCTTCCTCCAAGTCCCTTCAACCTCCTCTTCCAAGTACAATTATACATGATTTCGAGTTCTAAGCTACTCTGGACAATATTCAATGTTACCGCTTTCTTTCGAATGAGCTCAAGTCCAACTTAAAAAAATTGGCCTACTTTGATCATAAATGGTCTGCTCCACTTACACTCTCAATCCTCAAATCTTCCTCTCGACCTTGTATTTCAAAAATCATTCTTTCCCCACAATGCCCTTCACCTTGCTGCCACGGCAACAGAGGGGGGGCTGCTCAGGGTAAAGGCTGGCGTGGTGCATGTGGCTCAGCGGGGGGGACTGTCACCCCGTCACCACTCGGCCCCGTGCTGCAGCAACATGCGGGAGCCCGAGGGGTCAGCAGAGATGACCTGTTTCCAGTCCTGCTGGTTAATCTTCAACGTGCCTCAGGCCGCAGCAGAGGTCATCCATTAAGGCTCCGCTCTCTCCGGGGGCAATGAGCACCGGCATGAGGTCCACCGTTGAATAATACATGTAGCTTGGTTGAGGACGGCTTCTATTACACCAACACTACTCAAGCTTGTGTGCTCATGTTCGCTACTCATCCATATTGGTGCAGGTGAGTGTGTTTGCGTGTGTTGCTTAGGGCAACCCTAAGGGGAACATGCAGCAAAATGTATGACACGTAAAGGCATGTAGTGCGCTGGACAAAATAGGATGTGTTTGTCGGGAAAACAGACAGGTAGGAGAAGATCAGGAATAAATGCAAAGTAGCATCAAAAGCGAGTTATGCATCCATATTTTGGACAACGATTGGACAGCAGCTATTTTTTTTGTTGCCTTAGCCATAGAAACAAGTGTTGAAATACATTTTCTATCCCAGCATATGACCAGTTTGAGTTGAAATGCCTGACTGCTAACATTAGCTAATGAGCAAAACCGAGGACGCAGCTTGCAGGTGTTTTGGCCAACAGAAAAATAATCAACCTAGATTCTGGCAGCTAATTCCTAACCATTATTTATCCAGGGATGGTTTGCTGAGCAGGCTGTACTACCAACAACCTTCTTTATAGCCATAAAGCTTCACTCGGATAGCTGCTTGGTGCGGACACAGTTTCCTTTAAATGGCCACTGAGCAGCTTCTCCTGCTATTTTCTCAGCTGGTCCGGAGGGTCAATCCGGCGACCTTTAACCCAGTTACAAAGTAAGGGATAACATTAGTGTCAGGAAAGCAAGGGCTGACACAGTTCAAATAGAAGCACCACAACCACAGACTGCAGATAATTGAATCAGGCATCAAAATGGATCATAATCTATTTATTCCAAAAACACAAACATTTCCTTGAGGGTTGTAACCTGAAATGTTTGCTCTCTTGTTTTCTGCCATTTGCAACAAAAACACTCCTATTCTCTTTTGAGTGCGATATTTTTTTTCCCTTCATCAATATGAATATCAGCAACTGTGTGACTCATTCAGCAGCAGAGTGCTCTCTCTCTCCCGGGCGCTCCTTTTCTCTTCTCGGCTGGCTTGGAGCCGAGCTGCGGAGACACCCTTTAGCTTTTTTGGGGCATTTCATATGCATGTGTGTGCCCATGAGTGGGTGTGCTGGAGTCACCCAGCCAGGTCGGGTATGCCTGACTGCACACACATATATATAGACTCGCACACAACTACAGGAGAGTGGTGAATATTTCATGAGCTGCTGTTTACTTCACAGCATTTCTAAGCTGAATGTGGAGGAGTCCATTAACTTAGACCAAATGGCGTGGGGAAAAGGACAAACACAGATAGAGTAAAGACGCCCAGAGTAAATGCACTGGGTTTTAATGCACAAGGAGACACCCAAAGGTAACACGGAAGCCATGTACTCAGAATTGTTTATGGGAGTATGAGGCTTTTAACAACTTGCTAAGGAAGATAGCTCTAATAATTAAGACAAATTACATATAGTGAGTTAAAAGATATCTTTAAAATGTGACTTTTTTTGGCAATCAATTAAGTTAAAGTTACTGTTTGTGTTCAGTGCAGGATCCTTCAAAACCACATTGAGGGCGCATTCACACCAGCCTTGTATAGTCCGGTTGCATCGAACCCTGGTGCGTTTAGCCGCTTGGTGTACGGTTTGTTTGGGTCGGTGTGAACGCAGTCCGAGACCTCTGAAGTGAACTAAACAACCGGACTCTGGTCCGCCTAAAAGAGGTGGTCTCGGAGCGCTTGCTAGTGAACTCTGGAGCGGTTCATCGCTGGTGTGAACGCAGTCCGCACCAAAACATAGGAAGTGTAGTATTTACGCGTCACAAGAACGCGGATGTCTTCAAAAGAGTTGTTCGCTAAAGATTGTGTTTAGTTAAAGAGTGAAGCAGAATGAAGTGTTGAACAGTGTCGTAACAGTACAAATGCTCTGTCAACTATACATAAAAGTCAGAGCCACCTGTTGTCTGTGAAACGTCTCTCATTATATATGTGTTATAATGTTTTTTAACGGACGTTGTCTGATTATATAATCCTATGCGCGGGCCGCTAGTGTCTGTTGATCTCCAGATTAACAGCAGCATGAGAATAACCTGCCGAAAGTGCTGATGCTCCATGGCGGAGGCTCCGGTAGAAATTGTCGGGATTTGCGTTTTTACCCCCTTAATGTCTGACCAATGGTTGAACAGGATTTCCATGCACATGACTTGTGTTTAAAGTTTATAGTCCGTTTGAGTTTTGTGTGAACGCAAACCGAACCTTCTGGAAAATGTAACAATGTAACAAACTGTCGTCTGGTGCGCACCTGAAAACGGACTATTAGGTGTGAATGCGACCTTAGACAATTAAGTTTTAAACGAACACAGAAAGAAGCAAGAAAAAGTGATAAATAAAGATTTTAGTGTTTGAACAACCATTTGAGGTGGTTTTACTGTTGGAACTTGCTGTAATGATTCACTATGTGTACTCCTTATTTCTAAATGCCTGCTCTTGCACTGACTATCTGAGCAGGGCCTCCACTGTCGGGCTTTGAACGCCTCATCACAACTTTGGGATTAAGTGTTGCAGAAGTGTCCAAAGGTCTCGGAGAAGTTCTCGCCACGCCACCGCTGAGCCCGCTGCAGCTTGGCATTCGGTATCAGAGCTGAGCACACAGCCACTCCTTCAAGGTTATCTCTGTGGAGAATTCGCTGACAGCAGGATACACGTACACACGCATTTACACATGCACGTGCGCTCACATGGTGACACAAAGATAGGTAGCCATTCACACACAGCGACACACACACACACACACCTCATTGCGCCACTGGGGGGGAGGTGTGTTTGTGCTGACGGTTTAGACAAACAAGTTTTTAATTGGGATGGAGAGACATGTGATTAGCAGTAAAACAAGTGGGGAGTCATTCCTCTGTTTTATTAGTTTTTATGCTCAAATAAAAACGTGGACATGGGCGGGGGACACACACCTGCCA
>CALSBZ010046672.1:678246-690542 GCA_943591055.1 Gobionotothen gibberifrons | reverse complement strand
AAATCAAATCCGATTTAAATACATTATTGCTCGGGACACATTCAAATGTTTTAAATACATGACTTTTTTTTTTTTTGGTCAATTTATTGAACATGTCAGAAACAAAAACATACAACAATAATATATATATATATATATATATATTCTCTTTTTTTTCTCACTCAAATTAATAATTATAACAAAGTACAAAAAAAATAAAAATAAATAATAATAATAATAATAATTCTCAAATAGTCTCTGTCATGTTCAACAGGGGCAAGAAGAAGCTTTAAAAAAACTTTTCTGGTCCTACCCCCTCTAGCATATATTTTTCTTATAAATAAAATATTAGGTCATCGTCATCTTTAATAACTGTAACACACTCCGGGCTGATAAATCCGAACTGCTACAGGATTTGATTTGTAGATTTGATTTGGATCTGTATTTTTGAAAATTCTATAACTTTTTTTTTTTTTTTTTTTTTTTTAATCTTTCTTTAGCATATTGTTTATTATATTATAACGTAGTACTTTTTTTTAACGCATTTAAGATATGCAACACTAAGCTGTCTGTGGCTCTTTCCTGCTGTAACCCCTCTGTGGGACTAATAAAGGTATTCTGATTCTGATTCAGATTCTGATCAGCGACATGTTTGTCTTGTTAATTTGTGTGTGAATTCATTTTAGGACAGCTCTGCAGATATTGAACATTGCCTGGTTGTTCAGTGGTAGTTTGGATCACCTCCAAAATCACACCTTCCAGGCTTGTATGTGCCGACTTCACCCTCCACGTTCGCTCTTCCCTTTGAGTTTCCTCCAGGTGCTCCGGCTTCCTCCCACACTCCAAAGACGTGCATGCGAGAGGAAATGAAAACTCGAAATTGCCCACAGCTGCATGCATTGGACTGTCTGTATCGGCCCTGTGATGGACTGACGACTGGCATGAATACATGTTAAAGCGACTAGGAAATTAATAATTGACAAGTCGAGATGGCCGTTTTTGTGCCGCGCCCCCGCCTGACTGCCGTCCTCCTCCTCTCATCTCTCTGCCTCCCGATTGCTTTATTCTGGATGCTGACTATCTCTTGACTCCACATCCACTTCTTTGCTGATTCTTGACATAAAAGCCCTAACCCACTGTGACCCGCCCAGAACAGACATGGGCAAGTTTGCTCTAAAGTTTCTATTTAATTGCTTTGCTTTGGGTCAGGATGGTTTGACACTGTTAAAACACTGTAACCATCACTGACTTGATGATGGGAAATTACTCTGTAAAATTGGGATTCAAGGGCTTGACATTTAGTTGTGGATAAGGCAGAGCTTACGAGTCTAGAAAAATATTTTTGCACTTCCTAAAATAGGCTTAACACGCCTCTCTTCCTTCCATCTTTCTTCAAAGAGCCACGTCTCTGCCCTGTCCCTCCACCGCAGAAGCCTGCATGCGTCACAAGACAAGTCATATTGACAGAAGTCCTCGTCCCCGTCAGGTTGTGTTTTCTGCTTGGGGTCTGTGCTCCTTCGTGTGTCTCCCTTCCGTCTCTTCCACTCCGGCTCTACGTCTGGCCCTCTGTGTCTGCTCAGCCCTTCAGGTTCTGCTTGGTTGCTCCTTCCACTTGATGGGACCGGTTTGCAAGTCCTTTTGTAGTTAATGTATAGATTTTTTTTACAGTCCCCATGCGTGTACCCTTGTGTGGAATAATATTTTCTTATGTCTGAGATGTACATTTTGCAGCTATGGCGTGATTTCATTTGACAAGAGTTATTCTAGTGTTGTAGGAAAAACAATCCTGCCATCAATCTAAGGGCTTTGCAGCAATAACATCCACTACATTCGGTCCTTGACTTGCTTGACTCGGATACACCATTGGTTGTTAGTGTAACCCAACTGACAATTACAGGCTACACTGCAAACATTCCCTCTGTGGCTTTTTCATAACCAGAGGCTTTTTTCGTGTAGTCACTCTGGCTTGGCCCTAAATGGTTCGACTCTGCATTCCTCCAGAGGACCATAAAAAAAGACATAACTGTCTCACCTCAAGGGGATGGAGTCTCCTAAATGCGATTAAAGAAAAATACTAGCACACTGTCTTCCCTGACCCCTATTAACGGTCCCTGAGAAAACAGCCATGGGATCTCTCCTCTACACACAACCTGCCCGCTAAGCAGGACCTGTTGCTCAAATCACATTAACTAACAGCAGATGAAAAAACTCAATACACAGCATGCCAGGCTGTAGTAACGCTGAGCTGATGCAATCACACCCACAAACACTATCCCTCCTTTTATTACGTCTCTCTCAGAGGAAAAGAGGAACATAAAAAAGCACTAGTTGCCGCAAAAGTGTCCCGAGTCCTTCCTTCTATCCAGTGTTGCCACATCTGAGACCTTATTAAGACTTGGGAAAGCCAGAGCAAGAGTTTACACAAATTGACTTTGTAAAAGCTGAAAGTTAAGGAAGACTCTTCGACTATTGGCAGGACATAGTGGTCCAACTGTGAGCAGCTGTATCCTTGTTTCAATAACCCATCGACAACACGCTGGCCCCTTCAGGCTGCGATGGTCCGCTGGGAAACCCTGATCCCGGACACTTACATGTTGCACATCATCGATGATATCAATGTCACGTGTATCTTATGTTTGATGTGCGTTTTGTCAGTTGTTTTACACATCGGTCCTGACACAAGACTATAGCGCCCATGGCAGTCCATCAATCTACCCCCCCCCCCCCCCCCGGGAGGGCATCAGTTTGTTCCTTATTCAGTTCCCCTGTGCAACGATTGGGTTTTTACCCCCTCACTTGCTTGCAGCTCCTATTCTCCAAATGTGTGTAACCAGTCACTGCGCACAGCTGTCATGTGTCTGGTGGAAGTGGTGTGACTGACATTCATTGTTCAAGATTGAATATGCATTTCTCCCTCCAGGACTGACGCATGCCAAATGAAGGACATTCCCCTGATTGATGGCAACTATTTATAATAGATCTCTCTCTCTCTCTGTCTCCCTTTGCTTTTGTACAGTCTCCATTTGTCTTATTCTGCCATGCTGACCTTTGACAGGACCAGAGCTCAAATCTAACACTGGGTAAACAGAGGGGAGAGGAGATTGAATGCTGAATTGGAAATCTCTTACAGTTCAACCACATTTAAATCAAGGGGTGAACAAAATGTACTGATTTCTGCAGAACGTATGCATGGGCACAGGGATGGGGGAGGGGACAGGAGGGGTCAGTCCTGAGCATCAAGGCGAGATGACAAATAGGCCTGTCGCGATAATCGATAAATTGACTTATCGTATGATAAATAAAAATGGACTCGATAACTTGTCTGAGCTCGATAAATTGCCGTTTACATAAGGATGTGACCAGCATTTTAGCCAGGCGCTCTGTGGCTGCCGGCCACGCGCGCTGTGAGGGGCGGGGCTGACACACAGCCAGGTCAGGAGTCAGACACTCCGCGTGCACGTGCAGCAGTGTAGCATCCAAATTAATAATATAGTGACAAGCGGGAGACAACGTGTGACTTACTCGAGGGGAATTTAAAGTACTACACATCTCCGGCGTGGCAGTATTTTGGATTCAAGCCAAATCAACGAGGCCAACCTACGGATTTGAATGAGCCGGTATGTCGCATTTGTTTAAAAAAGGTAGCGACAAAAGCAGGTAATACCACACATCTTAAACTACACCTAAAACATAAGCACCCCATTCC
The DNA here is from genome assembly GCA_943591055.1 of Gobionotothen gibberifrons. Taxonomy (NCBI): domain Eukaryota; kingdom Metazoa; phylum Chordata; class Actinopteri; order Perciformes; family Nototheniidae; genus Gobionotothen; species Gobionotothen gibberifrons. The sequence continues at coordinate 686,857 of CALSBZ010046672.1, read as the reverse complement.
GTTTTCCCAGCTGGGAGCAAACACGGCAGCTGGAGATGGAGAGCCAGCTTCCCGACAGTTTGCAATCAAAGATGCAAACATGTTGGTGTTCCTTGCTCGAAATCTTTGAAATACAGATTTGGATATGGCCTGTTGAGGCATCTGGGTTTTTGTATGGACAGTGGACTGTACACTTGAGTGTTGTTTTAAGGAGGGTTTTTTTTGCTTGTGAGAAAATGTGTGCTCATATTTATTTATTTATTTATATATAGATAGATAGATAGATAGATAGATAGATAGATAGATAGATAGATAGATAGATAGATAGATAGATAGATAGATAGATAGATAGATAGATAGATAGATAGATAGATAGATAGATGGATAGATGGATAGATGGATAGATGGATAGATGGATAGATGGATAGATGGATAGATGGATAGATGGATAGATGGATAGATGGATAGATGGATAGATGGATAGATAGATAGATAGATAGATAGATAGATAGATAGATAGATAGATAGATAGATAGATAGATAGATAGAGCTCTGTTTTCTAGCCTGAGTCTATTTCATTTATTGTTTTAGTTGTGTGTGATTTAATTAATGTATTATAATTTAATTAATTTGTTTCAATTATTATATATCATTTATATATTTGAATATTATTTCACATTTCATTTGCAATGTTGAATGTTCAATAACAAGTTCTGTTTGAAAGGATGTACTTGAATTATTATTATATATTATCATTATGTCAGTGGTCTAAAATGGTCTTACAACAGTGCCGACAATATTATCGTTTATCGCAATAATTTCCAACAAAATTAATTATCGTGACAGGCCTAATGACAAACACAATCAATAATGCACTGCCTATTGTGTTTCAGCACTGCAGTCGGCCCGGCTCCGTTCCATTCCACAGGGCAGGAGCGGCCTGTGCTAAGTCAACAGTCATGATGAAAGATGGGTCTTCTCCAATTCGACGACAGTGGAAACAGCAAGGAAGGGGGGAGAGATGGGAAGATGGCCCGAGCAGATGAGAGGGAACGTGGGCGGACTTGGCAGGAGAACGAGGCACAGAGGGAGTGCCTGGTTGCCACTGCTGCAGATGTTGTTTGTGAATCTTCACACAATGTTGCACTCGATCCGCGATCCGCAATCCACCAAAAGAGGATAAGGCTATGGCCCTGGGCAGAGGCAGTAGATAGTAAAATAGTGATGATAATAATAAAGATAAACACCATCTTTCCTCGTACACTCAGCATGGTAAATACTTCATTTGATAGATTACATTTGATGTATTTAAATAAGTCTTATTTGTGCCCCTTTTTGAACTCTTTTCCCAGCTCTCCTGCCGCATCTTATCAATACAAGCCAATCGGAGCAAAGAAATACTTCCTAAGGGCTAATCCACCCCTCAGGCAACATCAATGGTCTCATCTTCAACTCTGCAAACCAAAACACTGGCAGACAAAATTGCAGTAGTCTGCATTTGTGTCTTCGGGATTCTATCTCTCATGCGGATCATTGTTTATCGGCCCTGGAAAAGCATTAAAATGTACTATCCACACAGCAACCATATCCGCAGATTTATAACTACTTCACATACAATTGAGTTATTTCCAATGCGTCGTTTTGTGACCATTCAATGGGCATGGTGACAAATAGGCCATTCTGTGTTATTGCTGCTATATTGCCTTGTAATGCAAATGGCTTGTGCGTGACTTCAAATGAATTATTGATCTGCTTATGTAAACACAATTAAGTGATATCTCAAAGCACACAGGATATGCGTATAGAGCACTAACCTTATGTAAACACAGACCATATGGAAAGTACTAGACATGCAAGATCATAGGAAAAAACGTAACCATAAAATACATTCACAAATAAACCATGAATTAAATGCACACATTTATTGTGAATTTATTTTTGTGGTTAAGTTTTTTGTGATTTAGTACATAAAATAAATTTGTGAATTTATTTGATGAATTAAATCACAAACAATGTTTTTTTTTGTATCATGTATCTTGAGATAAAAGCAAGTCTTTTTTTGCCACCTTTAGTTAACCAATTCAAAGAGCTGCTTGTTTTAGAAATTCTTATCACATCCCTGAGAATACATGATCCTGGAGAAACCTACGAGGCACTTTTTGTACAAAGTGCGCATTGATCTTAGTGCTGCTCAGCTAACATTGATCTAATGCCAGGTCTGTGAACAGGCGGGCTGCTAGCTGGGTCCTCGTGTGTGAGTCGGTAATGGTCTAGTTTGGATTTTGCCTGTCCTGGGGTGGACATCTTTCCCCCCCCCCTACCCCTACGCTCCCTTCCTGCCTCCTCAGTCTGTCAGATCTGATCCTCCCTGTGTGTCTGCTTCTGTTCCCCTTTCCTGTTGGTGAGCTGGAGGGTCAGCAGAGGGGAACTGGCTCCCATCGTCTTGGCCTGGTAGCCTGGCTCCCCACAGCCTAGTCATTACTGCTCGCTAACAAGCAGAGAGCGAGGGACGTCTGCGGCTGCTCTTCCCTTTAACTAACAAAGAAAAACACCGCACGAGTAACTGTGGTAGCAGCAGCAGCAGCAGCAGCAACAACACAGAGGCACAGGCTCCTGCTGGACCCATAATGGTGCTTTCTCATTATATGCTGTCTCATGGCGGGGGGGGGGGGGGGGGAGATGTCCACACTGGGCTACAGGTTCTTTGAACTAGACATTGTGAGACTACAGGGGTAGAGAGGAAGGAACACTATGTGCACGACGTGACACATGCCACTGCTTTGAATTATTTTAATGTAATGATGCCTGTATGTGTGCATCTTTTCTGTGTTGTCCCTACATGTGCTCAGCTGGATGTTTACAAGCTTCCTTAATGTCATGTTATATTTGTGCCGGGGATGTCAGAGGGATTCCTCAGAGGAGAGGAGGGGGGGACATGAAATGAGGTTTGACTTGATTTGATTCCGGTGGCTCCATTGGAGCTGGGGGCGACATGGGAGGGAGGCAAGAGTTACACAGCCTATGTGTACTCAAGCGTGCATGGCTCAAACCAAAGCACAGGCGTACATGATCACAAAAAATATACATCAGGCCAAACGCAGAAACACACATTCTGCTTACTTCAAGACCCACAAGTGTGTGGTACATGCAGCATTTCCCAACAGTTGGCAGTCAGTAAAGGCGGCGGGAGGGAGGCGATGATATTGTATTTTTATTAATGACTTGTAAAATACTCCTAAATCTTTTGTCTACTACTTGTTTGACAGCTTTTTAAATACATGTTATGTTGTGTATCCATATTGAAGTGGGCTGTATTTTTGGCAGCATATCTGTTGACATTTAATCTAGTCAGCTCTATATCTCATCTTTGCTCAGTCACAAAACGCTCACTCTATAAGCTAATGACAATAGAGTTACCCAACTTTATCATGCAAATGTACTGCCATATTATACAGGAGGTCCAACGGATCATCACCAGGTTTTTTTTACAGATATACCATCAATTATCTCAATACCATCTATGAATCCAATGTTGTAACTGTACTGAATGAATGGCAAAGAATAGTCTGTCTACATGATACTATTTTTGTATATAATATATTTTCATTTGACACTGTCAGAGTGTTGTCACCTCAACTCAGTCGTTATTTTTGAGGCTGTATTTTGTGCTGGGGCTGTACTGGATTACAATATGTTGTCAGAGTTTTCATTACTTTCTGATACAACGGACCTTGGTATTGTTTTGCTAAATTATGTTTATTTTTTTCATTTGACAACATAAATGAGGTGCCATCTATTCTAACCAACTGCACCCTGAACACTGACTGCATTGGGGTTCGATTCCAACCAAAAACCTTTGCAGTATTTCATCCCCACTCTCTCTCCAAGCCATCACTATCAGATTAAGCAGAAATGACTAAAAGAAGATTAATAAAAAATGATTATTTGTATATTGTTATTGTGTCCACCCCCTGCATCTTTCATCATAACTGCAATGTATAATGATTCCTGTGGTGTCATAAGTGACTTTGACTGCTTCTAAGCTGTGGTGCTGCACACATGCTCATGTCAAAGATAAAGTAAAGCATTCAAAAGAAAGATCCGATCCCCCCCCATATTTTTGATTTAGCTATTTTTGCTAGAATCAAATGTTGGGGGATGTGTTCAAAAAGAAGTGATGATTGACAACTTACAAACATAAAAATGTACGATTCCAGTGCTGCTACACAGCAGCAAGCTACAACTATTTTAGAACTCTCAAAAGTGACAGAAACATTTCAAAACTTCTACACATAATAAAAAAAAATGCAACTTATCAGATGATAAAGATAACCACAGACAGCTGATGCTTGCTCTCAAAATCAGCAAATGTCGGGTTACTGTGAACATACTGTGCTTTATCACTAGCCACTGGTTTAAATGAGGCTGCTGTACGATGATTTTAGTCTTTCTTGATATGATTAATTTCTTATCTATTAGTTTGTATGATATGTTTTTTTTATTTTGAACTGTTTTTATTTCATTTTTGTATATTGTGTCTGTCTTATTGGCTACAATATTGACCTTCTCTATGTTAATAAAATCAATAACAAATTATCATAGACCAGGACAGGTGCTTGCAAGCATTTAACTTCACATTGTGTTCATTTTAACTACCCGATATTCAGCCACATAGACTTCCATGTGCAACGTTGCCAAACAAAGCTTGAAAATGTAATTGAAGGTACCAAGGATAAATACCTGTTAACTGCATAACAGCAGTCAAATTAAATATAAAACCCAAATTTACTTGAGGGGCCATTCATTTACTCCGACCAGCTGCGCAGTTCATATCACTTCGTGGAGAAATGCAGAATCTGCGAACAGCTGCTCTCCTCGTTCCCTCAGTAACTCATACACCAGTAAAACACAGCAGACACCAGTAACCTCGCCACGATCCAGGAGTGCGCCACCCCCCCCCCACCCCCACCCATATATGTACTCAAGTCACGCAGTTGATCTTTGCCAGGTTGCAAACTGAGACCTGCAAGGAGCCGCCCTAAGACCAGAGCTCTGACCCCTGGTAATGGGTCTCTGGGGTGAGGGGGGGGGGGGGAACCTATTCTGCTGTGTACAGTTGTAAAGAGTCTGGACCCTCCCCCTGGGACTGACTCCTACATGCTGTAACCTCCATTCACCTTCCCTCCCTCCCTCCACCGCATTGAAGCAAAGTGACGCTGTTGCCAAGGTTACATGGGGCTGAAAAGGGTGGGGTGGTGGGGGGGGGGGGTTGGTTGTACAGATGAGGTGGTTTGTTATCTGCCTGCATGGTTGATGTGAAATGAAATGTGATTGTGGCTTGGTGGTATGGGAAGTGATGGGCTGATGGAGGTATAGGAATGTAGTTATGGTGGGAGTAAATATGTATGTTTCTGACAAATTGCAAATATATCAGCATATATACGTGTTGTGTGTATATGTGTGTGTGTGTGTGTGTGTGTGTGTGTGTGTGTGTGTGTGTGTGTGTGTGTGTGTGTGTGTGTGTGTGTGTGTGTGTGTCTCTAAGCAGAGCAGAGGTTAGGGAGGCTTAGCAGACTGTGGAATGTAAACTAGCCACTGCAGCAGTCCTGCCTGGCCTCAGTCAGACGCCCCCCCCCCCCCCCCCCCCCCCCCCCCCCCCCCCCCCCCCCCCCCCCCCCCCCCCCCCCCCCCCCCCCCCCCCCCCCCCCACCACCGGGGATCCAGCGTGTTTCCGTGCCCCTCCACTCTCCACCCTTCATCCTCTCTGACAGGCATCCAGCACATAGGGCCGCCGTCGCTGTTAAAACTGCACGCATAGCACCCACCTTGCATTCCAGTTGCCACGGTGATCCGCTCTCCTTGTCTCTACTTTCCAGCATGTGCGGAGAGTTTAACTAAATCGAGCCGTCTCTTACCGTGCATTATCGTTGATACCTGCACCTTGCACAGCCGCAGCTATCTCCATGGATGATTGCCCGAGGGAAGGTTCAGAGCTTTAATCTAATCTGATGACAAATGATTCGATTAGCTTGGCCACTGATTAACCTCCTTCTCTTTGTTTTGCGCACCTATAGCTGAGCAAGACTAATTTCCATCCCCACATGGCCCCCCCCCCCCTCCTTATGTGGCTTTACAAATGTCAGTGTTGCCTGCATGTGTCACTGACTTGATGCATTGTGTTGTGCTGTGTGTATTAACAGTGGCTCTGCTGCTCCCATGGCTCACCAGCCATCTGCAGCACACTGAAGGACACATGATGATGAGGGCTGAGTCACCCATTAGCCCAAATTAGAGCCATCCTTCCACCATTCAAGACAGGGCCGCTGGCGATGCCACGCAGTCAAAGCCATTACGGGAAACACGCGCTAAACTGATTTTGCTCTGCAAATACCATTAGCTGGTGCCCCAAGATTATAAATATCCGAACTCTCAATCTGACGAAGAAAATGGGCTAAAATGGGAAACCGTGTTTAGAAAATCCTGCATCAATGTCATGGACTTCTTCACTGGTAGCCAGAAGGCAGAGCGAGGCGGTAATGGCTACAACCAGCTGAATATGAAGAAACAAAGAAAAACAACCTCGGTGGGAGAGGGTTTACATGGAAGGCGATCATTTTAAAGACGAAAAAAAAACTAATTCAACTTTGTGTTTAGCAGAGACCCCGATACATGTAAGCAATCAAAGCAGTTATATGCACCCCAGCTTTACATCACTTTAAAACTCATTGTTATAAACCTAATTTGAAAGTTTGAAGCAGCGAATAAGTGCTTCCAAAATGGCAACGATAATACTGGGCTACATTGTTCAAATGGCATTGGTTTAGTACACAACTGTCCTGCATGTGGGCCAATTTGTCAAAACAACATTGTGTCTTCAGGCCTGGGGAAATTGCCATTTTGTCCAGACAACCTATTTTGATCCACTCATGTTTCTGTTTTGCCACAAAAGCACCCCAACCCCGCCGCCTCGTGCACCATTTCCTTTACTTCAGGGTTTCTGTAGAATGCCAACAACTGTTGCCTAGCAACTAAATATTCACCCTGCAGAAATCCGCTAGATTATTATTTCTCTCCAAGTTTCACATTTCTGAGAGAGAGAGAGAGAAAGACATTTTTTGTGATTTCAAGTTTACAAATCCCAGCGGTGCACAAGCAGTGGTATGCTCTTCGAATGAAATGCACAACCCTGGGTCACATCTACAGGGGGAACGGAGACAAGTATTTCAGGGCGGATGTACTAATTAGACAGTTTTCATAACCACCCTGAAACCAACCTAATATACTGTATCAGTTGTTAAACCCATAACTGAGAATGTGAATACAAATGTTTTATTGGCCGTTGATATGAACAAGCCAGAATGTACTAGGGTTGGGAACCGAAACTCGGTTACCCATACAAAATACACAATTTTGGTTCTGCTTAACGGTTCCTAACCCGCGGTATACCCTGTATTCCACCGGGTCCATCTGGCGGACTGGCCATCTGTGTGTTCTGGAGAATCACAGAACGGCCGGTCGTCAGTGGGCCGTTGGCGGCCGGCTCGGTTCGCTGACGGCCGGCACCGCCCTCGACAGAGGTCCACAGTTTCCCCGCAGCGAGGCTCCCCCGCCCTCCCGTAGACAGTTCACGAGCTCTGTCACTTCATAACACCAAAGATGGATCGCGGTAAACGCTCTAAAGTGAGGCGCCACTACACTAAAAAAGAAAAAGACAAGGCACAGTGTAACGCCTGTGGCAAGTTAATAGCTTGCCACAGGCATAGCTCCGTTAAAATAAAGCACAGCTATTGTGCAATACATTTGTATTGCATGTATTTTTTTTTCTTTCTAAAAATGTCAGTTAAAGCTTAAAAGAATAAAGATATTTTTGTTATCTAAACGTTTGACCTCTTTCTTTTATAATTTTGGAATCGAAACGGGGAATCGATAAGAAACTGAATCGATAAGCAGAATCGGAATTGATAGATTTCAGACGATACCCATCCCTAGAATGGCAATTATTTCCAACATTTTTCGTGATATGTCTCTTTACAAGCAATACATCTAAAGTAGACTCACTTGATCTGATCTGATATTGTACTTTTGGCGAACCAAGTGTCAGTATTTAAATTAATGAAGTCCCATTTAGTGATCTCTGCATTTCTGCTGTGTTTCTGTTGCCGTCATATTTCAACTTCCTGTGTTCCCGTCCAAATGCTCCAGACCAGGACTGAACTTATTTTCCCCTTGAAGACTGAATGTGTGTCTGTGGCAGTGTGGGCTGAACTCTGGACTTCCAGTAATATGTCTATTTATTCAAGACAACAAAGGCCCTCTGTGATAAATACCATTGAGTGGAGACTCACAATGCACACAGTCAACATTGTAGCAATGTTTCATTTCCAGTCTGAATGTGTATCTGGCACCGCAGAACGCATCTCATGCCACAGACAGCAGTGTGATCAGTTTATTTGTGAAAAAGCTTCTACAGGGTTCTTACACCTTTTCCAAAGTCAAATTCAAGCACTTTTCAAGCATTTTCAAGGTGCATTTTCAAGGTTTTCAAGCATCTTGCAGCTGTTGTAAATTACATATTTATATACACATACTTATACTCAAATTATTATTTCCCTACCTCACATTAAATCAGGTG
>CALSBZ010046672.1:647943-664950 GCA_943591055.1 Gobionotothen gibberifrons | reverse complement strand
GTGTGTGTGTGTGTGTGTGTGTGTGTGTGTGTGTGTGTGTGTGTCTTGTTGGTGTCTGTGTCGGAGCATAGCGTCTGCTAATCTTTCAAAGGAGCCCCCTTTCATTTGTGTGGTCATCTTTTGGAGAGGGCCTGAAATTCCTTTTGCATGCCTCACCACTTGTTTGCTCGAGAAGCCCAGAATGCTTTACCGCAGGAATCCTCCATGGAGATTGTTGATATGTGTATCTTTCTCTCCCTCCCTCTCTCTCACACACACACACACACACACACAATAAATGTGCCCACCCACACATCACTGATGTTTCTTTTTCGGAGCGTCTTTAAATTACCACGCATATTATGGAAGCACTGCCGTGACCCCTTTTTATTATCTCATATGTTTACAGGGTCAGCGGCCGCCCCCATTCCACCATCGCCACCCCCCCCCCTTCACAACTCTGCCTCTCTCCAGCAGAAAGAGACAAGTGGTGGCATCCGGCCTCCTGTGGAGCCCCTCCTGCAGCCCCAGATCAGGACAGCATGGCAGGCTCCTCGTGCCCTTGCCGCTAACCAAGTTCCCTTCCTACCAACTGTGTTTGAGGGTAACAGTTGTGGGTCTAATACTTTATGATTTCTAATAAGGACGAAGGTGTCCAAATGCTTGAATAAATAGCTTGCAGGATCATTAAACAGCTTCCAAAATCCCCTCCCCTATAACTTCCCAAAGTCTGAATGAGATGGAACTAAATCTGACAATCCAAATAATATGCCCTCTTCAAGCTGTGATTGGTCAGGTGTGGGAAGCTGGGAAAGTATCCAGGATTTCTGCACACATTCAAGGAGAAAGTCACTTTCTGGTAAAGAAAGCAATCAGGTGGATAATGAACTTGAAAATGTAGAATAGGAAAACGATTTGGTGCAAGAATGATGTACGTGCTGCTTGGACAAAGTTGGCAGATGTTTTAGCTATTAAAGGCTATAGCCTTGTTATTGTCTTTCCTTGACAGCAGGCCAAGATGGCACCTAGAGGGTGAATCATTTTGTGCTGACTGACATAAGCAGTTCATAAACTACGGTTTAAAGTTAAGTGCTGAAGGTTAACATTAAGGAAGGGGTTCCAAATGAAATGGTGAGGTGAAAAAGAGTGATTTGCTTGCTTTGCTTGTAAGAAACATCCAATGACACGAAGAGGGTTCAGTCAAGTACACAGAGCGGGGCACTGGGAGCGCGATGTGGGGGCCTGGTGGGGGCCTGGTGGGGGCCTGGTGGGGGCCTGGTGGGGGCTAGCAGCCAGTAGGGATGTTAAGATTCACCGATTCGCACCGGCATAAACGTTCAAGATGCGAGTGCACCGGTTGAAAGAGTGCACATCGGCTACAGTTTGGGTTGAACTCGCGATGCATCGATTGTATCGTCTTTGCATCGGTAAAAAAAACTATTCATTCATATAATATCCTCTCATCCTGTCAGCACTCAGCAGAGACGATCTTTGATCTTTGCTTCGCCACTACGGAGGCCGAGAGTCTCAGTTATCAACACGCATGGAAGTCGAGGAGAAAGAGAAACACAGCGCACCGAGAAATACCTACAAATCAAACGTTTGGCAACACTTCGGATTTTTCAAGAAAGACGGACAACTTGACAAATCGATCGCAAATTGTAAACGATGCCGTGCCGCTTTAAAGTACACAAGTAGTACGAGGAACTTAGCGACGCACATAAGGAGGCGACATGGGGTCTGCGGCTGAAAAGAGAAACCTGAAAGTTAGACATATGAGTTCAATCACTCAGTGAGGTGTTCTGTCAGAGAGTGGTGTTTAATTTACAACAGCCTGTGACTGCCAATAATAGTTTAAATGTCTTCCTTACTGTAAGCAGTTATGAAATACCTGTTTGTGAAAGGTTATTTGTATTCTTTATTGTTCATATAGAAACCACTGCTTTCTGCTCACTGGTGAGTCAGCCTATGGATGAGTGTTAAGCACATCAGGCTGGCAGCTGTATGGGCATTGCACTATGGCAGTTGTTATTTGCACATTGTTAATCATGGGCAAGGCATCCTTAAATTGTTTAACTGTGAGGTGTTATAACATTGCTACTACACTTGTGAAAAGGCCAGTTTGTGAAAGGTCCAAGTGTTAAAAAAGAAACAGCATGATGGGATGTGCAGTACTAGTAGAGAGAACCAAATATGTAAAGCACTTCTTTGTTAATGTATGATGAAAAATCCTCTGTCGTACCATATTGAATATATCGTGTTGAATCGCATCGTATCACATAATGTTGAATCGAACTGTATCGAACTGTATCGCAACAGGGGTGAATCATATCGTATCGCCTGGTGTTTCAAAGGTATCGTTAATGTATCGTATCGTTGGCAGCGTATCGAGATAGGGCTGCTCAATGAATTGTATTTTAAATCGCGATTACGATTTTGGCTTGCAACGATTACAAACACAGCGTAATCGAAATAAAACGATTATTATTATTTATTTTTTGCTTTTTCAGTTGAATTATACTTAAAGTTCAGGGTAATCAACTGTTAAAAACATACTGTTCAAATGTTTTTTCAATAAATGGATGTTTTCAAAGTAAATGGATAATCGTTTTTAACAATCGTGATATCAATTATTGACCCAAATAATCGAGATTATGATTTCTGCCATAATCGAGCAGCCCTATATGGAGATGCGCATCGTATCGGCCTCAGTGATGGAGATGCACATCCCTCGCAGCCAGGGCTTCTAATCCCAGTTAAGACAAGCCCGGCAGGCCAGCCGCCACAAAGGAGCTTGGTCCGGTGTTAGTGGAATTAAAGCAAAGCCTCTGTTGTTATGCTAATCCACAAGACAATGATTATCTGCAGGGCAACGTTGCCACGGTGATAAACATGGCTAAAGAGTGTGTCAATTAGGGCACCAATTGCCAGAGGGGAGCAAAGAGGGAAGGAAAAGGAGAAAAATAGTGCAGAAGGCTTTTTGTTATTTCAACCAAGTGGATGGGTCAGTTTTCAAAAAGAAGGGTAAGCTTACAGATGAAGCGTGACCCTCACAACTTGACCTTAGCTTGTCCAACTCCACGCACTAAAGACTTCCCCACTTTATGGCAAAAGTAAAGTACTAGAAAATGTAATAAACTGTCAAATGCGAGCTAGTTTCGTTTCCAACAGAACATATAGGGTACAATTATGACTCTATCAACATGCTGTGAATACTATGATGAGTAAGTATGCCGGGTTGATGTTTGCCTCTAATGTGACAGCACGGCAGTTCAGGTGGTTGCACTTTTAGTTTTGTTCAAGCTATCAAGAGTTGAAGGACAACCATAACATTACATTCATCTATAATAATCCTTCATTTACTCCATAAATCAAAGTAGGAAGCCAGAGCCCTCGACGAGTGTTTAAAGCTCTTCGATGAGTTGATGTGCCAACTTCAATTCCTTGCTGTTGTCAGACGATCAAAGAAAAAGAACAAACCAGGCTATGGGAGGCTGCTTTCTGTTTCTGGAGCGGCTTGTCACACAGCTATTTTACAGATGCATATTTGAAAAGCTGGTAGTGCGGCTGGCATCACACGAGTGTCTCCTTCATCTTCTTCAATACTAGCTCGGGGTCACAGACAGAGAGAAAGTATACATGCCTTCATGGTTTAGACTACCAGCACTTCCCTGCTGTTTCCTTAAGGAATGTTTCATGATTTTTTTGGCATGTGGTCAGCCACTTGCTCTCTTCCTCCCTTCCTCTTCCCTTCTGTGCGCATCTCCAACAGCATAATAGGTCTTGGACTGCTGTGTCATCTCAATGAGTCCTATTAGGGGCTCTTATATCTGACTGGCATGTTGTTATTGCTTTCCCAGACCACAGCTAAAACTGAGGAATGGATCTGCCAAGCAGGCCCATTAACGTCCCCTCTGCATCGATGGCACTGGCAATGAGGAGCATGGGGCTTGTGGTGGAGGCCGGTACAAAGACAACGTGAAAGGAGAGGAATGAGGGGTGGTGACACCGTGTGATGCAACACCCCCCGGGGCTACATGACAGGCATGTCAGATGCAAATGGTCTCATGCTGATTTTGCCAAAGGCTTTGCCATTGGTGAATGCCAGTGCTGTCACTCTGATACATACTATAGGGGGGGTTGAGGCACTTCAGAGTGCTTGGAGAGGCAGCAGGATGCAAAATAGAAAAAATGTTGATTAGGTTTGTGCTCCTATAGCTCAGTGCTTCTCAAACTTTTTTCAGTAATGTAACCCCCTTTGAAAATTGTTCTCAGCCAAGGACCCCCTGACCGACCCCGAACATTTTTGATCGAAAAAAAGCCTATATACATAATTACAATATAGTGATGTTCCCTCAGTGTGTGATGTATTAACTCCTTCGTGCATGCATTACAACAAACTAAGGATATTTTCATCTTCATGCATGAAAAAAAATAACATAACATTTTTATAAAACTGATTTTTCCAAGGAGTTTTTCAACAAACCAATGAACAAAATGATATATTGTGAAAAACTATAAAATACAATACACACATTTGACATGTGTCTATGAGTTTCTAGGAATATTTGTATATAAAATTGTGTTTTCTATTTAACTTATTGTACTAAGATTATTTTTGTAATCATGCATGGTATTTTTTTTAATTAACTTAATAAAAAAAAAGAAGTTAATCTCACGTACCCCCTGCAGTACCCCCAACGTACCTCCAGGGGTCCGCGTACCCCCATTTGAGAATCACTGCTATAGCTGGTTGCATTTTGGATCCGGTTGCCAGTTCACTCCGATGCTAAAAAGATCTCAAATGAACCATTTATTGCCCCTAGTTTTTTATTAGTTTAGTTACATGATGGGGGATTTGGACGAGTTCAGATTTGATAAGTGGATTGGATACTAAATCTCGATTCGATAGAATGCTAATGAATCCCAACCATTGTGCTGATGAAGCTTGTTTATTACTCTTAGCTTACTCTGGGAGCTATGGCTGAGCTCTGGCTTGGCGTGTCTCCACGATAAGACGTGAGAAGGACTCAGCCAGAAATGTCTCTGTTCTTGGCTGAGATGAACAGCACAGTGCTGCAATATGTGTCCTCCTGTTTAATATAAGTTGTTCATTTTTATGGCTGCCATTATTCTACTGTTTGTTTGATGGAATTAATTACATTTTTTCAAAAAGGTTTGGAACGTTTTATGCATGTTTTAAATCCCAACGGTCAAAAACTAGCAATTTTTAATTGAAAAGTCTCATTTTCGTTTCTGAGAGCCAAGCGCAGGTTTTGGTTTTGGACAAAAGGCCTGTCTTGCAGGGTTCACAGTCTTGCCTTGTATAGGTATTAAAGAGCATTTTGTTTATATCTCCATTCTGTGGACCGTGAAGCCTCGAGAAGCATCAAAGAGAAGCGGCAACTGTCTCCAAAACAAACTCCCAAACGGATAAAAAGACCACACTACCCTCCTTCCCCTCAGACTGATTCTTCAAAAATCTTGAGGCTCAGGCTCATGCTGGCACAATCACACACCTCCCCACATGCAACCAGCTAAACTATAGATAGGCTTTTTTCTGACTGATGCTTCAGAGACACTAGAGAACTCTTAACCCTCTCCTGTATCAGTCACTAGCTCTGTGCAAGGAGAGATTGTAATCCTGCCGACAGATGGTTGAGGTTGTTGTTCAGTGCTGATAAAACACAGGAAGTTTCTCAGATATTATTTGGGGAAACAATTGTTCTGCAACACACCGTTACACACAGCTCTCTAGGAAATGTACAGTTCAATTTACCCTCAACTCTATAGTTACGGTTTACACAAGAGTGCACCAGGCATTTCCACTTCTGCTATTACTCATTTTGTGATATGGAACTGAAAAATCAATCAGCCCGTTTGTGATGGAAACCCCCGGCAGCCAAAGCAAAAATATATCACATTTCACAAGAGAAGCATTATAATGTATGTGCATTGTATCTACAAACACCTTCCGTCTGCATTGTACACGAAAATGGGTATTGATACTGCAGTACAGAAGAATGCAATATCTATAATGAAAAGCCTGCAGCGTTAACATTATACATTTGTTTTATAACTCAATCAATAACATGAAACATTGGGATTGAGACTTCTCTGTCACAGGGGACTGCTCAATACTGAGACATGGCATTAAGCAACACGAGATTGAACATCACTAAGTGGTCCGATGGGAGATATTCCCGCAATCATTTTAATGGGAGGCTCCTGGAATTGTTTCAAGTCACATCTATTAAGTTAATACATCCTTAAATCTATACTTCAAAATGCACTGCCAAAAATAATGCTGATGCGATGCTTTGTCCACATTTTTGCAGACCTAGCTTTCTGTGGTCCCCTCTTCTGTCGTAGAGTAAGCAAATTGCAGCGATATGGAAACATGTCGAGTCATTGCGCAAGGATCACGGTTGAACCTGGAAGCTAATCCCCCCCCCCAAAGCAATTCTGTCTACATAATGACCGGATATATTAAGCTCAAATGTTACATGATTACTAATGAACACGCCATTCACAGTTATAATACGACCCTGATCCTTTGCTGATGTGCTCAATTAAACCCACCTCGGCCTGAAAATGAGTTGTGAGAAACGCACTCAAAAAGAATAATCCACCCTCAGATACGTTTTGAAAAGCATCAATATGGGATGAACAATGCACTCCAGGAGATATTCTGTGATTGTTATAATTACGGTTTTGTTGTACCCACTTTCTTTCAACCTTCCTCCTCTAATTTGACTTAGGTTAGTGATTTCCTATATTTCCCAGAGTGCTTTTCAACAACTCTTAGAAAACTGGGGAATATATTGGTGATGTTTGGGCTTAGGCTTATAAGAAGAAAATTGACTTGACGCGTTTGTGCCGGCAGTGCTTACATGCAGATTGTTCTGTACATTCACAGTGTCTGATTGCTCCCCTGCTGGGTTGCAGAGGGCCATGCTGAGCCAGGTGACAGGACTCCTGCGACGGAAATCCAATCAGGCCAATCCTCTCAGTACACCGCCAACAATCTGTAACACACACTGCACATTCCACACATACACATACAATGAAGTCTTTGATAGCTACGGAGATGGACAACATGCACATTAACCATCTCACCTCCTCTGAACTTGGCAGAGATATAGGGGAACTTAGTGCTAAGCTAAACAAATCCGTAGCCGACCTCACATGCTGACCTCGCAATGGAGTTCACAAGAGATAAATGTGTCCCTTAGGGATCAAAGGTGTAACGCCAACATCATCAACCCCCCCCCCCCTCCATTATCTAAAACAAACCCTCCAGGAAGCAGGACTGGTGACATGAATAGCCCCCTGCCTGTGAGAAAGATAATGCACGCCTTTCATCGTGGTCCAGGTCCCACTTTCCAAGGGCCTGAACCCTCTCTCTGGACCTGTGGGAAGGTCACACACAGGCCACCCAACACTGGCTGGTACTGATGGATTTGAAAATCACAGGCTAAATGGAGGTCTTTCAATAGGCCTTGTGTGTGTGAGGTGGAGTGGGAATTTGGGCTTCCAGTGAAAACGGAATAATATCCACAATGCAGAGTCAAACCTGTCACACAACCTTTCTACCCAAGTGTGGGAAATGCACCCATTCTGTCAGATGAGCTCATAGTCTTGTCCTTTTTCTATTCCTGTGTGTGTGCGTGTGCATGTGCGTGTGTGTGTGCGCATTCAGTTTTCTGGATGCAGAATGAATTTGGGCTATTGTCACTGTGAACTTAATGGCCAGCATCTGGTTCTTTGGCTCACTTTTTGTAATTTTTTGGAATGTCTAGACTAGAGTGTGTGTGTGGGGGGCTGGAGGGGTTCGGAGTGAGGTGGGTGATCTGACTGCTTACGCCTCAAGCTGCGCAGCTGTCCCAATTACTACCTCTCTCTTCTCTCCTAATTTCCCCTTCCATACCCATCTGCCTCTTCTACCCTCCAACTCTCTGTCCCTTCCATCCGTAGTCGCCACTTGTGCTTCCACCAGGCTCCAATGCTAGAAAGAGCCTGAAGTAGGTTAAGATTCTGTTTTAAGTTTGATGCTGTGGGGTGTGTAAGACCTCGACAGTGCGGGATCTTGTCATGTGGCTGAGCATTTTTAGCAGCATCCCTGAATCCCTCCAGCCCGCTCTGATCCTGGCCTGAGCCCGGGGACTCAAGAGGGGCTGACAAGGCTGTTTGATGGGCCATAGGCACTCAGCATCAGGGGATTGTGGGTGGGTGGTTAAAAGGAAGAGGGGGTTTGTTTGTGTCCCACAGTGAGTCCCTCAACAGCTTCTGATGAGCTAAAAATTCTCAGTGTGTTAGGGCTGCTCAATTAATCGTATTTTAATCGCGATTATGGCTTGCAACGATCACGAAAACAACGTAATCAAAATAAAACGATTTTTTTTTTCTTTATTTTTTTTTTTTTGGTTTTTCAGTTGAATTATACTTAAAGTGCAGGGTAATCAGCTGTTAAAAACATACTGTTTTTTTCTCCAATAAATGGATGTTTTCAAAGTCAATGAATAATCGCATTTAATAATCGCAATTACAATTATTGACCCAAATAATCGAGATTATGATTTTTGCCATAATCGAGCAGCCCTCGTGTGTGTATATGTGAATAAAGTTCCTCACACAGAGGAGGCACCACAAACTGTACTTCATTCTCCTTGTTCTTGGGCTGAGCATTCCCAGAGATACAGAAAAAAAATAGCATATACAGTATAAAGACACAAAGATATACATACATATATAGACACAAATTAATGCAAAGAAACACAGGCGGTTTTGCAACAAGGGACAGTTAAGTGCTATTGAGTTGAAATGAGAAAAAAAGGGGAAGGAAAATGTAAGCTCTACATGTGGATGGGTATGCCTATTTCTGGACAGCTCCAATGAGCCGAAAAGAAATGTCGTAAGACCCACTTCCCAACTCAGGCTGCAGCAGCAATAACTCCCCGAGATACAGCAAAAGCAAGCACACAAACGTGCGCACACACACACGCACAGCTACACATCCTCTCTGTGAGTGCATTGCCGGCTGGGCAGCCTCCCTGCAGGGCCAGACAGAGCTCTTTGAGGGGGAGTCCAGGTCAGGATCTTTGACTGGTCTACCCCGCAACCCAAACCCAATTTGGAAAGCTGAGACTAAGGCATTATGTGATCTAGATCCAGTCTCTACACAAATCCAATCTGATGTCACATGGCTATCGGGCCAAGCTCTGCCTGACTGAATTCCTTCTCAGAACTCCCCTTCTTCCAAACTGCCTTTAAACATTCAGCAGAGTATCTACATCCAGAGACAGGTAGACAAGCAGCGAGACATTTGGACTGACATGCAGCAAGGAAGGCCTGCTGGGGCCTTTTCTTTTTCTGCTGCCGGAGAATGCTATCAACCTGGATCAGGCTATGCAGCTCAAGCTGAGCTTCAGCAGCCTCACAGCCCAGCTCCATGGAAACCTGCCCCACACTCGCCCTGTGATTGGCTCCTACGATCACTAGACAGACACTCTGTCTTACAATACAGATAATAATGGCCCTGCGGAAGGATGAGAGCAGGAGAAGAGTGATGGCAGAAAGGCCTTTTTCCTACAGATTGTGCCCTTTAGAGACAGCCTTCTGCAAGCCTATGAGAGACCACAGGTATGTTCACGCTCATTG
Organism: Gobionotothen gibberifrons; assembly: GCA_943591055.1. Taxonomy (NCBI): domain Eukaryota; kingdom Metazoa; phylum Chordata; class Actinopteri; order Perciformes; family Nototheniidae; genus Gobionotothen; species Gobionotothen gibberifrons. Next base: position 655,311 of record CALSBZ010046672.1, on the reverse strand, counting down.
CACGCAGCAGGTTAGCTCCAAAGTACCTACTCTGATGCACAAAGTCACTAAGATTCTCCCAAAGGGCATTATCATCTTAAGAGGTTAATGATTATGTTCTCTTCTCTTTAATAGTGGCTTCAAAGCCTAGAGGTTATGTCATTCTCACATGAAAAATGCAATCCAAATGCCACTGTTTATTTCTTGTCTTGGTTGGGTGTGCGTCTATCCATATATAATAATTTCAATCTTCCTCAAAGCAGATGGCTAAGGCTTCTATTCAACAGATTCTGCTCTATTTACACTACAATGTCCTGAATAGGGATGCAGAAACACGCTGCACAGAGATTAACAATACTAACAAAACAATGCTTCCAGATGAGCCCCTCTTTTTCTTAGCATTGTCACTGCAGCTTGCTACAAGCATTGCCATGTCTTGCATAGCCTCTTCACTTCAATGCTCTTTGTATTCGTAGCATGGGGGCCCCATGTCTTCAAAATATGTTGTTTGTTTCCTTCATAGCTCTATTCAGCCTTCTCTTCTTATTCCTTTGACGTTTCCTGAAAAAAATGGATATATCTGGGACAACAGGGTGCAAAAAGGGGGCTGTATGAACAGCACAGTGAAGCCAATATCAAGCATTATACACACACTTTACAGTGAGCCAAAACACTGTGATGCTTGAAATTAGAATGGCTTTTCATGCAAACAGAGGCACTTGCTGTGCAGGTGACAGGCTGGTATTGCAGACAGAGTTGAAATGAAAAACAAATCCAAGCTATTTCAAATCAAACTCCTCTTGGCAGTGGCTTGCTGCGCTAAAACCAAACAGAGAAATTGGAGCTTGCCATGTGACAAATGTGCACGGTGTTAAATACAGATAAAACTATTAAATGAGTCACCGCCCATTTTTGCTCACTGCACCGCATCTAACCTCTTTGGCAGAGCAACACTAATATGTTTAATGAACTCATTAGTCAAAAATGAAGACAGACAGTGGCATGAGGCATGGAAGGTGGGAGCACAAAGGGCAGAGAGAGGGAGGTAAATGAGAAAGCAGCTCAAGTGAGAAAGTGGGGGTCTACCCATCTCCTTTATTATAGATGCAGCATCATGTTTCAGTAGCTACATGGTAGTAAATACAACATGTGTCCAATGCAATCAACTCACCAAGCAGAAACAACACAATCTGGTCCTTCTGTAAAAAAAAAAACTTCAAACCTGCCAAGTACATTTCTGGGGTGAGTTTGAGTGTTATCACTACTATTTCATTTAAGTGCTTCATCAAAATTGCACAGTCTGAAATGAACTGCTCTAATGTCATGTTTTGCACTTGGCTGACATAAATGGGTCCACCCATGGCTATGCCTATTCATACCCAAAAATGGCAGAACCCAGATGAAAGCAAATTGTTGCCAAAACATTAGTCACTCTGCTTTATGTAGAATAATTAGTCTCTGACAGTTTGAAACAGTACGTATTCAAACAGAAGTGTATCTAAAGCAGCACATTCCTCTCAAATCCAAGATTCCCCCGACATGGCATGGACTGATATCACCGCAATATATATGGCTGTTTACTTATTCATGAATGGGTAAGGGCTACTAAGTCAATCAATCTGCTTCCAGTTACCCGGGCTGGCTTTATTAGATAACATTAATGATGCATTGGTTGTCCATGGGTGTTGGGTTTCTCCCTTGTCAGCGACTACAATTCAAATGAGAACACAATGCATATTGGCTGTAAATGGAATCGAAACTCAAAAGATAATTGCAACCCTATGAGCTAATAATTTATCGTCAGACAATATGCTGTCAAGAAAATAAAAGTTGAAATATGACCGGTAATATCACCTGCAGACATTAAGTGATATTAAATACTACAGCTAAAAGACTAAAAAAGCCATTCGTCATCACACATCGATTGCACGTGAAAGCAATTTAATTTCCCTTTAATCCATCATATAAGCAACATACATGCTGCAAGTCTGAGCTCATGACAACATTGCACCCTCACCATATACTGAGAGTTCATGTGTGTTTTGGTGGCACTTGTACATCACGAAGGCATACATCTTTAATCTAATGGGACTCCTGCTGGGAGTTGAACCTCTCTAGCCTTATACCAGCACTGACGCCAGACTTCATCAGTTGAGCTACACTGAACACAGGAGCACACACACCGCCTGTTATGCTGCCATGTATTTTCTCATAAGCTTTGTAAAGTATGTGTGCTAAAGAGGGGATGGAAAGCAGAGACCCAACTCCCTGCTCCCTCTGACTGCCCTCAAGGTGAAGCTTGGACCACCGTTTTACCAACATAAATCACACATCAAGGGCCTTTATTATTATTATTATTATTATTATTACACATTAACCACACCTCCAGATACTAAATACAAACACACGCCTGGTTGTGGTGATTATTACAAAGCATTTCTGATCCTAGCAGAGCACCGAGGCTGAAACACAGGCAACTGCTTTGTCTACTCGCCATACATAAAACACATTAAAGGATACATACACTTGTCATGGACACCTCCCTATGTCAAGTGTCTTTATTTATACGTGGTACTGGTAGTGGAGGACAAATGCATTAGTTTTTAATGTAACGGTGAGAAACTAATATGTGCCCACGACAAACAAACGCACAGTCAGACAGTTAGCTTATAGGCTACACGCCTCTAGCACTGTTGATGCATTTAGCCTTTAAATAACGGCCGCCAAGTTAAACCAACACTAAATGCATTCACACTGCAAGGTTCAGGTAATGCTGCGGTTCTTAGAAGACGTTTCCGGCTGACTACCGTTGTCTTTCCGCGGATACATTGTAAATTGTTTTGAACATACACACTTGCTTTTTCACAGCGCGAATAAAGCAACAAAGGATAAACGCGGGGTGGTTTAAGTGGATATATTGTATCGAAGAAGCAACTGAACACCCCCCGGATGCACAGCAATAACATCCGAGTAACGGCACTAACATAACGGGACCAGAAATTCCTTCCTACCGTGACCGCTATTTGGTCACCGTCATCTCAGCAGCGACGCAGTCAACAGGCCGGGATGTAGTGGGGGAATCTGAGCCTCCGTAGCTCTTACATTTACACCATGCAGCAGGGTTATCATCACCTACCTTGACATGATACACCGGCTTCCAGCGGCATCCGACCGGGGCTGCGGACACCGGGTCTGACGCAGCGGCAGCACAGATGTGTTCCTCCAGAAAATTGGGTAAAAGGCTGCGGCGGAAACAGGAACTGGGAGAGCTGGGATCTGTGAATACGGCAGGCTGCTCTGTGGGGATCTGCTGGACGGCCGGTGTCAACGCAAACCAGAGAGGGGGGAAACTTCATATCCGGTCACACCTTTTCAAATTAATACGATGTGTGCAACTCGCAACAATGTTGCTGTTGTCAACAACTAGTTTGGTTTGTGTTTTTGTCACAGTTGATTGTGGTATAATTATATTTTTGATTTCATATGGTCTTTTTATCAAATCATCTGAATTTAAACGTTTTTGTTTAGTTTGGTTGAGCTTAATTTAAGTAGTGAGCTTTTTTATGAATGGTTGTGAGGTATATTTGACGACTTCAACCTTTGTGTTTGAGTTATTTAATAGCTACAAAATAATAGGTAATTTATGCAACTTTTTTGCCAATTTTTTGGAGACATTTCTACATAAATTCAAATTAATTCCCATTAAACATCTAAAATATGAAAATGTTTGTGTTATATGGATATACAAATAAACTTGCATCCATATTTCAAATAAATTGACTAATTCCCCACATAATTGCCTGCTTTTTTTAGTGTTTAACCATTGGGTAATTTATTTTGAAGGCACGGTGGTCTGATTTCCTGTCTGTTACTGGCTGCCTTGACTCCTGGTGGGAGTGGGATGGAGTGGAAGCTGCAGTGCGCACACCAGTGTCAGGTTGCTGTACTGCAGTCGGGCTGAAAGATAGACGAACCCTGTGCCACCAGGGTGATGGGTGGGTACACCCCCCCCCCCCCCCCCTGAAGGGTGACACCCTGCTTGACCTTAACTGGCACAGCATCGCATGGCTGAGTCTCTTGGATTTTATGTACCAAAGTGCCTTGAGTCCTCACTCATATCGAGACTGAATATGTTACTTTTCATTTCCCAAGAGCAGCACTCTGCTCCAACACTCAAGTTTTCTGGCTGTTAATCAATTTTTTCTCAACATATTAATCATACATTGATTATTTCTCACTTGAGTGATAAGGGAAACCAAATATCTCTGATATCCAATGTTTTTTTTTATCGTTTTTTTGTAAACTCGGGCAGTTGGGAATATACTGTAGTGATACGGATGAAGCAGTTTTTCTTTTTACCCATGTCGATGAGATTGGGGATTTACAACAGGCTGTGTCATCGCTCAGATTAGACAGATTTTCCAAATTATGATGTCAACATTTTACATTGAGCTGTCAGCCAGAAAGGTTTCAACATCTATCTTGGTGTAATCCAATTGTTTGGACGAAAATGTTCTCATACATTCACATTATGTGGACTTGGGGGATACAACAGTTAGAGCAAGTGACCAGGGAACGCACATCATTGCAACGTTTTCTCAAGTGGAAAATATGTGTGAGGTAAAATCAGACTGAAACTGAAAGTGCTTTCATAATGAGTGTGTCTCATTTGAAATGAGTCATTTCAAAGAAAGCCTGTCATTTATTGAACGGTGGGCGCCAAAGACAAAAGAAAACTTAGAACCACTATTCACAGAACATTGAAAAGTAAAAATAAAACTTTCCTGCCACACTAGATACTTGCTGTAAGACCAATTACAGCGTTACAAGACTTGAAAAACATATGGCAGAAACATATCGGATGTCAACTACACCGTGTTTGTAATTACAGCAGTGAATCGCTGTTTCCAGCAGAATTAAAATATAACGTATGGGATGAATACCAGTTTTTCTTTTATGTTTACAAAATTCAATTTACTGCTCTGCAAATGTCAGCTTTTTGTATTATTTATTAATATTCTGTAAAAGATGTTGTTGCAAAGCTCATCCTATTTATGTTTGTAAATAACATACCTGAGTGGACAGGGCTTCTGGAGGAGTCATCAGATACACAGCGATAAATCACTGCGGTAAACGCCGGACGTAATCAAGCTCAGCAGTCTTCCTGGAGACCTGCTTATTCAGTAATACACAGTTATGGTTCAGACTGCATGGCATTCATTTTATGTACTCAACTTGATACAGCAGAAATGTTCATTAACTTGAAAACGACTCAACAAAGATGTTCACCAATTGCTTTTTGGTGTCTTTTCACTTTAGTTTAAGAGATGTTGTTGCAGTAGCAGTCTCATATGACTAAACACCTTTTTAAACATCATAAATTGACCCCAGTTAGGGCCAAGTATGTTTTCAAGCACAACAAAAAGAGAAGCCAAAGACGGTGTGTTTGAGTGTCTGGATGTGTGCTGTGAAACAGTAAACAGGCTTTCAGGTATGTGTTGCCCTTGAACATGCAATGTACTATCACTCTCTGTGAACAACTGCATGTGGATCATGATCTCCTTTTTCAGACTCACTTGAGAATCAAACCACTAAATCAAATTCATAATACCCAAAGGCTTTTCATTTGTTGTTGTTACCCCATCCATCTTTGAAAAAAATATCCAGCATGCCTCTGAGAGGTCTCACTCCGGTGGCGGGGAGCTGAATCACAATAACAACCACCTCCTACATCTGGTACACACATATTTTCCGTCTCACGTAGCAGCAGTCTTGTCTCTTACGCCTGATGCAGTAGCGCCTTCATGTGGTGCAGGGGCCACAGTGCAGTGTCTCTGAGAGGGGAGGGGATGGGATGAATCAGCCTGAATCATTTTCTTGGTAAGAGTCAGTTAAAAGAGGAAATATGACTCTGAAGACCTTTCAGTTTGGTTTGATCAAGCAGGCTTAACCCCTTACATAAATGACTCATGGTTCAAGAGTTCATTTATATTTGTCGCTGGCACACATGTATGCAGAACACCAACTGTACGTGCACTGCTACAGAGAAACACGTGCACTCGCAAGTTCACAACCCTCACAAGCACACACGAAAGAATGTTATCACTCAGCTGTGATAGTCTCATCAGCGCTGTGTGGAGGGAGGTCGATCTCTGCTGACCTTCTTCTCTTTGTTGACCTTTTCAGATAGAGACACTGAGGAAGAGTTTCCAAAAGAAGAACCTGTGAACTGTATTCACCTGGAGGAGAGCGGGAGAGGAACGGAACAGAAGCAGCATGGAGGATGTGCAGCACCAAGTCACTGATGCTGCTTTATGTATGCAAATGTGGCCTACTAATCTGATTGAATTGAAAATCTGTTTTAGAATAAAAAAAATCAGAGACTGTAAGCAGGCTCGCACAAATGCATTTCAGGGGCAGGAGTCACTTTTCATGCTTCACGAAATGCATCTCATGCTATGACAGAAACAAAATGGAACATGATAATTAAAATCTCATTAGAGTACCATTAGAATATCATTACCATATTAATTTGTAACACTTGAGAAGGAATGTGTCATCATGGCACTTGTTACAATGTATTCTGTGCTACAAAATATCATGAAATGTGAGACATTTAAAACGTTTTAATGAAGAAATAGACTGTTTAATGCAGGCTAAGATCATACATTCATGACTGCAACATCCCTATTTCAATTCTGGAATGGGAGCTTTGTGGTGGAGCATTTTGGGGATAGGAAAATCGTATTAATTCAAGCTAACATGGTTAGCGACCCAGGCTGTTGTTAGCTTCAACTCTTGAAAAAACAACTGCTCATGGAGTTGGGGAATTACTCCAAGGTTGAATACCGTTAAGATTAGAATGTTAAGTATGAATGTTAATATTGTAAGATTGATTGTTAGTGTGTCACCTGCACTGAGGTGAACTATAACATCAGTAATGGTGTACTTGTAATGTCTACATTACTTTTGAAGCTTATCAAAATTAGGACCACTTCCTGGCTTCGATAGATTTTTATTGAGATATGACACCATCTATTTTTACATTTTCAGACAATCATCTGTTGTTTTTCAGTATTATTGTTTTCTATTACACAGTAAAGAGTGATGGTGTCATTGACTTATCTCATTGCATTATTTAATAGAGAATTACAGTATGACATGATGGATACTGTATACACCATATTGCTGTTGTAATGATAGTTGATTCAGCCTTGCCTGCATTATTTAGAGAACAATCTCAGCAGTGGAGGTCTGACTGGTCTGGCCTCAGTAGCAACACCGTAAATAAATGATGCCAGCCAAACTGAGTTTATTTGAATAAAAATACTGGTGAGTGAGCTGTCCATCCATCCATCTTCTCCCGCTTATCCGTGGTCGGGTCGCGGA
>CALSBZ010046672.1:606864-626011 GCA_943591055.1 Gobionotothen gibberifrons | reverse complement strand
ACACACACACACACACACACACACACACACACACACACACACACCCAGAGTCACAGGTTGACACCAAGACGCTCTCAACCCAACTTCAACACGGAAAATCACAAATAAACAACTCTCTCTACCATCCCCTGTGAAACAAACAAACACACACACACACACACACACACACACACACACACACACACACACACACATACACACACACACACACACACACACACACACACACACAGAGAGAGAGAGAGGATGCAAGCAATCACATGCACAGTTCTGCTCACTTTCACTCACAGTCGGGCAGAAAGTCGCATACTTAACCACACAAATTCATGAATGCACAACTTTTTATTGTCACACACACAAACAGACACACACACACACACACACCCTGCTGAGATTGAGTCACTGCAGCAAAAAAGAAAGAAATCTACTTTAGCCTGGAAACACGCTCGTATTTTTAGGTAAAAGCTGCGTGCTGAAATATGACATGGGGGAGGGGTTGTAAATACACAATAAACTGCAGCATGGAGATTTACTGAGCAAATAAAAATGATGTATTGAAGTTTGGATTGTAACTTGCACTTGTGTACTGTTTACCCACATCAAAGTTATAAATAGCTAAGCTGCAATTTCTCCCCCCTAAATTACCTTTACTGCCACGCTTTGACAATGCTCAAGTGTTTGAGGAAGTGAGATTCTGGGCAGAATGAGCAGCAGTTTTTTCATGAATGCACTAATCATGTCGAGCTGATCCGTTGTTGTCTGTGTTTGAAGTATTCAGTGTGTGTATGTGTTACACACCTACACTCGGATTCCACAGAGGGTAACCTGTTTGTTTGTGTTTAACGCCCGCGCTGCTCCCTCAGCACTTTGCAACTTGTGTCACTGAGCGTTTGAGGTGAACGCCTGGTCAGCTAAGTTTAGGCTTTCCACCGAGGGGAAACGCATGAATTGTATTTGCAGGCTCATCTGCATACATTATCATGATCATGGATGACACACAACCACAGCGTGCTTCCACACTCCCTCAGCGGGGGGTAATTACGGCCACCGCGCTTGTTGCGTCCCGAGAGACCGGGACAGGAGTGACAGCTTAGAGAATGAGAGAGGGATGAAATGAGGCAGGGCCACAAAGAGAAAATGACAGACGAGAAGAAGTGAAAGAGACGCGGTGTCAGAGAGAGAGGAGGGAGGGGAGTCATACTGCCGGATAAACAAAGGCGGAGGCGAGGTATTTGTTGAGCTGAGGGGATGCTGGGTAAAAAGTGAGAAGCTAGTGCCTGTTCCCTGCGTTATATACTGTATGCTGTCATATCTGTGCGAGGGCCCGCTGGTAGGAGTGCAACTGTGAATATGGAGAGGGGGATGATGAGGGGGAGGGAGGGGGGGGGGCCTGGGCTGCTTCTCCTGGGCAGGAGGCAGGATCTGAATACCTAATCAATAGCCATCATGACTCGGAGGATTTACTGCCTTGTGCTGCAGGACCCAGACACCCCCAAAGCAAGCCAGCGCTCAGACCAGAGCAATGGAGCATGAACGCTCCGGCACAGAGAGGCCACTGTAGAGCAAATATGGAGCAGGGTCTACAGGGGACAGCTAGGACAATACACCTATGTTTTTATTCTAATGCTACACCAAGATAGTATTGTCATGCTGAATACAGCTACATGTTTTTAGAATGGCAACCACTGTCCTTCATTTTATAGAAACTGACCTGAATGCAAACTACTTGTTGTCACCCAGCCAACCTACGATCAACATCACGACTCATATAGTGAGGTATACTTCTGAACAAAATGCAATGTTTGTGTTATTATACAATAACATTTTAGACCGCATTTGTACATGATGCGTAAGGCAAGTTACACACATGCTAATATTATTTAACTACATTATTTAATCAAAACTTAAAAGGTACCCTATGCTGTTTTTGATTATTAGTATAGCTACTCAGCATTGACTTCAATAGTAGGTATTATTAGAATCTCATGCTGAATGAAAACAGAACATTGTTTACAATCATTTAAAAAAAGAATCTTTACAGGACACCTTCTTCAAACTAATCCTGTTTGTCAAATGTTGCCCAAAACTGTAAAATACTATAGGCCTGCTATGTTGACTGATTAGAACAAATAACTATACAAAATGGCAAAGTTGAAATCTTTATTGGCCTTATAAATGTATTATCACCCTTTCTAGCATAATGATTATATTTGGGCTGTCTGTAGGACGTAGAAGTATTTGTACAAGCCAAGTAAATCTAAGTGGAATATATTAGACTGTAGCAGCGCTGGGGAGCTACAGTGTGGGTTATGTGTGATCAGATCAGTGATCTGACTGCCAAACAGTGGAAGCATCATTCAGTTTAATGTTTGTCACAGTGTGGTACCTCTTGCCTGAAGGCAAAAACTTGAGCTAAAGCAAAAAGGGCAACACCGAACGCTGTGAGAAGTAGTTCAGAGCTTAAATGATTAAATACAAACTTTCTGCAATTATTTACCCCTATTTCAAGCATACGGAGCTTTTGTTTTGTATGCACAGCATTGTTTACCCTTAAAATGACAACTTCACACTCAAGGAAAAATGTTGTGTAAGGATTTAAGTTTAAATATGAATCAATCTTTGTGAAGGGATGTGTTGTCTCTATATAGGAGAAGTGATTTCATATATTTCTTTCCATTGAGAATAACTGCTTTCATTATCCACCAATTTGCATAATTATAGATACAAACAGGTCTTATCGTTTCACAAATCCCGCAGTAATTATTGATAATGGATGAAGATTAAACATTGGCATGGTTGCTGGCATACATTTGCAGTTGTAAAGCCTTTTATTTTGGAAACGAAGTGAACAAAGCCAAGAAAAACACACGTAGGTTTCATCTTCGACCAGTTTTCTAATAATCAGTTTAAATTGAAATCCAATCACCACTGAGCATGTGATGGCAAGCTTGATGGATAAACAGTAGCGCAGAACTAGAGGTATGATATGATCCGTCTGGCACCAGCTCTTGGATGAAGTCCATCATGAATCTGCAGACAGTTTTAAAAAACGTGTTGTTGTGTGTGGCACAGCAAGGCTACCACATGGGTGATAAGTAGGAATAATTAGAGATGATACTGTTTGTTTTGGGGTTGTTCTGCGTAGAGACAGAAACAGAAACCGGCTGTTAATGACTTACTTCAGTCAGTGTCACCATGTTCACTGAGCGAATCGCAGATGCTCACGTACGTAACATTCAACCAGAAGTAAAAGGAATGAGTTAATTAAGATTTCAAGCTTGATTTATGTTAACAGTTAACACTCACAACAAACAAACACACATTGACACCCTAAACACACACAGACACCCACCTACAGGCAAACACACATGTAGTTCTCCCCAGAAGACCCCTGAGGCCACGCCACTGTGGCCTTGACATTTATGCTGATCTAGCATGGCAACAGCAGATATTGCTCTGCACTCCCTCTTCATATTGTCTGTGCTCGGCCCGGCACGGTTCACTTACTCACCGCTCCACAGCCTGGCGGCAAATAGACTGTGAACATCCAGACTGTCCATCATGGCGGGGAGTTTGACAGTCCTCTGACAGGCACACTGAATTGATTCTTCAGACCCACTGTTTATTTTCGCCTTCCTTCGCCAGCACGATGCTCGGCTGGGTCTCTTGCTTGCTCCAATTCAAGGTCTAACTACCCCCCCCCCGCCCCCGCCTCCTCCCCCTCAACTCACCCAACCTATCCCTTGTCACCGCACCAACAACTGACAGTGACTAAATAACAGGGGTACGCGTTTCCACCCTCTGTTTTCGAAAGCTATTTTCAAAGGCACGCTACATGACTTTGAGTTATGAATGGCAGTGGCTGGTAAAGTGAATGCAGCACGAACTGGAGTTCCTTGTTCAAACACACACACATTATTCTATACACACAAAGCAGGCAAACACACACACACATATTAACACAAGAATGATGCCCCAGGACAAACCACTTACCCCTACATACACATGACTAATGATTATAAGCACAACACCTGAAAAACACTGTCTCATGAAAATGACTGTCATATATAAGCAATAGCAAATATTTTTATAGTAGTAATTATGTTGTTTTTTTCTCATGATATTTATGGCGACGACATGCTTATACACCAATTTATTTTGCTAAAACTCACACTGATCATCAATGCTTCCTCAATTCAAATTAACTCCCCAGCCCAGTATTATATAAAGTGTGGTTTCCTGAGATTATTATTATAATTAGAAATATTATGATTACTCTTACTATCGCACACACCATTATTTACTTTTAGCTGTGCAATTTCTGCTCCTGGCAACAAGCAGGATTCAGGGTTGTAAGGTCATATTTAGGCAAATCAAGGTACGTGGTGTAAAAGGCAAAGCGTGTGGGTTTTGTACGATTTTGGAAAAGCCTGTGCTGACCTATAGCAGAACATATATAAATAATTCAGAATTTAAGGCCATGTTTCTGGTGTAAAACCCCAACATTTTCACTATCACTAACCAAAATTGAACCTCCTGGACAGTGGCGGATCATGTTCTGTATACATACTAACATATAAGGGTATACTTAGTGTGGTTACTCCATGTTTACTAGCTATAACATTAACGTTACATCACTCTTTTTCACTTCTTACTCAGTCAGCCAGAGTGCAGATATCACCATTAGATTCACAAACCTGAAACATCATCCATTTCTTCACTGCTGGTGATGACATTGTTGTCAGCTGCTGATACTGCTGCTGCAGCTTGTGGCGCCTGCTTCAATGAAAATAACTTTCTAATATCCATAACTTTATAGGCTATTAGCTTAAAACTCGTCAGGCACTAGGAAGGATCACTTCTTCTTCAGGGCAGGGAAGGCTACGCAGTACGCAGGCTAATGTCCCGCATCGGTTGCCTCTCTGGTGGACTCCGGTACTGCACATTACTCCCGAGACAAGTTAAACATCCGGGGCTTTTCAGAAAACATCTGGGGCTTGAGCCCAAGTAGCCACCCCCTAGTGCCGCCACTGCTCCTGGAGTGGTAAAAGGATGACCTGTAAACAGTAAAATCTAGGCGGCAATTACGTCCATCCATACAGAAATAAACCGCCCCATACATACAGTAACACTCTTGCCTTCACATTCAAAATGTAATTCACATCCAGAATCATTTTTCACATAAAGTCCAGACAATTCACTGAACAGTCTCTGGCCTTTCTCACACCATCAGGGATGCATGAGTGAAGAGTGGTCATAAATATCCAAGATAGCCCATTCACATTCTCAGTCAATACACTCTCCAGTCATACAGGCCAATGGTAATCAAACTAAGAAGTCAGAGCTATGACAACAGCGCCCTGACCTCAGCTCTCTCAGCCAGAGGCAGAACATTCACACTTCTTCGCTAGATGCAGCTCCGTGTGTACAGCCTCGAAATCTTGGCTGTCTCTTCGCGAAGAAAGAAGAAGAAAATGTGTAAGCTCTTTTGTGTTTTACGTCAGACTAGAAGAACAAAGAGGGATTTCCAGCGGGAGTCTTTAATCCTGTTAGTTCTGATTCCACCACTGTAACCTTTATTTATTCAGGTGGGTCCTTTGGAGGTCAAGCATTTCCATTCAAGCTGAGGTCTGTCTTGAGACGTGTCACCAGCAGCATGTAAAGATACAGAATCCATTAAAAATGTTTTCCTCATTACGCGTAAGCTGTTGCAATACTGTTTCCCTGTGAAAATGTTAAAATATGTTAAATAATGCAACATCTTAAATGTCATATCTGAATTATAATATTTCACAAGTTCAAGAAGCATCTTATGCCTCTGTTTAACTATATTTTACATGATTGTATGACGTAATCATAAGTGATTTCGTTTTTTGAACACCATGTTATAACAACCCAGTCACGGCATTTCGTGTTATAGTCACGAAATTAATTTAATCTATTGATTCGTGTTCACCAACACAATTTTCCCCTTTTTTTCGTGTCACACAGAACGATTTTAAAAGCAATGTATTTCTATTAGTAGTAGTATGTTTCGTGCCTGCACCACGTTTTTTTGTCCGGTTGGGTCTTGGAATACCAGAAGCTGTGGGGTTCATAAAAACATTTTCTTACTCAATATCTTACCCTAAGCCTAACCCTATCCCTTTTATTTTAAATTGTATAATGTCGGAGTTTTTTTGCAGTCCGCGAGGAAAAGAAATGGGGCTCAGAGCCTCAGAGTTCCTTCTAATTTGTTATTGTTTATATTGCTTTTAAAATCGTTCTGTGTGACACGAATCAATAGATTAATTTCGTGACTATAACACGAAATGCCGTGAGACTGTGTTGGTTATAATGTGAAAGTACTACAGTATTTTTCGGAAGATGGTGCAGGCATAACGGTCAATATGTGAAGAGACATTTAATCGCATATAGGGTTCAGTGTGAACATTAGATATACATTTCAGTTTTGTTGTGAATGTTTCCCACTAGCATGATAAACTGAGTAAATTGTTGTAGAGCATAATTAAACTACAGCTGAGGCTAACGGCGGGGTGCACACTACAGGGGAGCCTGGTACATTTTGGGAGGTCTCTAAAATATTAATAAAAGGCATTTTTTGCCATGTATTTCTGTTTTTCTGTATCTTTCTTATCGTGGATTAAACCTGAAGAACTGAACTGATGTCGGAGTCATGCAAGAGAGGATTATTACTTATTCACTTCGAAGAGTCCAGCATGTATGCTAGTGCTCTCATCATCATCATCAAAGCTTGAGATTACAGTTTTAAAAACTAAAAGCGATTCAGAGATAAGAAAAAAACGGTTTTATGTCTAGTTCATAACATACAACTTTAGCCCTATGTTCCACTGGCAGATCAGATTCAAATCGGCGTTGGCTCGACACTCTCTAATTGGCTGTCTGCTAAGTGTGAACTTTTCAAAGAAATGCATCACTGTTGCACCCCCACCACCCCAAGCAAAAACAGTGAGCATCCTCAAAATCCATGGAGCGTTGTAGACGGCAGTGTCATTAAGTATTCGAACATCACCAAAGTATTGGAGAGATACATTTCTGACCCGATGGATAATGAATACAGATGTCACGACAATTCTTCCAATATTTGTCCAATTAGAGCCTAAAGAATTCTGGCCACACAGGACAGAACAAACAGGTGAGCAGGTCATGAACAGGTAACAAAGAATAACAGCAACAGATTGGGTACAGCAGGTTGATGTGAGAGTGTGAGTGGTTGGAACAGGTGAGCAGGTAGAAAAGAGAGTCAGGGTTCAACATGTCGGAGAGCATCTGGTGGACAGGTAGAGGAAAACAATGCAGTGGCAATGCGGCTTAAAGGAAAGTCAGTGAGGCAGGCATTCGAGATAATGAGACAGCTGAGATATTTGAGTAAAAAACAAAAATAACTCCTCAAGGAGAAGTCAGAGCATAACCAAAGTCCCCAGGCTTCGTGAATGTCTGTACAGAATTTCATAGAAATCTATTCAACAATTTAATGTTAAACCCAAGAATATTTAGAGAGAGATATTCTTCAATTTGGACTTAAGTGGTAGATCGATAGATAAACAGCTCGGGGAACACCGGCACACTTCTGAACAGCACACTTAATTAAAGCATTGACTAAACAAATTGAATAACCTTTCCCTCTTGATTGTGGAGCTACGGTAATGTTGACTCACAGGGTGTGAGGCAGTGCTGGCAGAGATCAGTTTGGTTTGCAGTTTCCCTCCGCAGGACTACATGCTGATATCGGCAGCGTGGATGGGTCTCTGTTACAGTGCCATTACTATTTTTACCCTCCATCCGTCAAAGCTTCTTTTCTCTCTGGTGCTTTCCGGGGATAGAGGCTTGTATCCCCGCACTGCAGCTGGTAGCATCTGCATACACACCTCTGTTGTAACATCCCACCTGTTCCCCTGCCAAAACCCACACACACTTTAACTATTAGCAATAAAGTTTATTTTTACAATGCCTTTCGCCTGCTGTGATTTAATAAATGTTCTGCTGAATAAATCATTGAAACTTGTTTCCCCGGTGATGAGGTTTTGAAGGTCTCTGTTTTTGTCCCACCGGTGGGGTTCTTTGTTTTTGCCTAGAACAGTATTCTTTGATCCACTGTAATCTTTGCTGTTCAAACTCTACCTCCTCCATTGATCCCTCCACCACCTTTCTCTCTACCCCAATAGCTGCCTCCATGTATGCTCTCCCTTCCCCCCAGTGTTGTAGAACTTAAAAGCAAAGTTGGGTTTACATTAAAGGAGGGGTAGGTAAGTTTGAGAAACCGGCTCGAGATACACTTTTTGTTATATTCCATGGAATGCTCTTAATATCCTGATAGCAATGCATATTCTAAGTGCTTTGAAAAAAAATCCATACAAATATTTCATCTGTGGAAGCCGTAATATTGTTAAAACTACGACCAATTATTTTAGCCGGGCCGGCTAAAATAACTGGTTGGCCGACCTGTCTGTCAGCCTTCAATCTCGTGCACACACACACACACACACACGTGCAGTCATTGCGCGTGCCGTCATTGGGCGTGTTTCCCGTCTCCCAGCAGCAGCACTCCGCAGCAGCACTCGAGCAGCAGCACTCGGACGCACGGTCGCAAAAGAAAAACTGTAATGGAGCAAATTATGAAGAAAAAGAAAGTGGAAACTAGGAGAAGTCAAACCAGAGTCAATATCTGAGTTGCTTTTCAACTATGGCGACTATTTACGGAGCACACCGAGCTGATATGTAACGTTACCGGCGCAGCCTGCTCTAGCTGACGTAACATTTTTTATACATTTTCACAAAACAAACATGCTAGCTTCAAAAATATAAGCACTGACAATAACTGTGTTATACATTTGTTTTACATTCATTATCATGATCTTGTGCGCATTCATGTGTGTTGGAGGAGGTGCTCTGTAGGAAGTCTGAAGGAAGGGGCGGATTATTTTCGGTTGTGTACTTTGGAATTTTTGTGCACTCGAGCTGGTTTCTCAAACTTACCTACTGCTCCTTTAAACTAAACTTTGTTATTATATTGAGGCAACCACTACAAATATTCAGGAACAGTCAATCATAAATCTTTAACATATAGCATACATTTCAATCTTGGCATGCTGTTTCTCCATTTGGATGCTTTCCTTAGTACACTGCTATTTGTAAGGGAAACTTCTGCAGCAATGGAGAGTCAGGACTCAGAGAGACACGAGGAGAGTTGGAGCTTTGATGTCAAACACTGATAGTTTATTACAAGTCAACGGCCGGAGAATTCATATCACAAGTCACAGCAGCAAAAGGTTCTGACTGCACGGGTGGGTTGCCATGTCAATTCTACCCAGCCTATCTCTGGATAGACCTTTTAACTAGTTCAGCGAGAGTAAACAACATATTTGGGGAGATAGACTAAACAGCTGGGCACCCTGAATCATTTGCGTCTGACCCTTAATGGCCTCGAAGCCAGTGTTCCCACAGCCGTAAACCATTTTGTGACAGAGTTGAACTGGTTTATCAAGATAGCTGGAGCCTCCCATTCCTTAAGAGAGATAACAGGCTCCGGGTTGATCGTAAACGTCAACACACAGAAAAGGTTAAATATAGGAGTAAAGACAGAAATATTCTTTGACACTATGTGTATACTTTGAACAAATGTGCCCTCAATGGGAGTGACAACTGTTGCTTTTGATCGCTAGTTAGCAATGTTATCATTCACGGTAGAAAAAAATGACATACTTCTCAAACCTAATATAATTATTGGGGGCTTCTTCAATAAAATAATAGTGGTTTGTTCATGAAATAACAGAAAAAAATACATGTACAGTCTAGCTTTTATTTGTATAGTGCTTTGTTTGCTAGAGCAACTGCAATGCTATGACTTCCGTTACCTTGCCAAGATGGCGATCGTTAAGTGTGAGAAGTGTCCAGTGCTCCATTATTTGTATTTGAAAGCACGTGTGCACTCAAAGCAGCAAGTGCAAGAAAGGAAGTGCACAATTTGAGACAGACCATTTGGCTTTTCATTCTCATGAAATGTTATTTTTGGTAGACATAACACAAGTTCAATTAGTCAGCTAAGAAAGGTTAAAAATGCCACTTCCACACGTGTCTAGAATTTACATTACTGAAGTTTTCACTCGCCAAGACATGTCTTCAGTTTTAAAACCTGATTGAGTAAAGCACTCTTAACCATAACATTTTAAAGGACTCCACTCACAAACTCACAACCACGCCCTGCTGATAAGGCCTAACACAAAATGAATCTTTGGATGTGTCAGTTTTAAAGGTGATTGAGTTAGTATTGTTTCCGAAGCTTCCCTTCCATTAGTGTTGTGGTGTCTCTGCAGATATATGTCTTGTGTTGTGTAATGTGAGGCCATTTAAGAAGTACACAATGTTATCAAGGCCAAATAAAGAAAAAGTATGTTCTTATCCATACTTTTGTTCGGTCCTACACAGAAAATAAAGGTGGGGGCGTTGTTTACACACATCATAGCACTCCCATAGTGCGATGCCTTTCAGATACAAACCATTAGTCCTGTATTGAAGTCCATCAAAGAGACTCTATAGTGTCTTTACCCTTTTGATGCATTCCTTGTCCCTCACTAGTTACATATCGAACCACACCATAAAGATGATCTCACCTTGTGCAGCTTTCAACATCTGCTTCTTAATATAAATACCAGCGTGACATTGATGCCTGTTTTCCTCTCCTGCTTTCCCCCCTGGACGGGTATTGATGTTAGCCTGAGGAGTATTAAAAGCCACAGCATGCCAAGATCACACAAAAACACCTTAACACCCACCCACATGTTTACATGCTATATCTGTGATCTCTGACCCCTGGGTTTTAGATCCATATGTCACCTGTCATCATAACCCATCATCAGTCTCTCCGTTCACTCACAGGTAGAAAGACACACACACATTACAGCAACCACCTCCACAACCTGCACCATCTAATACAGTAGAGCCCACTCCTTGCCGAAGTAAACATCCCCCCCCCCCCAACCCCCACCCTGACCCTCAAACTGGGGATATAGTCATGAATATTCATCAAACATGCAGCCAGAGGGGAGGCTCATTTTGTGGACAGCGGGGATCGGCCACTTCGTCTTCAGCAACCACACTCGGTTTGCTTAGGTTTGTTTTTCCTCCCTCTGGTGATAAACTTGCATTAAAAGAAAGATTCACTGCAGTGTGTGGGTGTGCATGTTTGTTGTCAGTCAGGATGTATTTGTTTATACGTTCCGATTGTGTGCATAGGAATACACTGTAAATGTACATATGCTTATTCAGGCGCTGCAGTTTCTGATCCCATGTTTGTGCCTGCAGGTCCATTGTTTGTGGTTACATATCTGTTTACAGTAAAGTCATGTATTAAACGCAGCTGTCACTGAGATGCAGCAGTGCAGTGCTACACAAACTGTACGAGCACATACAAAGACAAAATGCTGCAAAAGCAACAGAGAAAGATCACACAGTGCAGTCTGATGAAGCTATCATTTGATTTGAAAAACTCAAAGAATGAGCAACATGAGGTGTAACAGCATGGCAGCTCTGCACAGGCCCATTGGTAACAACATCACATGATTACATCTTAGTTATAAATGTTACAGTAGATGTTTAATATTTCAGTGTATTTCTGATACATCTCCCTCCACCCGCACATGCCCACACGGGCGAAACCAAAAAAAAAAAAAAGGCTTATCAATATAACTTAAACAACAGAGCCATGAAAATAAACATAAAACGATGTATTCCTGAATGTTAGATTTCCACACATATTTTTGTAGGGCAAAAAACCCCTCTGCTATTGTTGGTGTGCATTTAAACACATTACTCCGTTGACTATTCAACTAAATCAAGGAGCAGAGTTTATTGCACTGATAAACATTATTATTTTTCACCCTGATTAGCTGCCAACCTCCTAAAATATGACTTCATAGCAGTTTTAATAAGGAGTCTAACGACCAGAGGAGGAACACTGTCAGATGTTCAAGTCTACCGATATACAAAATATATCTTTGAGGGAGCAGAGCGTATAGGCTTCTTCATATAACAGGCTTTTACTGTATATTCTAGTTTAAAGAAAAACATTATAAAGGATGTCAAGGCCGTAACCATGGAGTCAACATTGGGGGGGACCAAAAATTAAATCAAAATTTGAATACTAATTTCCTGCCATTCTAAAGGAAAATATATAAAAATTCACTAACACATGGGACACTTTAAAACCTGTTAAACCCCATGCCCCCGCCCGTGGGGGCAAAAAACAACAATATTCACGAAACTGTGTCTCAGGCATGGGCGTAGGAAGCATCCTCAATGTGGGTGGGACAATTTAATAGGGGGTGTGGGCAGGTGGTGGACCTAACCTCCTTTAGGGGGGTCTGGGGGCATGCTCCCCCAGGAAGATTTTTTTTAAATGTTGAAGTTAAATGCATCAATCTGGGGCATTTTGAGAGCAAAATTAGGGACTAAATCTATGGATACATCTCTCAACACCCATATGAAACAGAACTGAAAGCAGACTTACTTTGTCTTTATGCATATTTTACAAATCACTCCCCTAGCTACTTTTCCTGAAAAGTTCGGTTTTAACATCAGAACTACAAGTTATTTACACAAAGAAGCTAAACCGGAGGGTTAATTAACATTACGAAATAAAATAATATAGATTACTTTAGGGCTAACTAGAAGAAGCGAAATACACTCCCCGGGTACAAAATAAAGGTATGCATAAACAAACAAAGGCGGAACCAATTTACATATGAAAAGAATATATCCTTTTGGTGAAGTTCACAACAACAGAAAATAAAGGTTTTCAAGTATACAAATAGCCAATATAAAAAAGTCATAGAATAGCAATTTCATTTTGTTTTAAAATATCAGTTATATAGGCTATATATTGGGGGGGACATTTTGAGCATATCTGAATATTGGGGGGGGATGTGTCCCTCCCAATGTATATGGTGAATTCGGCCCTGAAGGATGTTACTGCAGGAATAAAGGGGCCCTAAATACTCATTTTGGGGTTTTCTCTTTCCAGTGAGTTATATAGATTTGTGTGCATGTGAATGGTCTGCAAATGCTAAGATCCCAAAGTTCCCTCCAGAAGGAGTTTCTTTCCGACAAAAAAAGAAGAAGCATTATAGGGTCCCTTTAAGGTTTTAAGAATTGGAATATAATTGCATCACACCACACAATCAATACATCTACGGTAGTAATACTATATAACCCGTCTTACGCTCTGACTTTCTTTTGATAAGATAAGATAAGATACGATGGACCTTTAATAGGATGCGTGTGGCACAGTGGATAGAGCCTTGGTGTTGGGATCAGGGGGTCACAGGTTCAAACCCCACTGCAGTCAGCATGTCGTTGTGTCCCTGGGCAAGACACTTCACCCCAAATTGCTCCTGTGGGGATTGCCCACAGCATTGAGTATGTAAGTCGCTTTGGATAAAAGCGTCTAACAAGTCACATGTAATGTAATGTAATGTAATAATCCCAGTGGGGAAATTCAGTAGTTCAAACAGCAACAGGGTAAGGATGAAAGACAGGACAGCACAGATTCACACAGGTTAATACAATTAAAGATAAAATTAAATTAAAATGATGAAAAACTATGAAATAAGAAATGAATTAAATTGAGCATATATACATATTGGGTCATAGATACATATTAGATATATTTACATGAATGTGTGGAAACAGTGTGTATTTAGGTCCAGTAATTGTGTCACATTATTGACCCCTTGTTGTGGAGCCTGATGGCTACAGGCACAAAGGACTGTCCGAGGGGTTGGTGCTGTGTCGTGGAGGGATGAGTCTGTGGCTGAACGTACTCCTCCTCTTCACTAGCTCTGCATGGAGGGGGTGGGAGGGGTTCTCTAGGATGCTGTCAAGCTTCCTCCTCGTCCTCCATCTCAGGAACATTGCCAAGCTCAGGGGGGTTCTATCCAACGCAGAAATGGAGATGGCTATCCATGCCTTTATTTCATCCAGGCTTGATTATTGTAATGCTCTGTTCTCCTGCCTCAACAAAACATCAATAAACCGGTTACAACAGGTCCAAAATGCTGCAGCCAGATTACTCACTCGGTCCAAAAAAACATGCCACATCACTCCGATTCTTTCTGCCCTGCACTGGCTCCCTGTCCATCTCAGAACCCAATTCAAAGTATTGGTCTTCACATATAGAGCTGTCCATGGCCAAGCCCCAGCCTACATCAACGACCTGATCCACCCTCACAGCACAACCCGGGCCCTGAGGTCCTCTGAGCAAGGCCTCCTAAGAGTGCCCCGAACTAGGCTAAAGACTAAGGGGGACCGTGCCTTTGAGGTGGTGGCCCCAAGGTTTTGGAACAAACTCCCCCAGATAATAAAAACCTCGGCCTCAATAGAGATTTTTAAGGGGCAGTTAAAGACCCACCTGTTCCGACAGGGCTTTAGAGGAGGTGAGTTAGTAGCTGTCTTTTTATTGGTGTTTTATCGTATGTTTTATCCTATGTATTACCTGCTGCTGTTTTATGCCTTTTATTCTACATTTTATAGTTGTACTTTGAATTGTGTCCTGTACTGTAAAGCACTTTGTACATCCGTGTTGAGAAGGGTGCTATATAAATAAAGTTTTACTTACTTACTCCCCTCTGCCACCTCATCCAGATGGTCCAGTTGTACTCCACAGAGCTAGCCTTCCTCACCAGCTTGTTCAGCCTGTCAGTGTCCCTTGTGTTTGTGTTTCCACCCCAGCACACCACGGTTGGTAGTAAACACAAACAAAAAACAGCATGGGATAATATGGGAGTATAACAGAGAATATTATATTATTTCACTCTTTGTACCTACGGGGTAATACAGTTACTGTTTATATTGTTTTAGTTTCTGTGGGTGGAAAATATTTAAATTGCACTCTTTGTGTAGGCGCAATATTTAAGTGATCAGGCGGAAAAGGAGCTTGCGAGAATAATTACCCATCTACCAGTTTCTTCACAGATTCTATACCCTCATGGGTGCATCTGGATCACTTTTGATGCTTTCTTCTCACTGTTGCTGCCAGCAGTCTGGCTTCATGCCTCTTAGCATTGCAAGGTTTTCACTTCTCTAGACTATTGACATGAGACGGAAATATGTCAAGGTTAACTCTGCTTCGACAGGCTTCGAGTATAAGCGGACCAAATAACCAAAGAAAATGAATTTATTTTTTGTCCATAAATAACGCAGGGTTAAGTAGAAGCATTCATTGAACTGTGAAAATATATATATGTATATATTTGTTGACAATTTCTCTTATTTGCACTGTGAATCTATGAGGCTTGATACTAATAGGTGTTTTAATACGTGAGTTTGGCACAGGGGCGGACTGGGGGGAAAAAGTGGCCCGGGGATTAATTGACAGACAGGCCCACTTAATGCGCGGCATGTATCGGCCGGCCGGCGACGAATGTATGTTACTTAACAAAAAACCCTATGCATTTAATGTTATTTTGGACCATTATTCATATAGTAATCACATTACCTGAGCCCTTGAGTTGCCTAGAGCAAAATAGTTACAGCATATATTTAGTGATTTTAATGTTAACAGATCATTGATGCAATAACATTTGGACCCAATTTGCCTGACTTGACACATGGAATAAAACATGGGCGTACGAAGTATCCTCAATGTGGGTGACAATTTGACGGGGTGGACCTCACCCCCTCTAGGGCGGTCCGGGGGCATGCTCCCCCGGGAAGATTTTCTTTAAATGTTGAAGTTAAATGCATCAATCTGGTGCACTTTGAGAGCAAAATTAGGGACTAAATCTATGGATACATCTCTCAACACCCATATGAAACAGAACTGTAAACAGATTTACTTTTTCTTTCAACATTTATTTGAACAGCAAGTGGAGGCAAAAGTGACTGCACCCAAAACAATACACCTGCTAGCTAACTAGCCTAAACTCGCCGCAACACGTTCTTCTCCACAGCCGTGCGACCTCTGAGTCAGACGTCACTTCCCCCTTTTCTATCCTACGGGTGCAGCCTCTCCCCCTGAACCCCGTTTCCCTGCCAATCACTGTTTATTTATCTTCCATTCGAACACGCACAACACCAGTACAAAGGTCTCCCTCTCTTCCTCCCTTTAATCTGGCCTGTGGTATTTCAAGCCGTATAGTTAGAGTTACCTGTGATGTAATACAAGACCTGGCAGTCAAATGTCAGTGCCGAATACAGAGACATTCTTATGTTATTCTGGTATATAGTATTAATCTGCAAGTGTTGCGGAAAAAAGGTCCAGGAAACACTCTTGCATAAAGCCACGCCGGTATACTGTATTTAGCTCAATAATGTAGCATTAATGGCAGCACTTACACCAATTAGGCGTACAGTGAAGCAGAGCATCTGTGTGAAACAATGACAACTTCTGTGCAATCCTCCCACACCGAATCATTACCTCAAGTCACTACTGGGTCTAATTTCAGGTCCTTACTGAGACTCTGCTTTCTGAGTGCTGCGGGGAATCCAATAACTGAGCACCATGACCTAAAAAACCTATTTTTTATAAAATACGATTCAATCTTTCTGTTCATCTACACAGGAACACAACGGACCCACACCTCTTTCTTCCAGTGCTTAGCAACCATGTCTTTCTGGACTTGGTTCCCACCGTCCCTGCCCTCTTTTTCTTCTTCTCTCATCTCCATTTTTCTTCTTTTCTCTAGCTGAGAGACTCCCATCGCCTTCCCAATCTCGCCATAAATTGGATGGCAGGCAATTAAGTGAGATGTCTGAGGACTCGCTGACTGCAATTACAAGGTGTGGAGGAATTCATGTGGAGACGCAACGCCCTGCCCTTTTGATTTCTAGACAGATGTCTCTCTCTTGCTCGCTCATCCACCGGGGAGAATACGTTTCAAAAAGAGAGTCAAAGGAGAGCGAGGAATGAAAAAGGTTCAGGAGGGGTTGATAGACATGAAGCAAGGGGAGGGAGAGGGGCTTTCCTTTTAAAGGAAAGAGTGGGCTTACAGGTTCACTGGGTTTGTGTTTGTTCCAGCAAACTAAAAACAATCGGACAACCCCCACACATTGAAGGCTAATCGAAGCCTCGTGACTACTTCCATTAGATGTTCTGCTTTTAAACTCTTATGTACTCTGAAGACCACTTTCCTTTACCGTCATGATTCAGATTGAGTTGCTATCTAGTCTCACAGTGTGCTTGGAAGCACCTAAGGAACCAGCAGTCAGATGTATTGAACACAATGCCAATGAAGGAATCAAGAATGCTGCTTTTTGTTATCACACATCTACACAGGTGAAGACTGAGTGAGCAGAAGATTGTGAAGAGAATGGAGAGAGAATAGTCTGAAGTGCATTCTGTTGTGAAAAAGGGACTGCCAATAATTGAACCACAGAGACATGCCAATAAGAATGAGAAATTAAAATTGAAATTCCGGAGAAAATGTTGTATTGCTGATTTGGTGTCTGCTTGTAAACCTGATTTCATTGAACAGTAACCAGGTTATACAGTGCATGTCAACCCAGTCTCCAGCAACCTTGTTTCTGAGTAGTCTGGTTAATTAAAGGTGAACTCAATTTTACAAATCAAAGTCTGTTTATAGGTCATGAGGAGTACTACTGCATATTTGAAGGGAAAAAAATAGTTTTATGAAGCCTTTTGTGATCCCAGAGAGAGCTGCTCAAACATCTGATAAGCTCACATCTGTTGGCGCTGAAGACTGTACGTTTGAAAATGAACAAATCTAAGGGCGTTGAGTTAGAAGGAGGAAGCGGTTTTGTCAGGGAAGAAGAAAGCTTTGAGTAAAAAAGGCAAAATCTCTGGTTGAGTTCAGTGTTAGTGCAATGCTAAATTAGTATGGTGCTTGTGACGGGGTTCTATTTGTCCGTTCACAAACACTGGCCTAGTCGGTTTGGTTACGCTCCAAAACTTTAATAACAGCAGCAACAAATTAAATAACGAACCAGCACAACTTAAACAACAAAATAAAAGTCCAAAACAGGCCGTCCATCACACATTAGAGTAAACATGCTCTGGGTTGCCTTCTCTGCAACCAACTCCCAAACATGTCCCAGCTGTTGCCTTCATTGCAACATTCTTCCGAGTGACCACTTCCAGGGCCAAACCCCGTCCCTTTTGAACCTATAGCCCCTCCCACCAGGCTTACCGTCAACAGGTGACACACTCAACTCAAAACCACATTTCAACATAAAAATCCGACCCAACATAAACAGGTTAACTACCTCTTAACACAATCATTCCCCATAATTAACAAACGTAAAATAAATAAGAAATTGCATGGTTCATTTGACGGAAGAGAGCAGGAAATGTTTGGTGTGTGTGTGGTGTGTGTGTTTGTGTCGGCTGTCAGTGGCGGAGTCAGTCACTCTGTGACCCGCTCCGTCACAGTGCTTCTTTTAAGTGCTTGCAAACACACTCAGTGTCAGGGGTAGACTTAGGCAGTCTGAGAGTCAGGGCGGAAAATAATTATATATATAATAACCAGTGTCATTGGCTATAGCCTATATGGCACTGCATCGTGCTTGTTTCAAATGTAAGGCAACCCTAGAGGGCACTTCATTCTGCTTTCTCCATAAGAAGGACAGGGTGTCATGTTTTCTTCCTTTAAGAGGACCCTAGAGAATACTTCTTTACATTTTCTTCACTTGGAGGGCTTCTTATGTTTTTTGAACCCTGGCCACATAACTCCACCAGTGCATACCCTCAGTGAAAAAAACTCATTTATTAGACAGCTATCTGCAAATGCACTCCTTTGTGTATTAGTGCTTTGTAATAATTGCAATTTACTCCCACAAAAATGTCTGTAAGGTCGAGGTGGGAAAAGCCTCTTTCCTCCCAACACAGAATATAAAATAAATCAGAAGATTAAAAGTGCCTAGATGATATTTGCTTTCTGTACAAGTGTAGCTATTTCAAAGACCAGCTAACAGTTTCATTCCAATGTCAATCACACCAAGTTTTTAATTTCAGTAATAGCTGTTGTTCAAGAACAGTGGCCGACGATTGATGAAATAACAACACTCACGCACATATTCATGCAAGGACACACAAGCATGCGTATACATATTCTGAAAGCTTCATCAGAATTCACACACACACACACACACACACACACACACACACACACACACA
>CALSBZ010046672.1:566535-601864 GCA_943591055.1 Gobionotothen gibberifrons | reverse complement strand
TAAAGGAATCACACTGCATTTTGTTGAGAAAAACTGGTGGTAAACATAACTATTGTTTATAAAGCTAGGGTGGATATAACTCCTCCAAATTTGTATTTCTTTGATACTTTCCTCACTTTAAATGCCCAAGAAATTCAAGTTGGCCCTTCTCCAACGAGTTACTGACCTTCACTTATATTTTGGAATTATAAATGTGAAGATCATCACTTATAGGCAAAGTGTTTTGCCAGAGGACACAGCTCCCAATTTCCGCAACTTGGGATAGCAGTAAATCATTGGATGGATTCCATACTGTAATCATCCAGTTTATATTATAGCTGGAAGGAAGAAGAAATGAGGAAACCAGGGAGTATATTAGTGCTCTTACTTCATATATCCTGAAATTGAATTTCACTCTGTTTGGCAACACACTTTTACTCAGGTTATGGGGATGTCTGAGAGAAAACAGCAACAGTACATACAAAATGAATGGGTATGGTTTGCTTTAAGAACATCACTTCCTGTTTTGCGCGCCCCCTAGTGGTCCGTGAGTATATTGGTAACATTTCACATTTGAAATACATTTATTTATTTCAGTTTTCCGCACTCTCGCGGGAATATCTCCGCAATTGAGCGAGCTTCGATTGCATGATATAGCCCAGATAAACACCTTCATCACACATGTTTCCACTTGTTTGTACCATTTTCAGGCGATTTGTAAAAAACGATGTGTTTTTGGATATTTGTGGAGTGAGGTGGTCCGCGAGTGTTTTTTTATTGGTTGAGTGGTCCTTGGTATGAAAAGGTTTGAGAAACACTGACAAATACCTCATTCACACCAACGGTGTTTCAGGGCCGGCCCGGAGCTAGAGCTTGAAAAGCACCGGGTTTTCCTCTTCATACCGCAGCTGAGCAGCCTCTTAGCTCCGGAATCCGGTTCATTTCGAGCACCAAAAAATTGTCCGGCCAGAGCAAAAGCACCACATACGTCACGCTTACGTCGAGGCGGGGGCAGACAACAGAAAGTCCGCGTTTTATCCAGTTTGTACAACGATGGAGAAACTTAACAAGAGTTTCAGAGTTTCAGTGTTTCTGCCATAGACTGTATATATAAAGGTTTCTGCTCATGGTGAAGCAACGTGTCTGCGTGTTAAGGTGGAACCTGAGCATTCACGTTGATCACCTCTCATTATAACTAATTATAAATCTATAAAACTATAAATATTAAACTTTACTTCACGTGTTCATTTGAGAACAGCTGTTACATACTTGGGTGAAGGTTACAGTTCATTTAAATGAAAGATACAACGTTACTCCACACTCATGGTTTAGTCCACCTTAAGAAATAAGACCGATCTCGGAAGCAGTTGTGTTTTTAAAAAAACGTTATTGACACGAGTACACTTGTTTATAAGAATATAGTAAACCACAGAAATGACTCTGCAAAAGCTGCAGATAGAGCCATAAGAAATGAATGAAACTGATTTCATCCGCGCGGTTTGGCTTTATGAAGCAGGCACGCAAATGGTAACGTCATGACGCAAACGATGACGCAATGACGCATTACCAGTGGACTCTGGGCTGTGTGAAAAGAGCTAGAGCTAAACCGAAGAACCGGTTCTGAACCTGAAAAGCTCTAACACAGAGCTTGAACCGGAGTTGCGTTGGTGTGAATGAGGTATTAGAGGGACATCCACGCTCTTACATGTATATCTATAATTGCATAATGACCAAATCATTTAGTTAATTTGTTTTTCTGCCTGTAAAATATAAACAGAACTATTCATTTAATTAAGTTTCGTAATCTTTATCACAATATAAATCCAATGTTCAAGTTGATACTCTATCAGTAAGCTGTTGTTAGCAGTTGAACTAATTGGCTTTTGCAGTGCAAATGTTTCTCTGAGTAACTTGGTCAATTAGCAGGCCATAAAACAGCCTCTGATCCATGTGTGTGCAGGGCAGAGGGCAACAAGAAATCATCATTATCCTTTCCCTCAAGCCAGACTGCACAGTAAAAATAACTCTTGTCAATAGTCCCTGGCCAGGCTATCTGTTCCCATTCTGAGTAATGATCACTGAGCTGCAGCGCACCACAAAGATTATACTGTTCAAACGTAGAGCCCAGAGGCGCGAGACAGCGGGGAGGCTGTAGCGTGGTGCTCATCCACTTTGCCTCTCAGGGTCCAAAAGACTTGAAAGATTGTCGAGTAATTAGATGCGTGTCGTCTCCGATTATTATCTGGACGGCCCGTTCGACAGCCTGATTAATGTCTGGGCACAACACTTTCTTTGTTTCCTGCTTTATCTATGACTTTGTTGACTTGCCCACTCTCCATTACCTCTTTGGCTCATCTCAGAGTGCATTTTAGCTATGCAATATGGCTGCTTTATTGTTTCTAATTAAAAACACATTTCACCCAATTTCCACTCATTACCACATGCAGCGAGTAAAGCAGGCGAGGCGTCGTCTTCTAAAGAGCAACTAGGACCTTTCTGCTCAAGGGTGTCAATTTGTGGTGATTTAAAACTACTTTTGGACTAATGGGGGAAAAACAACATTAGGGGCGTTTTATGAGGTGCTTTAGGGACAACATGGTCTGTTATGTTCTAACAGTCCTATCGCTGAGTGGGTAGCTAGTCCTTGAAGTGCCTCAGCAGGGGTGCTGATATTACACCTCTCAAAACAACCTTACAAAAAAACTCCTGCATAACAGCTTCAATGTCACCTCCTGAATTAACATGTGCGAAATTAAAATCCAATAGGCACTGTAATTGATCTTCCTTCACTGACCTGGATCCTTTTTTTTTTTTGCGCTGCTCACAGCATAAGCGAAAGAGACAGCCAGATGCTCAGTGAAAAGCAGAAAGGATAAAAATCGATAGGTCTCAGCATCTATTACAGGAAAGGAGATGGAGTGAGGCGAGGGGAAGACAGGTGAGGGGGGACACAGCCCAGGGAATGAGACTGGCCAGAATGCAGGATGGAGGCAGGGGGGGTTAGGCTCATAATGAACACATGTACTGTGTGATGCACAGGGATGTAGTGTGAAGTCACTGGAAAATGGGCTTCCATCTATTCACCCTGCGAGTTTAAAATACAGTTGTATTAGAGAGGCCTTGAGCAGACGTGAAGCTCATCAGGGAGAACATTGATTTCACAAACCCTCTTACATTTGCACAAAGTACGCTAGTAACAACTCTGAGGTGGTGAGATCGTGATGACAATCATTTTCACGTACCGAGTGTCAATGTGTGTTATGACACTTGAAAACAGAAGTCTAGCATTTTTGCAATTAACAGATTTGTTAGCGTGCATTTGATGACTGTTTGATATTTCCCTGGAGGTGAAGCCAAAAAGAAAATGGGGCTTAAAGAAAGTTGAAAAAAACAATAAGCTCTAATTGTTATGGGATTCTTCGACTGGAAACTGGCTCTTGTCTACCCGCCTTGTAAGTTCACTAATGAGGGTTGTAAACATAAAGATAAAATGAGGTTAAGCCCCAAAATTACAACACTTTATGACTAATTAGACAACATTAATGTACTTGACTTACCACCAATCGTTTTTACAAAACATTTGGGACAATACATCATAACACTTTTGAACCTCCTGATCCTTAGTCTTTATTTTTTCTTGAGTAAAAGTTGGAAAAAAAACACTTTCTACATACTGTGTCTATATTCGGTATCTGCTTGTTCAACTCTGTATTGAAGCTAGACTGAACCAAATTGGACTGAAATCAAAGAAGGGTTATCTAACTTCTTGCTTCATTTCTAAACAAATTCTTGCAAATACAGCATGAGACCTACCCCACATACAAATCCATTAACAGCAGTGTTGCTGGAGAACTCAGTTTCTTATATTGTTTACTTTCGTATACACTTCCATCTTTGGAAACTGTGGTGGTTCAGGAAAAGTTTTGTGCCTGAACAATGTTTTGCCCCACAGCATGATTCTGTAATGACTGCCATGTCAGTGGGTGTTAAAAGTAAAAATGGTTGAATATGTGAATATTCTGAAGCACTTATTCAGTCTGCTGGTGTGAAGGGACTTTGAGATGCTGTTGGTGGTTCTTGGAGTTTCTTCTTAGGTTCATGTATTCTTCATAAGCCATTCAGTCTACAATACATCCTGCAATACAGCGCGTGTGGGCTACGAAGGGATCGTGAGCGGTTTGAGAGAGAAACCACTCCCTGGAGAGGAAGCTGAACAGGTGATCTGCTGAAGGTCGGAGGTGCAGCCACAAAGGTCAGCCCCCCCCCCTCAGAGGGTCTTCCTGCTCACGCTGCTCTCTGCAACAGCTCAGTGACAGCCTGTTCGCAGCTACTGGACCCCCAGAGCCCACACTGAAGCTATGAATTTGTGCATGGACATATGTGTATTTTATCTCCTATCTCCGTGACTACATGTTCTCGGCCATGTGTGTGTGTTCAGCTGTCGGCGGCTCTTTACGCATGTGGCTCTGGGGGTAAGTGTTTGCGGCTTCCTCATCAGCATTCTGTCCTCCTCCCTCCCGCTGCCTCTGCTGGTGACCACCGGTGTGTGTGTCTGACATTTCTGGCAGCTCGAGGACAAAAACCACTCATCTCGCTGTTCTGTCCCCCCACTAGCTGGGAGAAAGGTGAGTAGCCTTACTGCTGTTGTTATTATTATTTTTATTTGTCACCCTTTTTAACTCTTGCACCAACACATTGTCGCTTTGTTTGACTAAAAGCCATGCTGAGGCTTTCAAGAGGACACATACAACAGCAACACTTCTCTTTCAGGCCTATTTATGTGTGCTTAACATAATCAGCCAGCCAGGATATCGGCAAAATGTGATCGAAATGTTTCCATGGCAACAAAAAATATGGTGCAATGACATTTAAATCAAGGCCACTCTTTATTAGCTTCGCTTCTGTTTTAATTCCAGGAGACAATAGAGAAATTGAAGAGTGTGCAGGCCTTCATTCTGCACCGGGTTTCTTATACAGTCTATCGGCACTCTATATTAAGTCTACCAGTAATTTGTCAGCAGCATTAAGCTCATCACAGCAAAACTGGGGTCCACTCATTACTTTCCTCTCGACTGTTTCATTTCCGATTTGAACCTCATTTGTCTCTCACAATCCGGATGCTCTCCTGGGGTTTTGTCTTTTAAACCTGGGACGCGGGCTGATTGCTTTTTAAACAAGATGATATACAGGGAGCGGGGTATTTAACCAGTCCATTTGTCATGGCGCAACACTGTCTTCACCTCACCGCAGATATTGAAAGACTGCTTCCTAGTGTTTCTACCCAGCCAGACAGCGACGCCAATAAGATTCAGCTCCAATACTCACAACCGGGGGAAGTTAATTCACCACAGAGCGAAAACCTGGCAGCTATTTTCTCTCAGTGCGTCTCCCCATTTCCTTTCTTTCTCATTTCAACTTGATCCCTTCTCTTTATTTCTCCCCCCCCCCCCAATTTTTCTACTTCTCTCGAGTTGTTTCGACTAAATCTACGATTCAGCCACTGAAATCATCTTCTTTCATATCTATTTCTGGGCGCTTCCCTCTTTTCACTGAAGGTGTACGTGGGGGAGCGATGAATGGGAAGGTTATCGGGAGCGAGCTGAAATGGAACCGTCTCTTCAGATTAGGGTGCGTGCTGTCGCTGAACGTGCAATGAATGAGAAAATATTTTAAGGCTGAGTCGGCCTGGGGGGTGGGGGGGGGGGGGGGCAAATCTCTGTGAGGGCACCGCAGTGAAACATCAACAGTGATTCGGCTGCAATTTGTGCTACTTTATCCATCTGAAGCCTTGAAAGCGTTTGTTTACACTGAGTTTCAGAGCTCTGTTGAGTCAACCGCAAAATGTCAAGAAGTAGAATTGAAAAGCATGCGTTTCACGCTCTGCAAAACACATCAAGGTGGGCTTTCTGGCGTGTGAGTGTAGATTTATCCAAATGGGACCAAAAGGTGGGATTTCACAAAGAACAAGCAAACAATGGAAGATTTCTTTCGAAATGAATATTCATCTCCTCACGGTGCAAATTGCTCCTTTTACTTGTATCGACTTTTAAATGATGCCAGATGATTTTTATTAATCCTGGGACTAGTACTGTACAGCTGTTCTGATCTCTGCATCCTGGAATTAATCTCTGCTCTGACCAATGACATTTCCTCTCTCGTTATAAGTTACTTTCTGACCAATCACCATCAGGTGCTTTGCTCATAAGCAATCAAGTTAACTTGCACTCAAAGCTTTTGACGTAGCATATGCTCAGGTTGCCTCCACACTGTTCCTCAGGGGGAAAGCACAAGGGTCCCATGAAAAGCCTAATTCAAAGCACCACCTGCTTAATGAGTGAATACTACAGGAGTGATTCATGGCAGCAGGATACAGACGATCACTCTTTGACTCTCTGTGGCACTTCAGGGCTCAGGCGCTGACTGACTGATGGATATGGTGGCACCGCATGACAAAATAACAACAAAAATTCTCACCTCTGCAATAAATTGTTTTCTAATGGATATGGACAACGTGCCATATGGATTTATGACATTTGGGCCCTCATTTGTTGGAGCGGGGTGATATTGCGGATGACATTAAATGCGTCCGGGCTCCAGCTGCAACTCCCATTAATCTTACTCTTAGAGTCGGGACCTGTCAGACCAGATTAGGAAGGGAGCAGAGCTAGCTTCATTACGCCTCTCCCCGTTACTGGGTCAAGCAAGATCACGGAAAGTTTAGTGTGGTTGTGTTCGGGCACAGACTTCATAAAGTGCTCCAACACAATCCCATAACTTTAGCGACACAAGAACGCCTACACTTCAAGGCCTTCAATTATACATGTATGTGCTTTGTTACTATGTCATTTAGCGATAAACAGTGATGCTGAAGGTGTCAGGATGTTGTAAAACGAGAGGCTTCGATTGGTCGGACCCAGCGAGACGTTGACAAGGCGATTGACTCCGGGAGCAGTTAGCCGCAGTCCGTCAGCAGGGTGACCTTACCGGCACTGTGTGATTTCACAGCTGTTTTTCAGGTGTCATAAAGATTATATTTAAACACCAGATAGCAACTGATAGACAGTGACGCCTCATAAACTTCCTAAGCATCTGATAAAAACCACCTTGCTGCGAGCAAATCATATTTGATATGAAAAGAAAAGCTAAAACCGTATCCCTTATCATCAGGGTGTGCTTTTTATTAATAATAGAGTTGAACTTTCCGCAGCGGAAATAGAGTATTGGAGCCGGCGGCTGTATACTCTGAAACTAGTGCCGCAGCAACACAATGTTGCTTTAAATTCTGTGATAAGAATTTCCAATGCAGTTATGACAGATATGGTGACAGCTTTAAAGGGAACAAGCTGTACAAAGTGCATAGAAGAACAAGTGAGGGAGAAAGAGAGAGGACAAAACATAAGAAAAATGCAAGGTTGTGAGGTCATGATCCTTCCAAGGCACAAAGCCTCACCCTCACTCACTTGAAGTAACATTCCCTTTTACAGTCGATGAGCCATTCATGTCGTCAAACATCAAAACTGTTACAGCGTCAGGACGCGGGGCGCCTCCTTCTGTGTCACCGTGATGATTCAGCAGAGGGAGTTGACAGATTGGTGGAATAATGAGCAGCGGCATGCTGGGAGAACGCGTGTTTGCACAAGCCTTTCGCTTGCTCTTCAAACTTCTGTATGCCAGCCTCAGCAGTGGCAGTCCATCTTCCTCCCTCCCCCTGCTCCTGCTGTTTGGGAACGGTAGACGCTCATGCATGTAGAAACTCTTTTGAGCGACTGCTGGAAAACAAACAGGTTTGAAAAAACTTCTTCTCCTTTAGAGGCCCCAGGTGACTTCAGTGCCTTTGTGTGATCTGGGAGCCTTTAATGTTCTGTCACACTTTTCTTTACTTATTAATCCATCTCCGTCTCGCTTCCGCTTTGATGCTGCTGACGGCAGAGCTGTCCTGATTCTGTCACCAAAGAAGCTCTAAAGGTGGGGTACAGTCATTGTGACGGGGACTACAAGGGCTGTGGAGATCCCTGACGCTAAGATGAAAGGATGTTAAACAGCAGAGTCCACACAGAGGCATCCCTGCCACAAAGACGAAGTGCATTCACCGACACATTGGCAGTTAATGTACAGTACAGCTGTGCAAGGTTATTTGGAGCAACAAGGAGATGTTCTGCATTGTCACACAAACACACACAGAGTAAGGTACACATTAGACATTCCTCCTCTGCACGAAACCCCTTTTTAATCCCCCCCTGTGGATAGAACAGGATTCGTGCTTGTGATTCCTTTGGAAGAAAGAAGATGGAAGGCTGGGTAGATGGAGAGCTGCTTCAATTCAGCAGGATTGTAGGCAGAGAGAAAAGTGTTTTAGAAAAGGGACATACATGCACCCTCTAGCTGGATTAGCTCACAGCAAGAAGGATGGCCTGTCAAACGCATCAGGGCTGTGCAAAGATACATTATTGACACTGCACCTTTATGTCAGTACATGTTTTTTGACCAACCATGAAAATAATTGATGAGAATACGTTGTAAATGATTAAAGGGGGGGTAATTTGTTTGCTTTTGTTCTCTGCTGACGGACAAGTAGCCTTCTGGCTGCAGCAACGTATACGCAGCTTCTCTTCCAAGCAAACGGAGAAGCTATTTCCGAGATGGCGACCATCCCAATTGGAAATTACTTTGGAAAGGAGTCAAGGTTGCATCCGTGTGTGTGTGTGTGTTGGTTTACATGTGTGAGGAAAGTAGAATGGGGGGACAAAGTCTATCCATCAGCAATCACATGGGGTTCAAGTCATTTCCAAAAAGTGTTGAAATTCCAAGTGATGACACGGGAAGAAAGAGTTTCAGAGAGCGTGGGAGGATTCATTTGCTCAGCGCGCGAACAGCTGTTTGTCTCTATTTACTAAGAGTTGTACGAAGGAAGAGAAACAAGTCATTTGATAGGATAAGTGAGATGTGCTGCTTTTGATTTCCCCTTTTAGCGACTCTGCTTCTGTTCTGAGCGGCAATCATCCTCACGTACTTTAGATGTAGAGTGATGTGGTTTATAGGGCTCCCATGGGGACATTCGGGGAATTATTGCATAAAGTACCTTAAACACAAGCTGTTCCAGGCTGTAACTTGATGAGAATCTTAACACGTTCCAACGCAGGAAATCGCTGTTGATAAATATGTGTATGGAAATGGCATTTGAGAAGGAACTGGATGGATTGTCAAGTCTTTTAATATTGATGCAGGGATATAAATGTTATCTAGACAAGGAAATTGCCTCATCTAATTAGAGATCGCACATATACCAAGGGACATGCTAAGTGGCAGTAATTCAGATCGATGGAAGGTGCCCCACTGAGGATGTCTGGTGTCAAAATGTCAGGTGTAATTGTCTTGTACTGTCGTGACAATTTACATGAGTAAAATCACTGCTCTGTCTTGGCACTAGTTGTAGTGTCAAATGAGCATCTACTGTAGCACATAAGTAAGACACATTGGGATGTTTTTTGCGTCAATGCAATTATTAAAATGCATTAGTAATTCAGACATTTTTATCTCGTTGGTGTTTTATGGTAATTTATAAAGCAAACATTTGGATATAAGTATTTTAGCACCAACATTTGGCATTAAACAGCAGGACACTAGCTCTTGAATCAAAACTTGGAGTGAGAAATGAAGAGTTGGCTTTAAGAAACTCATATATTGGCAAATTGTGCACTGTCACTGAATAGGGTTCAAATGAAATATACAGATGAAGCACTTCATTTCGGACTCCAGCTTACCTGTTCCTGCCTACGCCCAGTTTCGAGGAAGGTCAAGCCCTCCCACTATTTTCCAAGAGGGCGTTGCCAGATTTTCAATTTCAGGTTTTCAATGATCCATTGCAGCTGGCTTCATTATAATTACATTTATTTATAACGGGGGGCGGTCTCAAGTCAAGCTGGAGGCTTTCCCTTGAGCGAGGGCAGACCACTTACCAATCACTGCCCTTGCGATTCAAACTGTCCGAAATGAAGTGCTTCATCTGTAGAGTCGGACGCTGGCATTTGTTTTCACACCTTCTGAGAGCAGGATATGTTCTGGAAAGGTCCCGTTTCTCCACGGGATATAACTTGGATGCACCAAATAGAAACAACAAATCAAATGTGAACGCACAATGCTAATATATTCACATCAGAGTGACAAACAAAAACACTTACAAGCAATTAGACGAATGACAAGAGATGTGGTTTCATGCAAACAACGACGGAAATGGGTTCTGATCAGAAAAGGACACCAGTCAAAACAAATATCAAGCAAATAACGAGTCTTTCCATCCCAATACAAGTAAAAAAAGAGTGTTTGTGATCTGATGCTTCAAATAGAGCCGTTTTTGGCACATTTGTGTGATAACGGTATTTTGCATGAACAACTGTGCCTAATGAATTAAAAACAACTTGAGACTTTTCCGGCTCTGCAGACATCCTTTTCTCTGTAATAATTCTGCACTTACTAAGGAGGCTTAACAATCCACTTGTAAAAACATCTCATAAGATAAAAATAGGCACACTAAAATTGACATTTGCTGCTGGGCATGTAGAGACAATGGTTCATTTGTCTGCCAAATTATAAAAGGGATGATGGACTTCGATCGAGTGGCCATTACCTTGTAAAGGTGACTCATCCGTATTCTTAAGACGTAGCACCAGGTGTACTCAAAGTGATCAGGGACAGAGCGTCGTGGATGTGAAGCAGCCCGCGAATCACAATCCCTCCTCATGAGTCATAAACATAAGTGGGTAGTATTTACTGACTGCTATCAAACCTGCGTGGGCTGAGGGACTCGTATTGGAAGCAGAGAGAGGGAGAAAATGACTTCTTTTTTCTTTCAGGAGATGGAGGCCGCTGCGACAAGACGACAGCTTCCTGCAGATTCTGTCTAACTTCGTCCATTCTTTTCAACCCGAGAGACACCAGCTGTAATTTACGTGTAGCTGTGGAGGGCTGCCAACACCGTCTCCTGGTGCCTCCACCACTGAGTTCATGCACGCTGTGAAGTGTTTTAGCTCAATGCCAGCTCTTACTGATCAACCCCCCATGACTTCAGTAGTGCAGACCCTCTGCCTGTCTGCTCTGCCTGGGGTCCAGTCACGCTCTCAGGCATTGTTGCTCATCACAGCCATTCATTTGACCTCCATCATAACAGTCCCCTCTCCGCCCTGTCCCCATGACTCACCCCCTGTTTCTGCTGAGTGCCCAGTCCATTCGGTTTAGGGTCTCAGGCTCCATGCAGACAAGCCAAAAAAGCTCAAGATGAGGCAAATTATGAAGATAGAAGATCTGCCAGAAGCCTCATGCCAATTTTTAAAAGACTCCAACTTCAAGCGAGGCAGGCTGAGGCTGAAAATGTACCAACTTCTTCACAGTATTAAGTTTAAGTCTTAAAAAAAACCTATTTAGGTGTTTTAGGAACAATACAAATGGCTGTATAGAAAAAGCCACAATACTTAAAAAATACAGAAATCAACAACCATGTAACGGGAAGAAACTCATCAAACTGATCTTTTTTTTTTTGTTGCAAAACTGCATGCGCGAAGCCCCCACCTTTTTGTTGTACCATGTGTGTGTGTGGGAAATCCCCCTTCGATTCTATTGGCTCCAACGGTCATAAAGAGATGTCAATCAGCAAAATCGACAAAGGGGGGCCAGAGATATGGAAAATCCACCCAAATGACCCCAGAAGTGTTTTTTTTTTAGCTAAATCTCTCTAAAAAGGTCAGATTTCACTTGTTTTGCATCAATCTTGATACAGGGTACTTATTATATGTTGTACTTTGGATTCCTAAAGCTTTTAGTCTACCAACTCATCATCCAAGGGTAGTTTTCACAATAAGTAAAAAAAGAATTTTTGGACGGACACTATAATTTACAGTTTTTTAGTATGTTCAATCTGAATTTTCTTTAAAATAAAAAACATCTATATTGATTCTGACTTTTCTAAATCCAACGTTAAATTCTTGAAAGGCTTTTAATTTGATTATTTATTTATTTATTATTGTGATGCTATTTATAGTGTAAATTGTAATTATCCACATCTGTGCTCCCGGGTGTATCTGTGTGTTTTCCTCTTGTATGTATGTTCCTGCCTGTGTACATGACATAAACTGCTGCTCATAACCAATTGCCCCTTGTGGGATTAATAAAGTTGTTGATTGATTGATTGATTGAACTCACAGGTTTATCATTGCTTTGAGAAAAAAGATTATTAATTTAACCCTTTTAGAAGTGTAGTTATGGGAATTTGTTCTGGGAATGTCATTTTCGAGCCTGAGACCTGAAAAACAGGCTCAGGGCTAAACAGGTTAAAAACATGTAAGAAAATTATTTAAGTTTGAGCGAAAGAGGATTGAAATCTGTTCATTTTATTAACAACCAAGCAATGAATTGCGTTTTTGAGCAACTAAATGTTTACCAAAAGTTGATTTAAAAGGCAGGATTGTTGAAACATTTGATATTTTTGTGTTAAACTAAAATGAATTGAAAAGCTGGCTTGTCAACATCTCTAGTCGTGCGTCACGCTACCTTGACAAAACTCTTGCGGTATAACAAGAAATTCCAATTCAGTCCTTTTGCTGTCAGACAGAGAAGTATCAAAGCACTTTGAGTGAATATTGGCCATAAAGTCTTTGCTTTTATATTTGAAAGGAGTTTAGTTCTGGAGTTCTTGTTGAAGTAACTTTAGCAGAAAATGATTTATACTGCAGAGCGAAATTCATCCACTATCTATGAAACCACAGTACCACGGGGAATATGGGAGTTCTGACAGTTAACAGTAATATGTAAATCAAAGCATTGTGCATGAAAAGCATCATCGTTGGCTGTGCTTTACCTTTTGTTTCTCTCTCCTGATGCAGCATTCATCTGTCAGCAGGCCTGTGAGCGTGAACACAAAGATTTGGATGAATGTTTCATTTCAGTGCTGCAGACAGGTTGTGTTTTAATGGAATTCATTAGCGTCTGCTGTCTACCTCTTTTTTCTTTACCAGTCAAATTAATATTTCAAAGGTCAGTGTCTTCATCTTTTACCATCCTGCCTTTCACAGGAACACATGAAGCATTGCGATATCATTGGTAACTTGAAATATATTACATGCAATTGGGAATTTCTCACATTAACAATTACCTTAGCAATTTCTTTAGTGAATTAAATTATCTAAAGGCTTTTTCCTTTGCGGATTCTGACTTCTACGGTCCACTGACAGGAACAGGTCAATCTCTGTGTTTGGATTCGATAAGGTGTGTACATTGTATTATGATGGAGGATGGTAGATAAGAATGGTGTGTGTTACCTCGGGTAGAAAAAGATTATGGTCTGTTATCTAATAACATCTTCATTGGCTTTGTAAACTCTTGTATCTGGAAGCACTAAGCTCAAAGGGCTCAAGGAGAAAGAGAGGTTAGTGTAGTAGCCTGTTACATATTCTTCTGAGCCTGAAAATATGATAATAATGTCTCGCGGAAATTGCCGTTTTGAAGTAGTTGCTGTTGAAAAAGTGGTGGATGCGTCACTCCACTTTGTGCTGCTAGGAGACAACAGGTCAACTTCTCTCTTTAGCCCAGAGTGTCTGCCCTGGTGGCAAAAGAAAGGTCGACACCTGCCAAGGCCGACTTATGCTACGTGGATTCAGGACAGTCCTCAAGTGGTGGTGGGCCCATATGGCTCTCTTGTGTCTGATAAATCCTGCACTGAGATGCCAACAATCTAAACGTTTATTCAACCACCAACTGCCATCTGTAAAGTCTGGAATAAATGCTCAATGTCATAATAAATACAAATAAACTCTGACGGTACGTCCACACAGCGGCTTTGGAAAAAGCTTGCCGGCGGGCGTGTCTGAAGCTCGACCAACAACCAATCACATGAATCTCCCGCCCCTGACACACAAGCAGCGGTTTGATTGGCTAGAGCTTATACTGGCATATGATTTGATTGGCTGACGCTTCCACCGAAAGCTTCAGAAGATTCAAAAGTTGAACATTGCTCAACTTTTGAATCCTGAGATGCCTGGAAATCTCCGCTTTGCTTCCCACAATGCAGTTCGGCGAAAAGTGAGGCAAAGTGACGTCACCCCATTCAAAGTGAATGGGCAGAAGCGTTGGAAGATTTTTTTTTAACGCTGCTGTGTGGACTTATTTTCCCCCTCATCCACAGGAATAGGTGTTTGAACCAGGGAGCTGGCTCACAGACGGTACCAATAGTAATACTGCCAGAGGCCCCAACATCATTGACTTGGAGGCAGTAGCTTGCAAAAACAGCAGCCAAGAGCATGATGGGAAGGCTCCCTGTGTCAATAGTATGGCTCTTATGGTGGAGCCTGGATGACACTGTGCTTACTGTCAATGCAGCCAGCACAATTTGGAAAATATAATCACTCAAAAACTCAGTAGCGGTGACCTTCTGGTCTTGCACCTAGGGATGCGTTTGGGATGGCTGCAATTGAGTGTCCAATTCTTCCAAAAACAAATTAGATTTCTGGACTGAGGGTAGCTGTATCTCGCTGCTACTAGTAAATGTGTGTTTGAGAAAGGTTGAATTAAAAGTGCCAATCCTTTCCACCATTTCCTGCATCTGTCTTTTCTCTGAAAAAATGAAATTGTTAAGCATGTCAAACATAATACCCGTTTTCTGCTTTTCCATTAGCAAAACTAGCAACAAGTGAGACACTCCTCCCAAGAGAACAGCAGAGCCAGTTGTTTCACCAGGTACCCAAACACAACACGTTTAAACTGAAGAGACAGAGTCCTCTAGCGACTCTAACACAGGAGACACAGGGTTGTTTCATGTTTTCAAATAACAGCCAACCTTTTTTTTGTATCATGTCCATGAGTGTTCACTAACTTTAACCACATTGGTATTATTGTAACCATCACCATCTAAGACCCCCTTACCGTAACAAAGAACCTATTTGAACCCAAACTCTGATCTTTTCCAAAGCATAATCAAAGTTGTTTTGGTGCCTAAATCTTACAAACCCTTAACAACAGCGGTGTCACATCATAAATCAGATTTATTTTACAACAGTGATTTGTAAGAGTTTGGAAGGCACCGCCAAAATAATGTCCCCCTGCTGATAAGGTCGACAGATCAGAATAAATACTTGTCCAATAATTACCTACGATAATAAATTGTATTTTCGGAGCCTAATAAAAAAAGGTCACCCTCAGGAGTGAAGCAGTGAGTTAATATTGATGCTGGTGCAGACCTCATGAGTTGGTTCAAGAGACAGGGCTATTTGTATGGTTCAGGTATTTTGCTAAGAGAGGGCGGTCCATGTCTGTGTTGCATGAGAGCCACAATTAACCGTGTTAATATGCACAGTATCCTCCCTGCGTTCTGCACTCAGCACCAGCAGTGTCTCTGACCCTCATTAACCCCGACACTGTACCTGCTCCCCGCCTCATATCAATAACCAGCTGGCCCTCACATTGCACAGTAATAATGCTGGACAAAGTCATATCTGCAGAATAAATGTTATTCATAAGTGGTAGAAAAGTAACTGTCTCATTTATACTCAACTATTGAGAAAATGAGAGAAGGGCTGCCACGACCTGCAGGCAATGACACATCAATGACCGTGTAAACTTTTAATTTTGTAAAGCTAAACTTTGAAAATGAAAAACATCCCAGTGTTTTACCCACTGGCAGGGACAGATGGAAAGCAGAGGGAAAAAAAGGCTTGGGGATTTACTTAAGCGTAGAACAATAGTGGCAAAATGTGACTCAATTAATTAAAAACAGGAATGTCATGCCCCATCCCTGCCTCCAGAGCTGACCAAGCATAATGTTTGAAAAACTTTTTTAGAATAATAAAATGTTGCTGCCTGTATTTCTTATGCACTATTGTGATTTGATTTAAAGGGGACCTATCATGGAAAATGCACTTTTGTACGTCTTTTATACATGAATATGTGTCCCCGGTGTGTCAGGGAACTCACCAGGTGTCAGAACACACAACCGTCTCTCTTTTCCTCCATACCCAAATCTCTAAAAACGGGGCTACAACGGATCTGATACAGACTGATACAGATTTGAAAATAGTGTGACGTCAGTGACGAGGAGCTCCGCCTATATGGCCAACTCTCCACCAATCAGGGGAATGAGAGGTTGCCGTGGCATGGTAACACCATGGTAACAGCATGGTAACAGCACGGTAACAGCATGGTAACAGCACGGTAACAGCATGGTAACAGCATGGTAACATGACTCTCGTAACTCGGCCCCCTCCTTTGCAGGGGGCGTGGTCAGCTGCAGCGCATGCAAAGACAGGGTGGAGGAGAGGAAAATAGAGCGAAATGAGGCATGGCTAAAATGCATGATCTGTTTGGTATTTTGAAAAAATAACCGTATAAATATAACTTATAGAGGTATGGCCCTACAATATATTATTCAAATATAGCATGATAGGTCTCCTTTAAGAGCATCGAAAACGCTCTTTTCCTAATTCGGGGTTACGTATACAATAACATTTTATGCATAGGCTACAAAGTAGTGACCTCATGACCTTAAATACATTCCACACGGCTAAAAATCCTTTTAACACATTGAGGATTGAATAAAACATGTGTTAACACTGACCCATAAAAACACATTCGGACTGCTTTTGAAGTTAAATGATACATCTGACCCGATCAGTTAGCAGGCGGCTGAACTCTTGTACACAATGAATCCATTAGCTGCAGGCAGCGCCGAGTGTGAAAGGGGCAAATGCAGAACAAAAAGAAGGTTGGCGGGCTGGACTCCACTCTGGGAACGGATGCCCCGCACAGGAGCCAGTGGATGGCAGATCAGAGGAGAAGAGTTGCCAGTGGAGTGGTCACTCGCTCATTTAATCCCCCTCCCAATTCCCTTCCCCTCCTTGTCGTGCTGCCTTTTTTGGGGATTAGATGCAGCTGCCTGTGTGTGTGCAGTGTGTATCTGTCTATATATATTGTACCTCTTTTCTCCCTCCACATCTCTGTACACCTTTCTCGCTAAGCCAAAATCGACAGTCAGAAAAAAACATCTGGCTTTTTTTAAAAGAGCCACTTACGCAGCTAAAAGCCCAACAGAAGCATTTCCCATCAAAAAAGATGGCTGCCACATAATTCTTCTACTCATTCACTGCCCGCAGCTGGCCACAAAAACGTGTGTTGATATAAAAAAAAAAAGGCTATCTAAAGTTTTTTTTCTCAACCAGGTGACTCCCATCAGATAGCACGATGAGGACTAGCGGGCAGAACGGATTGTTTATGCATAACAGCCTCTTTCAAACCGGAACAATGCAGTGGAGATGGGGTCCTTGACCCAGTTAATTAAAATACTGGTGGAGATGTAACACAATACATTCTTTGAAGTTAAACACAACAGTCCTATTCATGTTTCTGCATTAGCATTCCTTTCTCACCAGTTGGATATAATGTACTGGTATACACTGCATTTAATAGACCAGTAAGTGAATAGAAGTGCTTGAATTAAAGTTAAGCTTAATATTGATTTGTGTTAGTAACACCTGCACTTTTCCTGCTTTAAGAATCCACATTTGTACTGTGAAAAAAGGCAAGGCAAACCAAAGCTATGTGGGCTTGTTGAAAAAGAGAAAAGCCTCTTGTATCAACATTCATATGATATATATTTTTGATGTGCTCTAGTAGCAGCACACCACCCAGTTGCATCTCTTAGCAACACGGGCCCACAAATTCATCTGATGCAGTGGAAAACAACCATGCAGAGGATTTAAGTTTTGCAGGTGCTTCCAGAAGAAAAAAAAACTATACAGTA
Source organism: Gobionotothen gibberifrons (assembly GCA_943591055.1). Classification (NCBI taxonomy): domain Eukaryota; kingdom Metazoa; phylum Chordata; class Actinopteri; order Perciformes; family Nototheniidae; genus Gobionotothen; species Gobionotothen gibberifrons. The sequence continues at coordinate 584,109 of CALSBZ010046672.1, read as the reverse complement.
TGTCAAAAACTGACAAAAAAAGATAATTATAGGTTATATTTTCTGGAACATTGGTGAGGAGAATTTATATTTAATTTCAACATTTCCACCTGTTCATCATTACATGCTAGGACACCCAAGCAACAGCTATCAACTGCACAACGTGATCTCATCTTCTCATTATATCGTGCCGCTCGGGAAGAAACTCCGGGCTTCCTTCCTTTAGCTTTTAAACTGACTACTTTTTAAACAATGTGGTTGTCTATCAACTTACGCTTCACTCTCGAGTCAAAATTTGCTGGCCACACGGAAACTAAAATATAGGCTTGATGTCAGACTGAAAGCCGATGGGCTCTGAATGACAAGCCTTTTGTTACACCACTGGGTGTGGTAAAGTTACAATGACATTGGACGGCCACAGTGTGCCAAAGTGTGAGGAAGTTGTAGCCAGGTGACGGGGGCTCTGTGCAAACGGATTGTCTTCTGACAGACAGCGGACAGCCCTCCAGTTCTCCTCTTCACAGATAAATAATAGGAGGAAGAAATGAGCAAAGACAGCCAGGAGGGATTGAGTCTCTGTGAAAGGCTACTCAAAGTGCATCGCCATTTATCAGTGTCACAGCAGACAATCCACGTTAGCCCATCACACATAGTGAACACACACACTTAAAGACCGCAGGCAGAAAGGCAAGGACACACAGTCCATGTTAGAGATGTCGATTCTGGCTTTAAGCTATTTTCACCAAGAAATACATGTAGGCGAGGAGCAGACTCGTTTGGACGGATTTTATACGGAGTTTAAGTTCCCATACACCTCAGATGTTTTTGAATTGCAAGCTGCATTAAAAACATCGAATATCAGAGTAAAGGAAATGATGTCCTCTTGCAACAAGCACAGCCCAGACACATCTCTGATACTACAAACTGAAAAATACATGGGGAGAACATGCAAATGAGATGCTGAGTATGCAGTCCTAGGGATTCAAATAAAGTTTAACTACCGGCTGGTTATTTCAAATCGCTTTTTTTTTTACACGTATATGTTAATTATTGATTTGATGATCTATGTACATGCAGCACAGTTCAACTGGTTTATACTTTCAGATATTCCCTTACACATAGCCAGGGATTTGGCTGTACAGCCTCCCAAACAAGCATGTCAAACTCTCTTATGGTTATATGATAACAACAACCTGTATAACTGCATAAGATGTAGTACTTGGCATTCTGAGCATTCATATTGAAATGTAAATCTGAATCCCGCTGTGTGTGACCTTTTGCATAGCATATAGAGCCTGATGAGGGAAGCCTTTGTGCGACAGCTCAATTCTATGTGACATACTCCTGTCTCCTTGTTTTTATACGTCTACCTCCGGAGGCGAACAACTGACAGCTCTGGAGCAGCTACAAAAACGCACAGCAACCCCACTCCATCACACTGGTACAGCAGCCACTCCTTCTCTCCGTCTGACATGAGAAACACAGAGGAAGATTGAGACACAGCAAGTGGGAATAGGAGGGAAGAAATAAACACATTGTAAAGGGAGGGAGACAAATATGAGAGATTTTAAAGTAAGGGTCACTATTTGTATTCAGAACGTATTTTTTGGATTCCTGTCACATGCTTTCTTAACTGTATGTAGTGGATTTTGGACATTTCTTAGAGAATCCAGCTCTTAGAGGAATGAACAAAGGAAGGATCTAATTTGTAATCAAAGCTTCAGCGGTAATTACATTTGACAATGTACTGTAGGAAGCTGCTGACATTATACATTAAAAGTGAGATAGGGAATGGGAACACCATGAGGCAGCAGAGTTTGCACCTCGCAGGTTGTATCGATCCCTTGGCCACAGACATTAGAAGTGAGCGATGTATAACATGGTCAGATGTGTGGGTTAGCTGGAAACCATTACAATAACATTAACAGTAACACAGAAGATCAATCACAATGCTTAACAAGAGCCTTTTTCAAAAATTAGTGCTGCTTAATGTGTGTTGCTTACAGGTTATTTATATACTAATAGTTTCTGACTTGACCAAACATACCAGCTGCTTTGTATTGAGAATGTAGTTGATTCAGTTCTGAAGCAATCATTTTAAACTGTTTAACAGGTGTTGTGTTAAGACCCCATTTACACGGGAACGCAAACGAAATGCAAACGAACCAAATTCGATATAAAAAAAGTATTCCGTTCACACGGATACGGCTCAATAAACGTGTCCCTTCACACGAGACCGCTCGACCCGCGTACATATGCCGGGCCTGTAAGTGGCGCTGTACTTCCGCAACAAAATACACCAAAAGCAGCGAAGAAGACCCCCGAGCATGGTTGCCATGGTTGTCTGGTTGCCATGGTTGTCTGGTTGCCCTTCTGTTTATTCTCCGCGGTGGATTTAGCAATGTAGTTCATGTAGTTCTCCATGTCCACTTGTTGCTGATGGTTGTGGGAGAGGAGCTGTAGATGTTGCACTAACATCTGTAGCATGGTCAGTAGCGTCTGACAGTAGCTACTGACCATGCTACAGCAGTGAGCAGCAGAGGTGGGGAGAGGCGGGGCTATGGCTTCATCGTTATCAGGAAAATTATCGTATAGGACTTACACATGGAGCCGTTTGGCCCCCCAGAGCGTTCTGTCCGCAGATCTATCCACCTTGGGACCCGTTATTGTTTTAGGGGTCCGTTTCCATTATTCTGTTACGGCCTTGTGTGAACGAACGGGCTATACGAAAGAGAAAAGTAGCGGATACAGCCCGTTTCGTTCCCGTGTAAACAGCAATTAAGTGTCTATCCATTCTTTTTACTGAGATTTTTCTAGTGCCCTCTGTAACTCTTTGCCAATTAAATTTGTCTGCACTTATTGTCATGAGTTTTAATAGTGCTCCACTTATTTCAAAGTACTTTTTCAGTTCTTTGCTATCTGACCTTGAAACAGCCAGCTTGATTCTCTAAAACACAATACAAGTAGTAAATGTTGGACATCTTTTAGAGTAGACACTCTATGTCTGACATCTATCTTAATGACTTGTCAGCAAAGTTAACTTTTCATATTTATGACTCCCTGTCACTGGTGGCCATTGTGAACGAAAAGTAATGTCTAGTTTGTATTAGTTCGAATGCTAGCAAGCTAGGCTATGATAGCCAATAGCCTCTAATGGACAATTTGCACAATAGACGTAGCATCATAGTTAATACTCAACAGCTTCCACTTAGAGTGTAGTTGACCCTTGTGGAGGAAACTTCTGTGTAGCAATGCAGTGGGAGTCACCGACTCATGAAGGAGACACGAGGAGAGCTGGAGCTTTGATGGCAAACACTGATGGTTTATTTGGAGTTTCGGCCGGAGAGTTGACAAGACAGGTGGTGTGTAACGGGTTGACACAGCGGTTGCCAAACCAATTCTGAAGAACTCTTTCTGCAGCTCCATGTTTTATCTAGTTCGGAGTGTAATAATCAACATTCTTTATCAGTGAGACTAAGCAATATGGACCCTGAATCTAACTAGAGCTCTCGTCCATAGACTGGCAACAACAATGCGCCCAAGCTGCCCCTCCTTAAGAGAGATAGCAGCTATACCCAAGGCCGTAGACCAATGCCATGGGAAAGGAGACAGTGAGAGGAGAAAATGATGAACTGTGTCAAAGGATGAATACCTAAGCAAATTATTTCCCTAACAACCCTAACCCATACAAGTATAAGAACCACTATCATTCTGTATTTAGCAAATGCTTTCAATCATAATTGATAAGGTTAACCTTTACTAATTTAGAAGCATGCTATGATTTAAACTCAATGGATCATTATCTCTTGCAAAACTCCATGGATGGAAAACAAGCTTCTTCAAATAAGAAGAGAGCAACACTCACCGACAGCCGTAGCTTTGATTGGCTGTCGAGGGAGAACAGAGGTTCACTGACACCTCGGTGAGAGACTTAGAAGGATTTGGGGTTCAGGCAGGCGACCCAGAAACCGTCCCCTTATCAAACACTAAATGGGTTTATTGGCAGCTTGCTGTTGTTCAGCAGGAGGTAGAGCACACAGTGCTGCAGGGACGCTGCAGAGTCACAGTCCTTCACAATCTGATTTCTGGGTCCCAGTTCAGGAAAGCATCCAATTGGGAATCACTTGTGAAGTGTCTGCTGATAACAAGTGAGGCTGAGGCTTCTATCAGCGGGAGACAGACACACGCCAGAAGCCAAAGTCCAAATGCAAACTCTTTTCTGCTCAGAGGGGGCACTGAATCCAAAAGCACTCTGATAATAGTTCAGTTTCCTCAGACTTGGGTGAATCTCCTACAGCAAAACATAATTAGTTTTATTTTTTTATCAAGAAAGCATTCATAATACACACTTATGCATAGCAGGAGTTCTCAGAGTCGAACAGTTCTTTAATTAATATAATATTGGATAAATCCATATGTATGGATGTGATGAATTGTGATGGGGATGGATCTGATTTGTCTTACATGTGAGCTTTGCAGCAGTTTTCATGTATGCACGTTTAACAGATGAAGTTTCCAGTTGCATTGTTTTGACAAACTACTATTTATATACGAAGCCTTTTAAGTGACATTCAATTATCTATTTGTGTTTCCTGTCCACACCAAGGGTCTCAAACAGTCAGTTAATATTAAATTAAAATTGGGGGTTTACAAGTCGAACAGGAGGCTTTTTATTTGAAGAGTACTTTTGTTACATTTTGCGTATTGTTTCAAATGTTTGCGTTGTCTCTTCTGGTGCCACTGTTCGACATTTTAGTCCTTGCGAAGTACATACGGGAAATAAATTGAGTTTGCTGAAGCGACCGCTGTTATCGTTTTTCTTGGGAGGACAGTCTTGGGAAACCATAAAATTGATCCCATTGTGTCACGAAGTTGCCCACAGCACAGCAGTGGTGACAAATGTCCTACTTCCATTATTGACCTATTGCCTGGGATGTTTGACATTTGGAGGCGTGTCATCAAGGCTTATATTGGGAACAGTGTCTTGGCTTATACTGTATGTTGTTGTTTTTTGTTCTTTTCACTTCACTTAAAGCAGGGTTCATACACTTTTTCACCAATGATTTTCAATGACTTTACCATGACTTCTCCATGACCTTTACCTAATTTTCCATGACCAAAGAAATTACTCTTTCTCAGCGGTACCACTGAAAATGGTTTATTTTAACATGGAACAGGAAAATAAGGTCTGCATATGAAACATGTTGTGCCTATCTAAAACAAATCAAATAGGCGTACTAGCTTCTACACGCTAAAGCAACTCAAATCTCTCACCAGCAAAACACCTCGACAGTTAAAAGCCATTTTACATTTCATTACTATACGATACAGTATGTATTATCATTATAGTATTACTATTTCAGCGATTAGATCAAATATAAATTATATTTGATGCAACTTTAGTTACATTTCCATGACTTTTCCACAACTTTGGGGAAAATATTGTTTTGCATAACTTTTCCAGGGCCTGGAATTTGCATTTTGAATTTCCATGACTTTTCCAGGTTTTTAATGACCGTAAGAACCCTGTTAAAGGAAGCTGTCATTTAAGAACATTTGAGCAACTTCTGAATTTAATGCTAAAAATGGATGAACCCCTTGACTCCCTAAATGTGTATTACCGTATGCATTCATTATGAAATATAAGAATACCTTTTTTACAAGATTGCCTTTGAATTGAGAAAGTATTTATGTCTTGGCCTGTGAAAATGTCCAATAACCAGGGACCTTTGAGGTGTAGCAGTCAATGAAACGATTACCTGTAGATAGCCATGTCATTTTATATAAATGCTCCTTTCATTCAAGAGTGCCAGGAAATATATACTTGAATTCTGTATGACCTGCAATTGCCATTTGGTCACTCACTCTGACTTAGAAAATACAAGAAAAGGCTTCACAAGTAGACGAATGGACGGGAGACAGAAAGCAAAGTATATATGTGACTGAGATGTTGATTCATGGACATCACAAGTACGAGTTTGGGTGGAAAGAGAGTTTTGAAGGCAGGAAAGAGAGAGGCGATGAGACATGCCAGTCTTGGAAAGTCTTGCATCACAGCTGGAAGTCCATCAGAGCAAAAAAAGATGAGGCATTTTAAAAACGAACCCAGGGGAGACAGAGATGGTGGAGATGAATTGTAAGATGAGCCGAGGTCAAGGAAAGAGCATGACTGGAATGCGTAAATAAGAAAAGTTGCGTTGTTTAGCATCTCCAAAACGTGTGTAGTCAGCTTTTACTGAGATGAAAACTGTCATTCCACAGAAGAAATATGCTCAGAGAAAACTCCAAAGTGAATATCTATAGCTTAAAGCTTAAAAGTTCAGTCCTTAAGTTCTTGAGAAATAAATGTGAGCTCAGGGCGTAGAGAAACCGCACCGATTATTTTCAAAAATACATTTCAACCAGCATGCGTTCTTTTCACTATTGAACACCACTCATCCTGACCTAACGACATGTCGAGCCGAGTCAAGCACCTCTTGTCCTCGTCGGAGTGTCTCTGGGTTGTGATTGGAGTGTGAGGCCGAAGAACAGCACAGCACTGCGTAAGTGGCTATCGGGTGCTCCATTTGGGAACACTTAAGACTTTCCCACCGCTAATTACGTAGCTCTAATTAGCTTGCGGGTAGAAACCAGTAAATGCCTAATTGTCTATTGACATTATGCAATGAGCTGCAACAAAACCCTCTATCTCAGTTACCGTAACGCCTCAACAGCAAAAAAATATAGGCTGCTGAAAGTGTCAAGTCTTTGGGGTTTGAGGCGCAAACACAAGCACACAATGGGGAGAGAATGGAAATATTCATATTCAGTATTCAAATCATGACTTTTCAAAGTCAGAGGAGATGTGAAAGACTTTAGTCTATAAGAGTTGGGAAGATTTCTTTTCTGTCTCTTTTTCTGCCTCTGTTTTTATCCCGCTCTTTGGTCTCTCATTAAATCCAAATTAAAAGCTTTACTGGAATAAAATACTCACGTTTGAGCAACAGAAATAAAGTGAATGAGCAATACTGAATCGCCACAAAACAAAGACAAAATAAGACATCAAAATGATTTACAATAACACACGCTCACTTTGCCATTCAGAAGCAGAAGCACAGCAGGTCCCATGAGCACTTTCAAGATACTGTGCAGACAGACAAATATATATTATATGGATGTCAGCATCTTCAGATTGTGCTTTTCTTGCTTTGGGACTAAGCACACATTCTGTACTCATGTGTGAGTAGGCTAAGATTTATTCTCAAGGCTTTTGGTGAAATAAGAATTAACACTCCAACAGCAGTAATTGATGCATGTTATTTATGCTTTTAATCCCTCTGCATGTCAGCTTTTCAAGGAAGAAATGTGCTACTATTTTCATTTCAGTCCTCTTTTGATGTTGCAAACAAACGGGGGACATGGCAGATGCATCTAGGTGGTTTGATGTGGCATGTTAAGCTTTTAGAGACTTATAAAAACACATGCTACATCTGAATAATGCTGTTTCAATGCTGTACAGAGAGGGATGGAAAATTGCTGCAGAGTTTCTTCAGACTTATTCAGGGTATACTTCCTGTTCAGACTCGCCTGGGTTATAATATGAGAGAAAGAAAAACAGCTTACCTTATCTTAGCAAATTCTGGTGTGAAATCAATGCCTTTATTTCTATTCAAATCAATCTTACACTTTGTGTGCATTAAATGACACCTGAATATTAACAATGTTTATTTCGAGCAGGTATTTGTATTGTAGAAAAAAATTATATATAAGTAGATATAAGCTTCTTTAAAAAGACTGATTATAAGCAGATGATGAGGTTAGATATTGGTTTGTAAACGGCTTTGAAGCACTGAAATCAGACTTTTCGGCCGGTGCCATCTTGGATATTTGGAGCCAGGATAGGGTGGAGCAAAGCACAACTAAACACTTTAAAATGATTACTTTTCGACGATTCGAAATGTTCCAATAACTTCATGAACTAAAAATAGACCGTAAAAGGGTTTATGTTCCAAGACAAAAATACAGAGCGCACCCACCGAACTTCCCCAACATCCCTGACCTGTCAATCAGGTAGCCACCGTTTGTATCACTTCAGCATTTCACTTCACTTTTTTGGCTCAGAGGTTGCAGCTTGGGCTAAAAAGCCTCTGATCACGTTACTAAAATATGTAATCACATCTACTGATGACATGCTAACTCGCCAGTTATTTTTGCTGACCCAGGACTCTTTTCCCAATCACATAACTCAATGAGGTTCTAAATCATATCAAATGAGAGCCGCAGAGGAGCAGATTTGTGATACATGTGCTGAGTCGGCTGTTAGCTGACAGAAGTTAACATTAGCTCATAAACCTGTATTTTTAACAAAGTATCTTCTGTCAAACAAGCAGCAGAGTCCAGCTCTCATGACATGCATTCCTTCCGTCCAGTGGGGAGGATCTGTCAGAATCTGAGAAACTAGATGGAAGTAACTTTATATAAAGCTATGCAGCCGAAAACTCTTGAAAACTGCAAATCCCAGTTGTTTTCCTGTTAGACTTTCATCTTTCATTGTTGTTTTGAAGCCAAACAAGAGGAGCCTTGAGTCCAGTCTGTCAACGGAAGAAATACCATCAAAATCTCTTAGCAGCCTCAGCAAAGTGGAACGCTGGTATTTGCCAGCTCCAGTGAGAAATGGGAATCAATTTCAATGTCAGACATGCTAAAGGCTAGAAATATCTTAATACTAGATGGCATTTTTGTGAAGCATATACAAATAGAACCACACTACAATAGACACATTACCAACCCCTTAACAGCAGACCACTTCTGATAAAAATGTCCCATGCCACCTAAAGTCATTATTTCCAAGGTATTTCCCTTAAGTTATGTTGGTGGGATTGTTGGCAGTGAGCATATTAAAATAAGATTGATGAATGTTAGTTTTTCAATGTTGAAAACTGGAACCTCAAACTGTATTATATAACATAAATATTTGTACTGCTGAATTTTTAACCCAAACCATCTAGCGGTCTTATTCCAAATTGAATGTGAAAGCTGATATTTTGCGATGTAATAGCAATAGTTTTCACAACCTGATGTTTGGAATAATTTCTTGGAAGGCACAAAATGACCATTTCATCTATTTCCAATCTGCATGTTCCATCAAATAATTGTAATGACAAGATTTAAACCGGGAAGTTCAGAAGCATTAATTTGCACTATAAGTGTAAGTTAATATGACAAAGGATCATATTGTAGAAAACATGTCACTACTTTGCGTACTGCTAACACTTTGCGTACACCTCAAACCCAATTCTAGTTGTGCTGTCGGTGGCTGCTCAGGACTCATATGTTTCAGTATGGCATCACACTTACAAAGACAATTGTCTAAAAAAGACTGCGTTTTAAATTGAAGTCGCCTGCCTAAGGGGATTGGGAGATGAAAGAAATCACAATCTTTCATGTTGCTTTGCTATCTGTGTCCTGATCCCAGTTTGAAGAGACTGAGTGACAAGGCGGTGTCACGTGAGGATACGCTGCCCGGATACAGCGGCGTGAGTGGAGAGTTGACAGAACTATTATTTATTCATCCGTGTGTTTATAAGTCTTATTGGAATTCCTTTTCTTTCAAAGCTCAAATAACTTCCTTACTGGTTGGCATGAGCTTGCACATGTGTGTGTGTGCCCGAATATATTTATGAATGTCCGTGTGTACTGGCTTGTTGGTGCCTCTTGAGGCCAAAACAACACTTCTAAAATATACAAGAGCTCTGCACAACCCAGGAGAGAATTACATCGCCGCTGGTGTTATTCAAGGCGCTGAGGACCATTGTGAGAGCACTTCTGTCCGTCTGCATGTGTGTCTGCATGAATTTGCTGTGTGTGTATGTATGTATGCGCATGCAGGCGTGTGCAAGTAGCTACCAATTATGCCTCCATATATGCATACATCATCACTATCACATCAAACTAAGCAAGCATCAGCTTTTAGCTGCAGGGTGAGATGGCGGAGGTTGTGAAGCCGCAGGTGTTTGTCACAGTTTGTCAGGCTGTATAGATGTCACCCGGCCTCAGGCAGAACTGACTGGTCACTCAGCACACCTCAGAACTGACAGCCCTCCTTTCATATCGAAAACCAACTCCTCATCACAGAGCAACATCCCGCTGGGGGAATTTCTGGTAAGATGAGAGGTGCTTTTAGTTCAGAAAATCTGCCCCGAAGCTTTACCTTTTAATTGAAGAACGCGCACCTCGACACACTCCTAAGCACACATATCGGTACGCCAGGGCACCGCAGTTTAAATTATGGTAATAATTCAAAGTAATTACCAGAGAGAGATGTCTGAAAACTCCCTTTAAAGCACCTTTTTCAGCCAAACACCCGCTCTCAGACATAATTACTGGAAGCACTCAAGGTACATTAAAGGAGAGGCTGAGAAAGATTCACACGTATACATAATGTGCATATGTATTCAATAAATGTCATATTCGGACCTTTTATATGATGCTGCGTGTCTCTTGTACAAAGACACAAAGTCAATGGTTGACTAAAGCTCTGATATTGGCAGCAGATATGGCAGCTGCATGTCAAAGGGGTTGCCATGGTGACTGGGCACAGTCGTCTCAGCCATCCCCTCCTCCCTCCTTCTCCGTGTCTCTCCCTCACTTTATCTCTTTCTCCCACTTTATTTGCTCCTAGTTATTTTTGTCTCATTCCAGCGGACGGCTTTATATTACTGTGCTGCTTCGTGGAAGAACACGACAAAAGCAGAATGTACCTGGACTTGTCATTAGTCAGTATAGGAACACACATTTTTCTGCCATTCCAAACATGCCTGCAGGATAGCGTCGCTGTCTCTGGCATGTTGTGGCTTGTTCCCTCAGAACACCATAATGGGGGGGGGGGGGGGGGGGGGGGGGGGGGGCAGAGCGAGACCAGAGCAGATAATCACATCCTGACAAGAGAAATGATCATGTTCAGCAGCAGAGCAGGGCAGTTGCGAGTCTCAGACACAAATGTCACATTGCTTTCTGCCCCCCCCCCGCCTTGCGTGCCGCGGTCATCAAGTGCCTCTGTGTTAATTGCCTTCCCTTGGACGTTGTGCACTCTGATGGAGCAGAACCCCTTTACATTCTCCTGAGATCATGGGCAGCACAGCCCTATATCCTCTGAGAGTTTACAAAGTCCCTGCTTTCTTGGCTAAACCCCACTCTCTGATTCTGAGCAGGACTTAACCCGCTCCATTTATTCAAAGTCTTCTTTCCCTTCACTGTATTCGCAGGCCTGTCATTAATGCCATCTACCATGGTCTTTAACCCGCTTGTTAACACAGTCGATTAGTTCAGAAAGGGCTAGTATAGAGGATAGCACGGAGGCAGAGCATAATGGCTAAATGTCAGACATATTCTGTCTGCAGTGTGAGCTGTAATGAGAGTGAGGGAGCTCTGAAAATAGGAGCTATTGCTTGTAATGGGAGTCTCACGCAATGACTCAATGGGTTCTTTGTCTTGCTGAGCTCCCATACAGGAGCACGGTGACACACAAGCGTGCACACACACACGGGCACACTGACGTTTAGACAGAGAGACACACAAACACACGGCAACATGGAAGGCTTTCATTTCCAGTCTCGCAATCAGTGCACACACACAGTGACTCACACACTAAAATAAAGTGACACACGCGTTCATTTAGTAAGCACAGCCATGGAAATATACCACACAATACACATACTTTTGAGTATGTGAACCATATTATGCACAGCTTCAAATTAACTTGGCTCACATAATCCCTCCCCAATTTTTTTCCCTTTCGTTCAGACAGACGCAGCGTGCTTAGAAAGGTCTTTCGTCTTTTACAAATGAGGCTGTGGCTTACAGAGGACGGTGTTGAGAACAGAAAGGTGAAGAGAACTGCCACAGAGAGTCTTTGGGAAGAGAATGTGTGGTTCAGCAAGTCGGCAGTACTAATCGCCCCCATGTCGCTCATGTCTGCAGACAGCACAGTGTGTGCAACAAAACACTCCTCTGTGCTCAGGACCCAAAGGCCTTGAGGACCCACTACACAAAATGTTTGGAAATGGGATATGATGTTTTTTATTTATTTTAAAAGCAGTCCTTCGAAAAGCTGCCCACAGGATTAACGTCAGATCTCGTCAGACCACAGCCTCAAGCTGGGTGACTTTATCGTGATACACCCTACAGTATTTTTAGCATCGGTGGACCCAATGAGAGTCAGACTCCTCTATACCAACTGCATGACTGTTAAATAAGATTTGGCACAAGTTTTTTATCACACCACTGATTTGAAAATGTTTTCATATCCTTGGGCTGAGAACATGTTCTCACCTTCAGACTGACTGACAGCTGCTGATGAAAGGGTAAACAGTCTGGGACTGAAAATAATCATCAATGGTCATTCCGGCAAGGCAAGGCAAGTGTATTTATAAAGCACCTTTCAACACAAGGCCATTCAAAGTGCTCTACAAAAATGAAAGACATTAAGAAAATGGAATTTAAAAACAGTCATTAAAAAGCAAAGATAATGAAATAAACATTCAAAGAAAAAATACATGAATAAAAGTTACAGATGTGAATAGTTCAGTTAAAAGCAGCGGCAAAAAGAAAAGTCTTCAGCCTGGATTTAAAAGTAGTACAAGTTTTAAGGATTACTTTACTGTCCTGTTATAGATCTCAAGCAAAACAAACTTCAGAGTGGGGATTCACTTACTAACAATAGCAAAGACATTTACAAAATGGTGTTAATAATAGAAATTAGAGGAAGAGATTCTGACAGTACTTTGAAATGATCTTTTAGAGGACAGTACTGAAAAAGCTTAGTATGGAGCCTCGAGTGCCTCTTCAATGTATAATGTTAGTTACAAAAACTGACTCCACATTCTTACACTCCTTTAAGGGTAATTACTTTGCCAGAAAATGCACAACAAACCAAGTTAAACATGAATTTGGCTGATCTTTTACAGATACCACAAAAATATTTTGGCCATCACACAGCCCTAATTCAGGGACAAAGCTAGTCAAATGTTGCTTCAAACTATATTATTTATGATAGTGATGATAAACATATTTTGTTTCTAAAAATCAAGCAATTTTTTAATCAACTAATTCAACCTCTGTAGCGCATCCTTAGTTGTTCTTGTCTTAAAAGCCTGCTACAAACTGAACTAATTAATATATGCTGGTGGGACCAGCAGGCACAAACAGGATTTGTTTTGTGTTTATGTGGGACAAGAGTATTTGAAGATGCTAATCTGTTTCTGTGTTCACTGTGCTGTGTTCCAAACATTGCCCCATTCCTTCCAATAAAAGTTGTTCACTGGCCACATGCTGTATGCCAAGACACTCTGAAGGCTTCTGTGATGTTGGACCGATAGTAGATTTATATCAGCATTCTAAATCAGGCTGAACAAAATATATATTCTAACAGGGCTATTTTCTTTTTCTTGGACCTAACAGAAACATTTTGAGTAGCAATTACTAAATGTTTGAACTAATCCATATCTCACCCAAAGGCCTAGCCACTGACCCACAGGGTTTAATCGATGTCTCAAGTTTGTGCAGCTGTAGTGCTTAAGCGTGTGAGTTGATGAGCAGTATTGCCGTACTGATATTCTGTACAAACTGTGAAGTCCACTGAGAGAAATGCTAGACTATTTGCTGTAAAGTGTCTCTACTGTAGGCTATTTTTATTATATGTACAGCACTTTGGCTCGACCAAAAATCGTTTATAAATGTGCTATATAAATAAAACTTGATTTGATTTGATTTGACAAATGTAACATTTGTGACATTGGGCTATATAAATAAACATTGATTGATTGATTGAATGATTGATTGATGAGCATTCTAAAAGGTGTAAAAGGGGAGGGACGGGACCCCCAGACATTGCTGGGGGATAACACTTACCATTAAAACAGAAAGCAAAAAATCCATACCTCCATTGACGTATGCATTTGACAATTGCCGCAGTAGGACTTTTTATTTTGCATCTATCAATGTCAAGACGACCAAGGTGCTTACGAGACTTAACATCATCCCAGCTCGTGCCTTGCAGAGTAGACTATACATAAACATATTACTTCCTATGTGTTTCTTTGATCGAACATGACACGTTGTGCAGTATCTTGTGAAATGCATTTTTTATTTAATGAATAATTGATGTATATAATTAAAGGTTAAGCATTTAATAACATAGTGTATATTGCTTCAATAAATCTTAAAGTGTCCCTCTCGCAGCTACCATTGACAAGCTGATCTCATGTTTCTTTATTCATCAAGGCACATTATATAAGGTTACATATTAATGCCACAGTCCTAAACCTTCATACAGATGTCTTACCATGGCAATTCATGCTCTATTTGTTTACATTCTGTGAGGGAAGGTCAACCAAGTTTCTATACGTCAACAATTTAGCTCTGAATAATGTGAGTCACTCCGGAAAGTCTGCAGTTATGAGGGCTCACAGACTACACAGTGAAGTGGAAACGTCCACATCAGAGTGACCATGCACTTTACAGTTTGACAGTGGAATAGCTCTGAGGCATATACACATTAATTATAACTGAAGTAGTATGCATGTCGGCTCGGCTGCAGACACCATTGAACTGTCTTTTTAAAGTATCTACATTGCAATGTCTTATAATTCTTTGCTTCCAGAAATGTCTTTTGATCGAGTGCAACTGTGAACCAACAAGCCTGTAATACTGAAAATATGACATTGGAATCACACGCTCACAGTGCCCGAGTGTGTCACATGCAGTTTCAACAACTAGTGTTGTGCCTGAAGGCTTTGCTTCCTGTGGACAAGGCATGACTTCCTACTTCCCTCCCACCATCTGCAACATCTCCAGCACAGCGTGTGTGTCCGAGAAAAGCATCCACACAACAGGGGGGAACTTATTGTGAAGCCATTGGCAGCCATGACAGGTAAGGTGGACGATGAGGAAGACAAATGGAAACACATAGAAAGAGTTGCAGCAGAACCAGCATCACAGGGCCAATTTAGCAAGGAATTGATAAGTGATTCCCGGGAGTCGACCCCCTGCTCGGCCCTCTTTAGGCGCAGCGGGACAAACGTTCTAGCTTCAGCCAGCCCACCTGCTTGGACAGGTGCCACGCTGGTAGAACACGAAGCAGTACGTTTCTCTCTCTCTCCTGGGGGCCTCCATATCAGATGCAGTCCCATACTAAGAGCCCCGCGGGGTTTCCTCCACCATCCCCGAGCCACTTGGCAATGATGTATCCAACACAGGATCTATCAAGCCTCTCACATGGTGTTCCCAGTGTGTGCAGGCAGGAGAAGTGTGTTATTTGTCAGACTTCTTGGGTAAAAAGGGTTAACAAAAAAAACCATCTATTAAACTTTAGTACCTCCGTCTCCAGACTTCGGGGGCCTATTTCCTGCGCTAAAGGCTGTGTGCGGCTTCTCTAAGCAGGCTGTGATTGTCAGATGGGCCCGATAACCCCTTCTGCCTCCTCTCTCAGGATCTGTCAATCACCATGGGGCCTGGAAGCGGCAAGGAGCAGAGGAAGCCACACAGCCAGAAGGCAAGAGCGACACACACGAGAAGAGTTCGAGACAGAAACGCACGCGCAGTGAGTGACAGCAGTTGAAACCTACTTTGGAGCCATTACAGGTCGAGCAGGCGGTGCAATTGGCTGAACTCAATCGAAGCCTGTTTCAGCATTTCTGATCATTAAACTAATGCGCAGAGTTAGGGTTGGGACTCCATCCCCCGTTGTCTCCATTAATCTATTAGTGTTTATTGACTGGTCTAGTTTCTTGCTTGGAGATAATCATGTTTTACCAACGCGTCCCATTTACTCTTCCTTGCTTTGCTGATTTGACAGAGTTGCTATTTGCTGAGAAAGGCTCACATCCACAAACTGTCACTGTGTGTTCATACTCCGTGTCCTCTGCACAGCCTAATACTGATGATGAGAGTGTGTACCGGGGCCTGCCTAAGCTGCTTAGCAAGAACCCATGTGATCAATAGATTATCAAGATATAATTCAACAAAGAAGAAAGGTTAAATTCGTTTTTACTTCGTCCGAATAATCATGTTTTTTCAGTGACTTACCGTCTTGTTTACATGTTGATTTATATGTGTGCGTTTCCTTTAAACATACTTCATAGTAATGTAGGTATTTGTATTGATATCATAAAAGCAACGGGCACAAATCAGTGTTTACAGTACAGGAACTGCAATGGATTACAGTTGCCAACTTTCTTGTCAACGAAAAAATGAAAACTCCGCCTGCCGACTCCTACTCTGAACAGAGTTTCCCCCCTAGCAGCAGCAGAGGGTGATTTCAGCAAATGAATGGTTGCACACTGCTGTCATGACGACTGCCCCCCTTCATCAAACTCTGATGACAGGATCGTGAAGAAAAAGCCCGAGACAGGATTATACAAACAGGGTGGAGGTGTGATGTGGTGTCAGAGCCAAATCAAATAATTGTCAACATGTGTAAGGTGCCTACGAGTAATTATGGACTATGCGTGCATGTATAAATGCATGTAAATTCAAATCATACACATGACTACTTACCTATTCAAGTGATTTATTGATGTGTATGTATGCTTTTAGGAGCATTTGAGGGCATCCGTGCATGTGGGAATGTGTACGTCTCTTAGTATTTGTGTGTGAGACAGTTATAAATGTGGCGAGAAGGAGGTGGCAGAGGAGAGTGATGGATTGTCTGTGCACTGCAGGCTGAGTCTCCAGGGAGGAACACAGCTACATCCTACCAGGGAGGGACAACTTAGAGTAATTGGGTCACTAGTACTGGGTTGAGAGTTTCCACCAACCATGCTTTTAAGCGAGAGAGTGTCATCAAAGGTAAGGAGAAAGAAGAAAGAAAGCGAGGATAAGCAGCGAGGTAAGAAGAGTGATAAATAATGAGAATGTGGTCTGTGTGAAAGAGAGGCAGAGGAGAGCAGAACACCAGAAGCAGAGCACGGTTGGCAAGAAATATGCCGCTATTTTGTTTTGTTATACTTCCTCGAAAACCGGCCTTGATTACAGGCAGCGGGAAATGTTCCTGCTTTTCCTGCAAAGGCTGGCGTGTGAATACATTTCAACCTTAATCGCCTCCTATCAGAGAGTCTAAGCAAGCCGAGCCCAACTGTTACATACATTCACTTCTGCTGGAGAAGGGAAGGAGGGTCTTCAGGAAGCTGTTGGGTTCTGAAAGGAGACCAAAGATGCTGAGAAGAGAGGGAGAGGTGGAGGGAGGGAGGGAGGGAGGGAGAAGGAGACATGTGGGCGTCCTCTGCTGGTTTGGCAAGACTGAAAGGTCAGAGATTGAGTATTGTGTAAATCTATCAGTACAACGCTGGAAGGCTAATACACCAGAGCTGGCTGCCCCCCTGCTGTTCCTGGCCTTGTCTAATATAGTCTGACCAGGTCCACTGTCTCTTTTGAAGTTCATGAAGATAAACTGTATACGTAAATCCCCAATATTGCTGAATGTGCATCTTTTGTCGGGATTAGCGTTTTTTAACTTCAGCTGCATCAGCCTCCTCCTGAAGTCTAAGGGTCAGAGGAATTTGACTCTCCTAAATGTGTGTGTGTGTGTGTGTGTGTGTGTGTGTGTGTGTGTGTGTGTGT
>CALSBZ010046672.1:548205-559429 GCA_943591055.1 Gobionotothen gibberifrons | reverse complement strand
TATTATTAAACAAAATACATTTTTAAATTTAAGACAAGCCCAATAAATAATAAATCCTCCCTCCACTTTACTTCATAAGAGTTCTGGGAAGAGATGCAATGACGTAAATGAGAGCTGACCTGTCACGGGAGGAGTTATAGCTTTAAAACCAATTTAATGTCATTATTTACTCACCTCCATTTTCACTGCCAATACCCCCAAGTTTCATTTCAGTGTTTGGCAGAACGATGATTGCACTGTGGATTCAAACGCCCACTATTATACTAACCTCTTTTATCCTCTCTGATAATAGTCATTCTCAGAGCTTTTCTTCAAAACACTCAGTTTATGCGGCTCACGGTGTTTGGAGATAATGCAGCATTTGAAAAGGGTGCTAACATTCATTTTGATTGTTGACCTAGATAGAGTGAGTAGGAACTCTCAGGTTACTCCACCATCGTTGGCCACATAGAAAATATCTCATCAACTGTTAAATGGATTATCATTCAATTGGCTAGATATATTCATGGTCCCCAGAGGGTGAGCCTTCTGACTTTGGCGATCCCCTGTCTTTCACTGTAGCACCAACATGAGTTTGACATCTGTGGATTGTATTGAAAGATATATATTATTTGTCAGAGAATATTTCTTCCTTACTCCTAAAATGTAACCTTTTCTGTGTGTTGACGTTTACGACCAACCCTGAGTCTGTTATCTGTCTTACGGAATGGGAGGGTTCAGCTATTGTTGATATTATCGGTCACAGAGGGTTTTATGACTGTGAGAATCAGACAAGTGTTTGAGTGTCTCCAGATGTTGGAGCTATCTCCAGTGTTCCCAGAATGTTTACGCCAGCCCCCCAATATGTGGATTAACTCTCTGTAAACTAGTTAAAAGGTCTACCGAGAGAGAGGCTGGTCAGAATTGATGTGGCAACCCACCGGTACAGTCAGAACCTCTGGCTGCTGTGACTTGTGATATGAATTCTCCGGCCGATACTTGTAATAAACCATCAGTGTTTGACATCAAAGCTCCAACTCTCCTCGTGTCTCTCTGAGTCCTGACTCTCAATTGCTGCAGAAGTTTCCCTTACATTATTGTAGGAGTGATTGCAATAAAAACATTCATTGTGCCCAGAGGGTTATTGGTAATGATTGTAAAAAACATAACTTTCCAAATAGCGTAAAAATGAGCAAAACCAATGCCTCGGTTTGACCTGCTACATCACAAAGCAACCTCTTCAATGTGAGCATGTTGACATTGGGGTCCAATACAAAGCCTTAGTCTTGTTCCAGACATCATTGATTTACTCACTACAAATCAATATGTTAAAAACTGACTAACTCCAATATCTTACATTCCAAAATATAATTCTCATGTATTACACATTGCCAACTAAGCACCCTTTTTTAGCCTGGGGTCACCTCTTGTACACCTTCAACAACTTGGAGTTGAGCGCTGCCTCAGCAGTCATAACAGAGACCACACTAATTACACCCAGACCCAAAGTTATTAATCAGACTTTCTACCTCCAGGCAACCTGCAATCGGAGAATGTCAATCCAAAGAAACGGCATCAATCACAGTGAGATAAAAGCCTGGCGGGAAATCTAATTAGTCTAACTAATGATGAGGGGACTGTGTTTGAAATGTCTTACAAACGATTTCATCACTGCACAGATATCATGATCTGTTCCAAAGGGGACAGAGGTATCAGGTCGGAGCCTGCCTTCTGCTCCGGTCGTTATTAGGCTGCACCTTCACGCCACTGGAGGCTGATCAAACAGGTGGGCTGGGACTTTGTGTGAGGCTCCAGAGGATATGAAGTAAAGGAATCCTATTAAAGAGAAAGAGACGGGAAACTCCACATCTCTCTGTGCCTTACATTAATATTGACTCCCATACTCCCACTAAGAGTTGTTTCTACTCTGCAGAGAACATTGAAGCATACTGATGCTTACTGGTATGAATAATGTACAACAAGTGTGTTTAAGATGTACTTCAAGTGACCTTCTCGGACATACAGAATAAAAAGGCAGCACTCATAACAGTCAAGCCAAGTTGTATGGATATATTGAAGAGGCTTTGCTACCAACATTGACATTTCTACTCTCAGTTTTGTCTGTTTTATATAAATAAATAAAAACATACAGGAGATGGAATTTTGTTTTGAAGAGGTAAAAATAGAAGGTATGTCATACTGACTAGAAGCCCCTGTAATTGTAGTTTTGGCCATCAATGAAAAAGGTCAAGAGTTTAACAATTGTATGACTTTTCATTTCAATTCATCAGATTGCATGGCAGCAAGCACAGCGTCAAAGGAAATAACCCCAGCTGCCATGACAACACACACCAAAGACAGATGTACTGCACTCACGGGACAAACAAGAGAGTGGTCACACGACAAGACGGACACACAGGGATAAGACAAAAAATAAACAGTTCACACCATATGGGGCTGACACTGCTAATTGGCATGCAGCATGACATTGTAGCTGTGTTTGCAATCGTGATGCAGTTACTTAAAAGCTTAAAGGATAAGTGTGGCGATATTTCCATATTCTTATGACTGTATCCAACTTCAATAAAACGACCAAAACCAACAATGATTTTACATTACAAGTATTATCAACGTAGTGCCAAACTAACTCTGCCTGAGTATTGGTTGCTAACATCTGCAGAGTATATTTATTTAAATACTCACGATCCATTTTTAAAGTCCTTCTCCACTTTAAAAAGGTACATCACATTTGGATGTTTGAGCTTACCGTGCAGAATGAGTCATGTTTCACACGAAGGCTGTTTTCACATTCCACTTCACATTTCACACAAAATGTAATTTGCACGAGTTCGACACAAAGGGCTTTCCAGTAAAGTAGGAGACACCGTGTGCCCAGTAGTTACACTTTTGAAATAAGCATAATTGGCATTGTCGCTGATTCTTGATATGCCGTGTAGTCATCTTTGACAAGGTCGTCAAACTTTTTTTTATGAGACATACAAGATACAAAGAATTATTGCAAGAGAGTATTTTTAAAAGTCTCAAAGCATATCTGCAGGGAATCTTTAAATATTTACTTTTGTAGCTGGAATAAATGGGCTTTAAGCCGCATGACAGGGTAAGGAAGAGCGTTAGTATTGAGAGAGGACTAACACAACGTGGGTTTTGTTCTTTCATTGGATTCTCTCAGAGGACATATTGAGCTCATTTTCAGGTTCATATTTGTATGTTGTGTCTCTACTGTGACATGTCTCCACGCTTTAATGTTCAAAAAGCTCTTTATTTTTCTCCGACTGCCTGTGCTGCTGCACCTCTTTTCACCTACTGTCTGAAACCACAGCCCAGTCTGCTCTGATTGGTTAGCTGGCCGGCTAACTGCTCTCTGTTGTGATTGGTCAACCACCACCACAAACAATGTGTTGGAGCACTAGCTAATAGAAGCGCAAGTGTTACAGGGTGATGTTACTTTATTACAGAAGCATACAAAGGATTCCTATTGAGGCGTTTCAGGCAGGGGGGGACTTTGGGATTTTAGCCTTTGCAGACCATTTACATGCATACAAACTTTCATAACACACTACAGGAAAGGGAAACCCCAAAAAGTAGAGCCTCTTCAACAAAGCTAAACATAAAGAATATTGCCAACATTATCCATTAGGCTTGATAGTTGTCTACTTTCACACCTAATAATACAATGTTGCATTTGATTGGTTGCATATTACAAGTATAGAGAATTTCTCTTTTGTTTATTATCTGTTGTGAGATGATTCTGTTTTGAACACGGAGGTGGTCAGTGCTGCTATTCTAACCTCACATCTTCTGACCAGAATGACTCCAACTCTCCATCTTTTGTGCTGGTACAACGACACAAGATTAGAGCCCCCCTCTCTTTTAATTAATCGAACCTCGCCTCAACCAAACCCCCCCCCCTCTACCAATCCTGTTACACACCATTCCATCACCATCCATCAACATCGCTGCTGCAATCAGCCGCACCGCTCTCTCCTCAGCAACTTGTTTCAGAACATGCTGATCCCAGAACAGGTAATGAGGCACAAACTGACAATGGGTCACTATGGAGATCGAGCGGCGGGAGATGAAAAGCCTCGCGGTTTCTAACAACGTGTCCCCCGTGATTGACCTGTAGCCATTCCGGTTATAATCTGTGAAAGCTTTGGTTCACCTCACAGCTCACCTGGCAGAGCAATACTCTTTCTCTTTCACTCTGCCCTCCACTAATCCCCCTCTCTGTCCCCCTACATTCACCTCCTCTAATCTCATCCTTTTTCTCACTCTCGCTCTCATCCTACACATCCATTCAACTGAAACCCGCAATTCAATTTAATTTGCTATAAAAGCACAAGACAATAAATGCTTATCTTGCCGACGCATGTATATGAAAAATAAATAGAAAAACATAAAACAACAAGACATAAATATGAATACGGATTATTGTTGGTAAGCTGTCAAATGTACTTGCAGCCAAAGAAAGTTTTGCAACAAAGGATTCATATTCATGAAGCCATATGTGCCACAAGAGCAGGATATCAATCCCTTGGCAGAAATAAACAATGTTATTTTCACTATAAGCTTTATCAGAAACACAATCAATATGCAAATTATATTTTTAGAGAAGTGAATGTGCCAAAAACACGACATATTGAAGTTATAGTTTTATCTTGCATCCCGTTCCCCCACACAGTGCCAGGCAGGCTTTAAATACATTCACACACATATCCGTGTGCTCACAAACACACACACACACACACAATATGCTTCAAAGCTTCCTAGCTGGCTTCCAAATGCCAAACGCCTGACTAATAAATGCAAACACAAATGCCTTAACACACATACATAATGACATGCTGCCACTTCCTCGCGTGTTTCATTGAAATCCTCCCGCATTGAAATCCACCCGCATTTACACGTTTGTTGAGTACAAACAAGCCAAAGATATGCATGTCAGACTGCGTGCTTCCACTTCATTGTTTACCTGCTGTGCCAAAAGAGTCTTATCCTTTATACTTTATACGTATAATTCTCTTTGACTCTAAATGTCTTTGTGCCTTCCCTCT
This sequence comes from Gobionotothen gibberifrons, assembly GCA_943591055.1. Classification (NCBI taxonomy): domain Eukaryota; kingdom Metazoa; phylum Chordata; class Actinopteri; order Perciformes; family Nototheniidae; genus Gobionotothen; species Gobionotothen gibberifrons. The sequence goes on along the minus strand of CALSBZ010046672.1, from coordinate 554,375 downwards.
GGTTCCTAATCGTCCCTCCTATACTCTTTACCCCTGGCCGAATCTCACCACCCGTGTGCTCAGGTACTCTCTGGCCCGAAATCGCTGCAGATGGGAGGCAGGAAAGAGCCGACATAACAGGTATGAGCTTTGAAGTGGTAAGAAGCTCTGTTTGTGGTGCAGCGCAGATGAAAGTGAGGAGATGCACAAGGCCGAGGGGGAGGTAAGGGTGGGAGGGAGGATAAGAGAGGAGCGGGCTTCTTTGTGAAGCCAAACCCTCGGCAACACTGCTGCCACTGTTACCTGGAAGGATTTACTGTATTCCCCTCGGTGTTCTTATCTGTCTTTCTCTATCACTCCTTTGATCAACGGGTAAAAACGTAGAAAAAGTTCATTGTTAATTCAATGTTCAGCACAAATATATATTCTCCAAACGTTATATCTCCATCATTATGCATGAGCGCGTGTGTATGTGCATTAGGTGTCTGTGAGAAGCAAGGAGCGCTTCCAGTTACTTACACCGCATTGCTACATTTTGTTTCACTGCACCTCCCAATTTACCCGTGGGGATCATTAACATTTCATCTCAATTACAAGAGCGCTGTGGAAATATCACTCCATCATTATGTCGGGGGGTACATATTGATTTTAATGAGCCAACGGTTAAAGTATTCGGCACTTTAAACGGTTTGAAGGGGAACTTCAAGGTCTTTTTCATTGCTGTCACCTTTTTTCATACTTTTATACTTCAGTCCTCTTTTGCTTAAAATGTTCCCAAGCGCGACACAGAGAATTCAAGGTATGGCCATGAAATGTCTTTAAGTTCAACAAAATTGAAGTACTTTGTACTGTTATTGAGAATAAATCCCAACTCACCTGGTCCAGACAGCTGGGCTGGGCCAGCAGCGTGACTTCAAAGCACCGCTCAGAGCAAACACAGAAGGAAAGCTGCGGGAAAGTAAAAGCTTAACATGAGAAAATGCCTTAAAGCGAGAAAGGCAAGTTGTGTTTGGAGAAAATATGAATAATGGATAGCAAGCCGAAATCATGCAGATGAGAACAAATAGCAGACTCCCACCAAGAGCCGCATGAAAACAGAAAATACGACACACACACACACACACACACACACGAGAAGGAGATGTTGATGTATGCGATGTTACACGTATACAGTACACGCGCGTTAATGTGCACCAAACAGAGCAACCGTCTCCTGATGTGTTTGACAGTAATGAGGCAGAAGCAGAGTGCCGGATTTGAGGAGCCTCCAGGCAACAGAGCATGTCAAATCACCTTTATGCAGGACAAAATCATCATGTCTCCATCGAGTAATCTGGCAGCCACAAATTGCAATTGGTCTTTTGGCAAAACAAGGGTCAGTGGCAGATGGGTAACGGCTGGAACTGTAGGACTAGCCGCTAGCCACACTGTCTGAAATGCTAACCCCATTTACACCAGTTTGTGCTTCTTCTCCCTAAGGCTCAACCTAAACCCAAGAAAATGTAGGCCAGGCCTGGGGAGACCATGGCATCAGCAGCTCTTGTCACTGGGGGGTCGCTTGCAGCTGTCACAGTGTGTGCATCAAGCGTTAAAAATGCAAAAAATGCTTTAAAACTCAAGAATATTGAAATAATGCAAGTGCAGGAAAAGCAGAGCGTACAGCTGTGCAGTTTTTGGTGCAGAGACAGAAACGGAGGGGAAAAAGCAACCTAAAGGGAAAGGCTTGTGCTGGTACTTTTATTCAGTCCTTCTGTTGAAGTTATCATAATATTTTCAATATGTTGCCAATAAACCTGTGGCTATTGCTGTGAAAAAACAACTGCAGTCAATCTGTCAAAAGGCTAAATGAATGTGACTTCTTCAGACAGTGACAGCTGCTCTGTAAAAACAAACATTAGTAGGAAACACTTAGGACTCTACACTAAACTGATTTGGTTGGATAAGAAATTCACATTTTCTGCCAAGAACACAAGAACACTTTAGTCATCTTCAAAGAAGCACAACATCCTCATACCTATTCTCTTCAGTTCTTCTTTGGTTCCCTAAAGTTAAATACCTCTGTGTGCTTGTTCGATGTAACAAAGAACAATTTAAGCAGCACAATAAATGGATCACTGAAATCAATAGGTGGGTTCAAATGTGGGTCTGCATGATTGGGCACAATTTTGAGTCTTATAGAAAAAGAAACGTAGAATTATGGTAAAGACGAAAGTGGATTTTGAGGTGTGAAATACCAGATACAACTAAGGGCTTTTGAGGAGTTGAGATTGAATTATGAACATTCCAAACATTTAAGATTGAAGTTCATCAAACTAAATATTGCTGAAATCATATTCTTTTTTACAAAATAAACTGCACAACTAGTGGTATTTTAACTCTGAGACACGGAACAAGTTGTTTTCTGTTTCTTGGAAGAAGAAAATAACCTGAATCCGCACCAATCAATATTTTTAACTCAATGGGACGAAGTCCAACCTACTGAAATATATACTTCACGCAAGTTAATAAAATGAAATCCGTTTTGATTTTAAATGACATTTTATAGTAATGATTTTCTCAAAACTGTCCACACACAGTAGCTGCTGAGTTGTGTTGATCGAATCTAGCACAGTGTAATTATTCTGTGTGTACATGAGCAAATTATGAAGCACTAAAGTGTTTTAAATCAACTGAAGAATTGTGCTTTCTACCTCACTGCATTTTTGCCAGCTGGTGTTAAAAGCTAATCAATGGTCAACAAACACAGTATAGATGTTATCGGAGGATTAAACCTGTTGCTAGGTGCAAGGCCGGCCCTTGGCATAGGCAGTATAGGCGATTGCTAAGGGCTCATCAACCCATGGGAGGCGCCGACAAAAAATAAAATAAATTAAATTTCACAACAAAACAATTTCCCGACTTTGGATCAACAAAGTACATCTTATTATCTTATACTAACGGAACTACGCCCACCCCCCCCCCACAATCAGATAAGTTGAACTGCCCCAGCCCCAGTAAAAACCAGAGGTTTATGTGAAATAGTTCTTTTTTTGAAATAATGGTTTTAGTGTGCAACTATAGGTTTGAATTTTTTATTTGTGTTCATTTAAAATAAATCAAACTCCCCAAAAACGTATACAGCTTCTGTGTGCTTTTATTAACATTGGAATTTACTGTGATGCAAGCGGCCGCGGGGGGGCACCAGCTAAAATCTTGCCTAGGGCAGCAAATTGGTCAAGGCCGGCCCTGGCTAGGTGTGAAGAGCCGCCATTACGAGCTGTTTTGCCGTTACTAAGTACATGCAACATGGGCTGAAATGACTCAGGCTTCAAGCTTAATTTTTGCACCTTCTCATCTCTGTGTATTTCTGTTACACAAAGTCTGGATTTTGGATTAGGCATTAACATGATGGCACAGATGTTGTAATCTAAAATCCTTTTTGCAGTGATTGAAAACAAATGTGTCACAAATTGTTTAGCTAATGGCATCCTAACGCTAAATGTATTGTTTATTTGCATACTTTCTTTCTAAAAACATTAAAGATAATGTTTTAGTATGAAGAAAAAAACATGTATTTGGGTGTATACTGTATCTCCGAAACATAATAACTCTGTATCAGTTCTTGCTGCATAATTGAGACTGATGAGGGAGTCAGAGATAAAATCCCTAATAGGATCTTCCAGCATGTGATATTCTGAATTGATTTCCAAACAATAAGGCATAGAAGTTTTGTGAATGTAACGATGGATTTTAAAAGGTTCACTTCGATACTATCTTTTTTCGATTTTATACACTGTTTGGGTTTTCAAAGGCAATTTTTCAATTCAGCTGGGGTCACACAGGTAGCAACAACGCTGCTTCGCCCTTGTATGATGAAAGCATGCTTCACGCATCAACTTCCCCTCCTCGGCACCCGGAGGAACACATTCCACACACCCCCAAAAACATGGGAAAAATCGTTACATAAGGCTGGAGCAGCAGCTACAGATCTGCCGGGGGAGGAGGGGGTAATACTCAATATTTAACACCTCTCATCCCACATTCACTTTGACTCAGACAGAGGAATAACCTTCTGATCTCCCCCATCAAAGCTCACTCCAACAGTCACCTCACATCTCCCTCTTTCTCCGAGTCTAATCGGCACTGATTGGCTTATGAAAAGCTTAATCATGGAAAATTACTTTTAATGTGATGCCGGTATGTGTGAGTCTGAATGGCTTTAAACTGAAGAGCAAGAAGTGCGGGGGGGTTTTTCTGTGCCTACTTGATTTGAAGTAGCTGTGCGCAGTCACTCCATATAGATGTGGTTTTGAAAGCTAATGAGACAGAGCAGAGTCTTCTCCTCCACGGGGAAGAGGGCTGCCAAATCCCTGACTCAAAAACACTACAATATTCACATTATAACCCTAAAGGGACACAGCTAGCATATAGACTGTGTATGGAATACTTCAACCTTGACTTTATGGTGTGCTGGAGGATAAATTTCCTTTTCGTTGGCACGTATTGCATGTAGTACACTATAATGCTCATACAGAGTCTTCCATCATCCCCTATTCCTTTAATATTGCTATAATATAGCCACTTAATATTCATTCAACTGTGAACGTATGACCTTATTTTATGTAGCTGTATTTTATGTCTTAGCATGTAGATCTTATATGTCAGATTTTTCCCGTCTCATGCTTTGATTCTGCAATTAAGCTACAGGTTGAGGTAATCTACTAATGTGGTTTGTATGACACTTTATAAACATTTTGTAAACATTATATCCAATTATAATATGTCTTAAATAAACAGAATTACCATATGAGTGGGTTATTTAAGTACAACTAAATTGTTCTGAGAATATAGGCATGTTTATAAATGCAATTGTTGTTGAAACTAAACTGATAAGCTCGTGAGATGTTACAAATACTGTACAAATAGTTTTAAAATAAAAAGTGTTGCCAGTATTTTCAGCTCTATGTGGTTGTTTGTATGGCAAGCTGCTTTGGTCCACGCTGACAACTGCATATCCATGAACTTGTGTACAGACATGCATGATCCCAAGAGGATTAAGCCTATGGAGATCCCCTTGATGTTCATTTAGTGCGATTATCAGTTCAAAAGTTCAGTTGTCCAGTACTTTGGTTTTGTGGAACTGCAGATGAAAATTAGCCATTGTGTAAAGCCTTCACATTTACACGATGGACTCAAGTGATCATGTTAATTAACGTGTCCTTTTTAAATATATAAATACAAATCAGCAAATACCTGAACACAAATGTTATTTAATGAAGAAAAATTACAACTTATCCTATTAACACATTTACAGTCATTCATGTCACTGGTAACCAATGCCATATGAGTTACATGAGTTACTTTGTTTGTTTAGCATTTAGCTCAAATGCAGCTGTCTCTCAGTAAAGCCTCAGTGTTTGTCTACAGTTTGATCTCTTATTCCTGACACATTGCTAAAGGACACTTTTAATGTCCCCATGGTACTTCATTTAGATTTTATGACCCTCGCATGCATGCTGGCATATTAATGTCCTATGGTATCATATCATAGAGATAATATCTTAGTGTCTCATTTGACCCTGATCCTCAACGCTGGATATGGTGAGTCTACTTTGAAACTCATAAAACATACAGACACTATTACAACACTTTTATAATTTTGATCTCCGACAGAACTGCTTTAGCATTTTTTGCATCTACTGAGTTTATATTAGCGTAACCACTAATTCTTCTAATACTGCTATCCGGGTCCCACTGTGATTAATTCCCAAATCAATGATGAGTTATTTTCTTTCGTGACTAATCCTACCACTTCCTTTCCACTGAATATTACAATTGTTGCTGTGTATAAAAAAACAAAGCAAACAAAAAAAAATGAGGGGTCAGGAGGTTCCTGTAACAGATGGCTGTTCCCTCTAAGTAACTAAATTGAACATAAATTCTATTCAGTTCCCCAGTGTGTGTGTGTGTACGTGTGTGCACCAGAGAAAGAGAGACAGAGAGAGTCAGAAAATGAACATCTGTGTTAATCTTACAGCAAATAGCAGTGGCATATTTTTTTAAGCACAGTCAAATTTAATTTAATTTAATGTGTCTTTACACATCACTGCCAATAAATCAACTTGCAAATGATTTCTGTTAAGTATTGGCAGTCATGAGCTCATCCCTATTGTAGCTCAGAGGATACTGGAGGCTATAGGTTTCCCTCGTGT
>CALSBZ010046672.1:526796-537397 GCA_943591055.1 Gobionotothen gibberifrons | reverse complement strand
GCTTTTGACTTCATGTGTTGTGCTTGAAGTGTATACTCAACCCAGACAAGAATGAATTGAATCAAATCAATGGAAACTCTTTTATGTAGAAGGCCAGCTCTCTCATCCTGCGGCCTTGGAGTCTTCTGTGACTGTATTAAAAACTAGTTTGCACAGAAGGCTTCCTCATTCTTCATTCCAGAGCAGACCAACATGATTCATGGCCATTGTCCAACAACAGCCCTGCATTACGTTCCCATTTCTCCTCCTGTAGTTTCTGCCTGATCAATGCGTGTTCCTACTAACTCCATCTCTTTCTAATTAAGATATTTCACTGTGTTCTCCTCAAGGATTTCAAAGAAAAGGTCAAGCTGACAATTCTCCAATTTAGGTCTCGGAGCATTCACAAAGGTCTTGTTCGCAATAACGATTCAGTCTCTGTTTTTCCACGCGACAAAAATGACAGCGACTGATGACATTGGGGTTTTGGGAAGTGGGAGATGTTGTCCCCGCTAACCCGCTGCAACTACATCAGACTCGCTAACTGCTGTAATCACCTCATGTTTCATCAGAGCTTTCCGATGGGAGAAATGATCGCTATAAAACACATGGAAACAAATTAACCACTGGTGTCAAGATTTTAATAGTTCCAATTAGTCAACACTTTGGGGAATGTGCATTATTAAGAATGATAGCATGCCACTTCCAATCTGTAAATTCCACCTAGTTCGCAACAGTGAAAATTAATGTCTATCTGTTTTTACACTTGTCCAATGGCCCTAACGTTACAACAACATGTGTTGACTAAGTACACTGTACACAGAAAGAGAGCGGGGCATTCAGTCAGACTGACACCGCCACCCTAAACCCACACACTCATCCTCACATGCCAACAACACTGAGGCTTATCCTGTGTTCATGCCAACAAGGATGGCAGCTAAATATCCAAACAAATACTATATTTAAAGCAAACATATTTTCTCTGCCATGTCTGCTACTTTTCTCTTTACTTTTAAGTGTTGCCCATTTTGAAACAAACGTACTGACTTCATGCTAACTAACTTTAAGGTACGTTTCTATCTACTTGTTATCGAAACTCAGAGTTTGGATTTGAATCTGCCTGCAGCTCCTGGCTGATTTGTGCCCAGATGACGTCTTTTGGAACATTATTTGTTGGCACCGTCTCCCATCTTTGAAATGTTTCTGACTCGAGACAGAGACAGTAACCAATCAGTTCCCCTTAGTCGGCTCTCCTGAGATTGCAGATCCAGCCAGAACTGCTCCTGTCTCTATCATTGCATAGATAAAACACGTTATCTTTAAAAACATTGAGTATTTGTAGCTTTGTAACAAGACTGCATTATAACAAGACTGTGCAGCCTCACAAGCAGCTCTGTGAGGCTCATTTTGCTCTTTTGACAGCATCAGATGAAAAGTTAAAGGCATCTGCAAAGTTAACAATAAGTTAGGATGTCTGCACCAAATGACAAGCTAATTTATCCAAAGTGTCGTCAACACATTTAGCTCAAACAAATGTTGATCGCATACTGCTGCTAGAAGAAAAATCGGGGTCATCATATTTGTTGGGATCTATCCTCCGGTGATCATGAATTGCTGCACCAAGGTGTGATGTAGCCAAATGTAGAGATTAGGGCTGAACGATATATCGTGTCATGGCGATAACCGCGATATGCGCATGCGCGATATTCACATCGCAAGGACGTTTTATCTTTTTTTATTTATTTTTTAGGTCGTGCGATATTAAGTACCGTACTTTCCGGACTATAAGCCGCTACTTTTTCCCCACGCTTTGAACATCGCGGCTTACACTACAGCTTCAAAAAAAGCTTGGAGCTGGGCGTGTCTGAAGCTTGGGGATTTTATTCGAGCCCCGCAACCAACAACCAATCACATGAATGTCCCGCCCCGTTTACGTAGTGTTAACATAGCTAGCAAGCTATGCTTGGATATACTGGATATAAAATCCCCAAACAGGCGAAAGCCTACCAGTTTCACCCACTGTCTCTGCCACCTCCCTCCATGCCTGGTTCCTCCGGTTGTATCCCGGTAAGTTAATAGGGACTGGTCATACAAAACCGGGTGATTTGCTACGGCGATAATTAGTTTATCCTCCATCTGTTTTTGAAATATAGAAATGAACGGCGGGATATCTCTCCCAGCTTAGACGCGGTTTGATTGGCTAGGACTTGAGCTGTCAGATTTTCAGAAACGGGATTTGATTGGCTGGCGCTGGCTTCTCCGGCGAGCCGGAGACGCCGGAGAAGCTCAGCCACGCTACCCACAATTGGTGACCGACCAGTGGGTGCGGCTTATATACAGGTGTGCTTAATAGTCCGGAATTTACGGTAGGTAAATTAACTCAAACACGTCATGTTACAATTATTTTGCTGCTTGCTCCAAAAGGAAAACTTGCGCGGCTCTCATGTCAGGGGTACTTGAGTGAGTGACATGCAGGCTTTGCATGCACAGCAAACCACCAATCACAGCCATTCTTGATCAGATCACAGCAGGCCCCGCCCCGCTAGTTTGCAGACCATCAAAACACCGGTAAAAAGTAAGCGAGGAACAGGAGGACAATACCGGCGAGAATGAAGATGTACTTCCAAAAGGAAAAGCAACATCTGCCACCTAGAACTATTTTGGATACAAAAAGGTTCTTCTCTTCTTCATTCACAGATGAGCCCCCTTATTTGAGGGTAAGCGACATGCATTATCATGACATGTTAGATCATGACTTAAGGTATGATGAGTCAACCAGTTAAGATCCAGACGTCCGTGACTAAAATCCTTCATCCGGTTAAATATAGTTAAATATATATATACTGTATATCGCAGGGGGAAAAAATATCGCAATGTCAGTTTTTTTCAATATCGTGCAGCCCTAGAGATACTATATTGCACTGGAGAATTTTGATATGTTGCCCTGTTGATGATTCAATACAAACTCAGTAGGGATCCTCATCCAGGGAACATCAATGTCAGTACAAATATAATGGCAATCCATCAAAGAATTGTTCAGTCTTGACAATCGTGGTGACAAAAAAAAAGCATCCTGGCCAACCCAAGGGTCAAAAGCTATTAAAGTATGCCATTAAAAAGGAAAATAAAAAACACATTTTGCAACAGTAACTTTAAAAAACATTCAAATGACGCCTCCACAAGAACCAATTATAATACAAGACGGAAACTAATTAAAATGATAACCTCAAGACATTAAGAAAATAAGAAGAGTTAAATAACACGCTTTAAAGAAAACAATTATATACATATAGTAAAAGGGAGCTAAGCAAATCAAACAAATGTAGTTACTTTGCAGAACTAAATCTATTTAAAAAAATATATCCCTCAGGCGCCAACTGCATCTCAGTGCATTTAGACCATTTTGACGTACTAATCTTAGGCGAAACCATTATCACACATTGCTGCGACATGCTGGAGCTGTGTGAGCAGAATATGAGGAATAATAGCTGCAGATATGACACACACTCGACGCATTAACCAAACGGCTCAGCGATGAATGCCTTTTCTGCACAAAGTCAGTTGTATTGAGAGATCTGGAAATGGCTGGACTGCAGAGGATGAGTTTGAGCTTCCCTATTGATTGTCTAGAAATACATTCGCCCCTATCTGGTCCTGAGGCAAAGACCTGGTGCGTACCTCTAACAGAAACCCACCTCCTCCCAGCCCACCCTGGGGTTATTGAGCTCTACACTGCAGGCGGGAGAGGTCAGATGAGGGCTCTGCCGCCCCCGCCTCTCCAGCATTGATGGAGAAGCTTGCCAACTTGCTGTGGCACATAGTGGATCTTAGAGGTAGAGGTCCCTGCACACACACACACACACCCCTCCCAAACCCTGCTGCCCCACCTACCTCTGCCTACTCAGCCGAAATGCCTTCAGGGACTAGAGGACGGGCAGAGGAGACAGACAGTAAGCAAGTGTGTGTGCAGATGATAAGCTGGATGTGAGTGCACGTGTAGGATAACCTGTATCTCATAGCGCTGGCGTGTGAGCAAGAAACATGTCGGGTTTAAGTTCAAGCGTAGAAAAAGATAGAAGCAGAGAGACTTAAAAGCACGTCGTCGTCGCCTCCGAAGGTGTGCGGCTGTGTGTGAATGATAGAACGCTTGTGTCGCTCATCGCCTTTCCGCTCACGGCCGCGGTTAATTATTCACTGGGGTTGTGCCGCGGAGATGAACTGAGGGGCTCTGGGATAAAGGCACTGGAGGAGGAAGATGAAATTATAAAATCCTAATGACGGAACTCCGGCTGAATGGTAATTTCTTAAATTGATTTTGAAAAGGTGCCCAGACAGAACCGGAGAGACATTGAGATGGGTGGGAGAGAGGATTCCTCCCTCACTCTCCTCTTCCCGTTCACTCTCCACTCTGGACATGTTCCAGCCCTTTTCACCCCTGGCCTAATCTCCCTTTTCATCCCACACTTAAGCTTCAGAGCCACACGTCTGTCCTTTTGTTTCAATCTCTTTTACTTAACCTCAACATCTCACCTCTCCCTGCCCAGGTTTTCGGTTCACATACCTCCACGATGTGATTGTCTTATTAAGTGTTATCTTGTTTAACTCAGTCACAAGTATATATGACCTAAAACTTTAAGTCTTTAAGCGCAATGTGATTTAGTTGGACTGAGAATATAATCTCAGGGAGGCACATGACATCACGGACTGTTAAGAGTAGCTACTTTATTGTAATCATTAAATGTTCCCCCCTGCCCAAGCTGATATAATCACATCTAACCTCTTGTTCCATATTTAACCTACAGACATGATTATATAGTCTCTTAATTTCACACTGGGTAAGCAAGCTACATTTTTACCTTTAAATGAATACGAATAAATCACTCAGCATAACAACAATTAGTATTTGTATCGAGGAATTCTTATTAGAGATGTCCCGATCCGATCACGTGATTTTCAGAAGATCGGAATCGGGAGAAGAAAATCGGGGATCGGAATTTTTTTTTCTTTCTTTTTTTATAAAATATTTGTATTATTTTATTTAATGTTACAAAACAAAAATGACCATGTTCACGTCTTAAAGTCATCATGAGGCCTTAGTTTTGGTTTAAAATTACACAACATCATGTATGTGTTGCTTCTTTGGAGCTTGTTTTCATAGACCTGGTTGCTTATTTCTCTCACATCTGGCAACAGAGTGGGCGCAGTGTCTAATAGTAGCAGTAAGCTAACGAGCACTGATAAGCTTTATTTTGATTTGATCCAATGCTGCACAACTGAACGGATCCAATGCTGCTGTGAACAAAAGAAGCTATATCCATGTTGGATAGAATGGGTAGTTGGGTACTGTCATTTAAATAAAAAAATAACCTTAAGGGACAACTTGAATGCTTTTTTCCTTTTTTTCCTCTTAATGCATTGCATAAAGATCGGATCGGGAAAAATCGGTATCGGCAGATTGTCAAAATCAAATGATCGGAATCGGATCGGGAGCAAAAAAAGGTGAACGGGACATCCCTAATTCTTATAATTCCCATTATTGGTTGTTTGTATTATCTTTTTAATAATATTCAAAATATTAATAACCATGTATGTTGGGGTATAATAGCACACCAAAAAAGACACTTTAACTGTGTTTGGTTACACTCTCACTTCTCCAGTCTATTGTTGATCTGTAAGTTTGATTCAACGTGTCTTGGTTAAAGATTTAAATACATCTTGCTGGAGTCGATGGTGTTGATTTTCACCACAGCTCTAGAGGAAGCGTGGAAATGTAAATATGACGAGCAAAAAAAATCCACAATTGCCCCTTAGAGACACATTTGAAGAAGTGACTCTTGAGACTGGAGTAGCCTGATATTTTTAACAAATACCATTGAGCAGCTTTCCTCTTAGATTCCACAGTGTTTGAATCTAAAAGCCATTAACTGAATCCTGAGTTTTCAATGGACTTCGACACTTCAATCTGTAAGTTGAGTAGTAACTTAGCTTCCGAGTGCATGTCTGAAAGGCTTTTGTGAATCCATGCATACCAATATTCTATATATTTGTTCTGTTTCTAACTATGTATATGTCTTTTATCATTTTATTTTCGAGCATATCTGTCAAGGGCACATATATGCTGTAGGCGTAGGGACTGAAAACCATCTATAGAAGCAGCTGGATAAACGGTGGAAGGGAAATCATTCGCCTCTCCCTCAATAGTGTTGAGTTGCCATTGAGCTAAGCACTTAACCTCCTACTGTTCCAGTGGAGTAGCTAAGTGAATCTGTAGGTGTTGATCAAAGGAAGACATTGTCACACCTTTCCTCTTTTACTCCACTTTAACTCCACCTGTACAAGCCCAGTGCTGTCACACTTTCACACACAAGCAGGGACAAACACACACCTCTTTGATCCCCCCCCCATCCAAACGTACCTCCGTCAGCTCCCTGAAGCATTTTCTCTCTCCTCCTTGCCTATCTTCGTTTCTCGTCCTCTGTGACCACCACGCCATCCTTGGCCAGGCCTGCTCCCCTGTTATCCAGAGAGCGAATGGCACAGTGATTGACAGAGATAAGGCCTCTAATTAGAAGCAGTGATTGGGGGCTCTGGAGGGGGCTTAGCTTCCTGGCAGGCAGAGACAGAGACGCATCCAGGGCGCCCAACCCCTCCGCAATTAGACACACATCTGCTATCAGCGATCAGCTCAGTGTCCCTGCAACGGGGAGAAGTTCTGCAGCACGTTGCCTGTCAATGTCATTCATTGTCCCTTCTCCTTCCCTTGTACAACCCGCTGCCACCCCACCCGATGCAATGGGGAGATACTGATACACACACACAGCACAGGAGAGCAAGATGAATATTCATAATAAGTTTTAGGCACGCAAGTAGGAAAGAGAGGCAAATACTTTCTATTGAGATCATGTGTGTTCAGTCATGGCTGAATACACTTGTGGGTAGGGCTGCTCAATTAATCGCATTTTAAATCGCAATTACGATTATGGCGTGCAACGATTACGAAAACAATGTAATCGAAATAAAACGATAATTTTTTTATTTATTGGTTTTTCAGTTGAATTATACTTAAAGTTCAGGGTAATCAACTGTTAAAAACATACTGTTCAAAAAAGAATTCTCCAATAAATTGATGTTTTCAAAGTAAATGGATAATCGTTTTTAATAATCGTGATATCAATTATTGACCCAAATAATCGAGATTATGATTTTTGCCATAATCGAGCAGCCCTACTTGTGGGTACAGTGGAGATGCCCACATGCCGCGTGTTCGCTCCTGTAAATGCTGCATGTATAAATTCAAACACATGCAGACGGCACCAGCATCTATAAATTGGATGAATGCACAAGAATAGACAGACCGCCTCCTACTGTATATGCTCACATTTAACATGCCATTAGCATGTGCATGCCTGACTCAGTACTCTTGCTGCAGGCTTTGAATGTACATTGCGAACGTATAATCAGCCTGCTGAGATTTTACAGCGCGGGCGAAATGTCACATCATCCCAGAGCCAAGTTTTATGACTCTAATCTGGGTGGCTGACACGGGCACAGCACCCACTAGCATGTTGGAAATGGAATAATAGTACATTATGACACACAAGAGCATACATCATGGGAGCTCTCTGTAGCTAGAGTGTGTTGTCGGATCGCGCACATTTACAGATGAAGCACTTAATTTCGGACAGTTTGAAACGCAAGGGCAGTGATTGGTAAGTGGTCTGCCCTCGCTCAAGGGAAAGCCTCCAGCTTGACTTGAGCCCGCCCCCGTTATAAATAAATGTATAATGTATAATGAAGCCAGCTGCAATGGATCATTGAAAACCTGAAATTGAAATTCTGGCAACGCCCTCTTGGAAAATAGTGGGAGGGCTTGACCTTCCTCAAAACTGGTCGTAGGCAGGAACAGGTAAACTGGAGTCCGAAATTAAGTGCTTCATCTGTATGAGCCGATATGTCTACGGCCTAATTCCAAATATGAGGGCGCTGTCATTTGAATAATCTACACAGAGGGAGCAGAGGGCTAAGGGATATTTAACATGATGAATTAGCCCGGAGCCGTACTTGTGCTATCTGCTGAGGTTTTAAATCTCCAGTCGTAGCGAGGGGTAGAGGGGTGAGACTGCCAATGGAGCGAGTCCATGTTGGTCCAAGGCTTTCAGAGAGAGCGAAAAGCCAGACAATTGATCTGAAGAAAGTTCAGGAGGAAACACAAGGGGTCCGTTACACTCGGTGTCCAACTAAAGAGATTTCTCAAAAGAGACATCCGTTGAAAAGGCAAATTAGTCTAGGCATAATCCTTGTCTGTGAAACTGGCCTCGAGTGTTTTCTCTTCGGGGAGCCAGGTCTTCATTACAGCCCTGTTCTTCAATATCACTCCCCAGTCTCCACCAGGAGATCGGTCGCCTCAGCAACAAAGGAATTTGGTTTTAACATGCTCTGTTGAACATACCCTGCTGGTTTGCTGCTCAGTGTCCTCTCTGCTTTACTGTTTTAAGTTTTTTTTATGTTATGGAGGTTCAATTTGGATTCCAAGCGCTTGTTCTTCCTCTCTTGCTTTGTAAACATGAACAGCGTGAGCTTAGCCTTGAACGTATGACCTTGAGTGAGGGTTGCAGTGTGAATGCTCAGCATAACCAGGAGCAGGGGAATATTGTTAGCTCTGTGTGGGGGTGAGGAGGGCAGAGTCGTATCCCCTTAGCACAGGTCAAACAGGCTCTGTGAAGAGAAGGAAGGAATCAGGGCAGAGGAGATGTGGAGAGGAGCTACTGTAGGGGAGGAATCTCAGAGCTCACTCAAGGAGAGAAAAGGGAGAACTGGAGCACTTCCCCCTTGTGGATACTCAACATTTATGACCAGACACAGAGAGAAATAAAGCAGAGTGAAACAAACATAGTCCAGATGAGGGATAACTAAAAACCACAGACCAAGACCTTCTAGGAACATACTCACAATGACTGCAACAACACCAGGCAAGGACGGCAATTCAATGTTCAAATGTGGACACAAACTCTGGTCTGCTGCAGGAGGGATTGAAATGCTTCACTACTTTTCATCAACACATAATAAGGCTTTGGGTGTGTGTGCTACTATACTAGCAACTAAAATACAACAATAATTGAGAATAAATTATGTATTATCTTTTACTAAAGAACTTTAATCCTTAGGCAATTTCAAGACACTGTTATATATTACAAGGAATAGGTAATATTTTCTTTTTCTAATTGAATGAAACGGATTTAGTATGCAGGGTATGCAGCTGAATAAGGACGACTGTGCAGGTTGACAAGCTTCATTTCCTAACAGCTGAGATTACATACAATTCATAATTGTGTGTTTACACATGGAGGTCCATAGTCACAAAGCTACAAGGGATGCATGGGGAATTCAGTTGGTGTTCTTTCATTATTTAATAACTACTTTTTATTTAATAGATTGGCAACATAGGACATGTAGATGTACCAAATGTTTTAATAGTCTTATTTTTCTTATTTATTTAGCTTCTCTGTGTCTTTGTCCTTTAGTGTTGACCATATTAACGCCATGACATGGTGACACATAATACAGTAACACACAAGCACAGCAAAAGTCAGTTTCAGAGTTTCAGCACTTGCAGCACTATTCAACATTTCAATAATACCTTCGTGGCGCACGCGGCTAAATATAGCAGCTCTGTGAATGTCTCATTATTATAATTGGGGAGCTAGCATGCCATGCTGTTAGCAGGCTACATTTGAGCTGGCAGTTTCTGAACCCTACACTTCTTCTCTTGTCAGGATACATTTTCTGTTTCCATCTTCTGGTGTTGTGATATTTTAAAGCGTTGTTTGTGATATACCGAGACACTACAGTCTCATAGAATCTGTGACTGTGAGGCAGAGTATTTATGAATGGCTTTAAACAGCAGGGGGACAGATGAACTGCTGGATTTTTCCCTGCTCTCGTTTCTTTGCGCGTTCTCTCCTTCTCTCTGCCTCTCAGCTCTCCAGCCCCCACCCAGAGTCAGTGTGCAGCATCCCATTGTGTGTGACATTCAGCCTCAGTGTGAAAATCAGCAGATGGTAATTGTGTTTGTATGGTTAGTGTGGGAGTGTGTGTTTCTGTCTGTGTATGAAGAAAGAGGGGGAGAGCTAAGGAGCGGGGGAATAATTTATGACCGCTGTACCCTATAATTAGCAAAAACTAAATTGCGTGTCAATGTAGGAGGCAGTTAAATAGGGCTCTGCTTCTGTCAAAGGACATTACAAACCACAGAAAGGAATACAGTGGCGGGCCACAGCGTATTTCACTAACTCCCTCTCTGGGCTGGAAAAATAGGATTGCTAAAATGAGAGCCCACGCGTGGCCTGAATGATTTAAGACCCAGTTTGGCAAGTCCAACCCGCCAATAACTTTTTGATGAATTGCTAATTCTCAATTACTTTTTGGCTTTTAATCTGTTAATAAAGGCTACCGCGCAGCCCAAAGGCAGCATCGCATTTGGAAACACAGAGCTCATTCTAAAGGAGAGGCAGCAAGTAGCTGTTTTCAATTCTTTCCTTTATACACTCTGTTGCCTATGAACATGCAGGCTAGCCTGAGGAACGTACGTGTGTGTGTGTGTGTGTGTGTGTGTGTGTGTGTGT
>CALSBZ010046672.1:479519-521796 GCA_943591055.1 Gobionotothen gibberifrons | reverse complement strand
AGTCGGTGACTCCCACTGCATTGCTACACAGAAGTTTCCTCCACAGTGTATACGTTCATTTGGTGTGGGTGATGGAAAAGAGAAGTGTGTGTCTTCTGGTAGCTCAGAGGTTTTAGTATTGACATGTTGCGTCTTCCTAGCCGTTTGCCTGCTGAATTCAGACATCACATGGGATTTGTTCAGGTTCAGTAAGTGGGTTGCAATTGAGTATAATTTTCTTCTGTAACTGGTGGGATCGCTTCTGCCTGACAATGTAACATACAGCCAAATGATGCCATCAACATCATTTACCCATCAAAAATGGCACACTGCTGAACAGATTCACAATAACATGCCAAAAGCCTCCAGTCTGTTCACATTTACGCAGCCTATAATTGCCTGTAAAAACCTTAGTAGACAACACTCATAATAAGTCCTGAGGGGCATGATTGGTCGTAGGCTGAGTCTGAGCCACATCCAGTTGAGAACACTGGTGAAATGTTCCACTTTTGGTTCCACTGATTAAATTCAAAATGGCGTGAATCCTTGTTTCAGAGACTCAGAGCACGTCTAAACTTTAGAGAGTTAGAAACACACCTCAGCAGCAGAAGAAGAAGAAGTTGCCAAGACATTCGACACTCCTCAGCGAGTCGCAGGCAGGCAATTGTCTAATCCTGAGTGAAATATTGTTTTCCCATTTCATTATCATACAAAGCAGGTGCCGCCTTCAGCAACACCCGGCCCGTGAGACACATTCAAAGTTTACCGACGTTTTGTCAAATACTTCACAGCTGTTATGAGAAGCACATGAACAGAATTTGCCGGAAATGTCGGCTAAAAGGCTACATTACCTTGTGTTCGGTCTTTAAAAACTCTAACCCTTAAAAAAGGGGAACATTTTTCGCACCCTATAAATAGATTTTCCTCTCGCGCTTCATGGAACATAATTCTTTTTAGACTGAATGTAAGATTAAATGACTTGTTGAAAGCGACATTTTTTGCTTCTCTCTGCCTGGTTTTCACTCTGATCCCTGACTGGTAATATTCAAATCTGTTTCCTCTGCAAAGCTATCCGTTTTTACTCCCAGCTCATTAGCACACTTCAAAGCCTCCTTGTATCGCATCTCTTTTCCCTTTCATTCAATCACGTGGAACTGCAACCCTTGCTCTCTTGCATCAATCCCTCTCCCTCTATCTCATCTCCTTCCTCTATTTCTCTGGCTTCTTCTTTCCCCTCTGAGGACAGTGCACGAGGTGTCCTTACCATTTTACCTAACAGTGCACATCTGTTATTACAAATGGGAGCGAGTAGGTGGGGGTTATAATTAAGATTAAAAACACAGTTAGCTTTAGTGGCTAAAATACCTGTTTGAACTGGATTCTTATCTGCATTTTCAGCTAACATTGGCTGCATTATCCCAATTCAGGAGTGATACATACTGAAAAGGACCTGTGAGGTTTTGATGTCTTTGGGAAGTCATTTTACCCTCAAGTGGGATGGAAAGCAAACTGAAAGGAAGCGTGACAGGAATGAGGTATGGATGCCTCCTCCCTTCGGGTGGCCGGATTAGAAATGGCGAGCACAGGAGGAGGAATTGCAAGGCATGGCAAAAGGAGGAAGCTGAGGAGAGGAGGAAGACAGGGGGGGGGGGTTGGTTATTGAGACAAAGATTAAATGGATCTCTCTGTAAAAGCGCTGGATAAAAATCACTTCTGTCCCTGGGTGACCACACTCCGAAATTATCATTAGAGAAAATGAATATGAGAGCTGGAACCGCAAATCAATATGCTTGTTAAACCCTTGCATGGGTGCTTGGGAGAATAGAAAGCTAGAGGAGTGCGTAATAGTGTGTTACCAATGCCATGCAAGAGATATTTGTTTGAGCGCGTGCGTGTGTGTATGTGTATGTGTGTGTGTGTGTGTGTGTGTGTGTGTGTGTGTGTGTGTTTAGGATGAGGGTTAATGGTAATCACTGCGGCACTTTGCGCTCTTTTGTGGCCCTGAATTTGAAAAATGAAAAGGGTGTCCAACAATCACTTGAAGGGACAATCCAATTATCAGTGTTGAGGGGTAGTTACAGTATGTGCTTGAAGGTGTGTTTTTTCAACAGAAGGGATTAAAAAAGGAAGCTTGACTTAATTATTCGGCCAATTCCTAATTGTTATTACTGGAGTTTAAGTCGCGAAACCAAAAGCCAAGGACAAAGCAGCTGAGATGTATATGTGTGGTCCCGCTTCACTGACTACAATCAGGGAATTTTGATAAAAGTGAGAGAAAATGAGAGGCTATTTCCTGGGGATGACGTTATGTTCTGTTGATCAGAGCTGGCAGCGGCATTAGAGGCTAAACACACATTTGGGTATTAAAGTGATTTTGTAGGTCAACTGAAAAAGTCCAGGATCAAAAGGACCTGCAGTAAATCTCAAAGTGAGTGGAGTTTCCCTTTAAAGGATCATGTTTACACTGACAGCCGTAGTGGTAGTGTTTCCCCATTTCTCACTGGATTGATGTCACTGTGTGCTCTTAAACAATGGCAAAGAGGACATGCTGCTGAAGCGTCAGTCATCCCAAACGACACGGAGTATTGGCACATCATGTTTTTTTATCTGTAAAGCTGCGCCAATCAATATTTTTATATCATAAATCATCATAAAAAAGGGTGTCTCATATGAATCCACAGAGAAGCACTGCAGTTCCTCTCGGTTCTAGTGTTTAAGGATCTAACAGCTCATTGTTTTTAGCTTCAAGGGCCGCCACTTTACTAGTGTTTTATTTTTCACCAGTCGTGCCCAGCCTTCCAGCTTCAGCAGGCAGATGTTATTAGCAACATCAACAAAAAATCCACAACAACAAATGTTCTCTTCTTGTCCAACACCAAACAGCCGGCACACAGGCAGTTAGTCACTAGCTGGTGAACATGGTGGGACATTTACTGTAGCTGCTAAAGAGACAGACACTTAAAGGGCCCATGTCATGCTTTTCCGGTTATTACCCGTCCCCTTGTGTGTTATGAAAGTTGTTATGCATGTAAAACGGTCTGCAGAGTCACAAGCCCTCAAAGTACACCCTGTAGCGAGTAAAACTCGAACACAGAAAAGATCTGTCTATGCTGCCCCAGAACGCTACGTAGGGAGTTTCGCTTATTCTCCTGTATCGCCGACACGGAAGCCTGTCCGCTCCTCGCAGCAGCTCACAGCAACGAGCCCCTCCCCTTCCGGTGGGACTCATGGGACCTTATTTCTGAAAAAGTATGCATTGAAGTCAATGGAGAGAGAAAGATTATCTTTCGATCCCGTTTGAATTGTGCCACGAATTACACATATGATGTTTGTCAATCTTAAATAATAATTTCCATATAAAAAAGGCACAGTTTGTCGTAAAACTGTTGAAATAAAAGACTATGAAAGATACGCAACTAGAAAGACTACAAATCCCAGAATCCCGGTCCCGCATGCTGGCTGTTACGAACCGACTAACTCCCCTTGTGTGTATGTACAGCTCTCAACATGCCCAGACTTGGAGTGATTTTCACCTCTTTTAATACTTTTCACCTCATTCTGAAAGAAAGCAGTGAAATGTGCCAACGTGACGGCCGTCTTGGTGTGTGGTGCGAGACGGGAGATGTAGTTCATTGAGCGGTTCACACAAAAAAATGTGTTACTTCACATTTTAATTTTTTTGACTTGCAAAATTATCTTTTAAATTGACAAACATCCTGTACACAACATGTGTAATTCGTGGCACAATTCAAACGGGATCGAAAGATAATCTTTCTCTCTCCATTGACTTCAATACATACTTTTTCGGAAATAAGGTCCCATGGAGCTCCCCCGGAAAGGGAGGGACTTCATCTCTCTATACCGGTGAACAGAGATACAGAGATGCTGTAGGAGAAACCAATGTGAGTTTGGAAAATTGCACAATATAAATCTATTCTAGTAGACCTCAACAATGGAAATATGATCAGTAGAAATGGCCATGACATGGGACCTTTAAGTTAAAGTAAAAAGAGAGTGAAATTGGTCTTTTGTTCTTTACCAAGGCAAAAACTTAACTCGTAAAAAATGTAAATGAATAAATTAAAGCTATGGTTGCCAGGCTCAATTTTAGTCAGAGGAAATGTAATGAGTTTGACAGTGAGCTGACCAATGACGTCCATCAAAAATGTGTCTGAAAAACATGACAACGTTCATTTCAGTGATTTTTTGACAGCGGATCAGTTTGAAGTGTTGCAGGGAGTAATGGAAGAGTCAGCCGCAGTGATCTGTCAGACGAAGAGCTGCAGGCGACAGCTCCAACTCCTCAATGAGGAATCATCCCCACTTTGGCTGTTTATAGACTCATGCCCTGTGCAGCATAAAATCAGATCACGCTTTGCTTACAGTGTGCTAGAAAAAGCCCAATTATTGCCTGAATTTTTAATCAAAACAAAACTGGTTTGTTTTGTTGCTCTTAACACAGTTGCTTTATCATCAGTAAACAGGGTTTTGCAAAATCAACCAGGGCTTAAATGTTAAGTACTGCCACTTTAGGAGTGTGTTAAGCATTCACTCCATTTGTCTAGATGGTATTGGAATACATTTGGGAAAAACTGTGAAATATTATTGTTGTTTTTAAAACACCATCATGGGTTAAATGTTACTAGTTTCACAGACTGATGAAAACAAAGCGTGAACAGACAGTAATGGCTGATCATGGTTCACATTTCTTTATAGAGAGGAGGTTAGAGAGAGAAGAGTGTGGGTGGAACTGGTTCTACGTTAAATAGTAGTCAAATGTATTTTGTTGGTCGGACGCACTTATTGCTTTGGATAAAAGCGTCAGCTAAATGTAATGCAATGTAATGAATGCTAAAAAAGAAATCCTGGCTGATGAATTCATAGAGGGTTCAAAGTGCTGTAGAAGGAATGGATGGAAGAACATGGATGGTGAACCCCAGGATTCAATGAGAGCTTGCATTGAGTTACAGAAGCTGATGGAACCGGGCTAGTGATGAGCTCTCAGTGTGCGTACAGTACAGCAACTTCAAAACGCTTGTGACGAGGAAATGGTACGCTTCTTCCACAAAAAGGTTACAGCCGTATCCACTTAAACAACTTGATTTTTGGACAGTACTTCAAGAGTGACTTGCGTATAAGTTACGTTCACCCCCTGTGTCAGTGACTAACTTCTGGGTGGGATGTCAAGAGGGATGTGATGATGACTCACTGTGGCACGGTGCCTTGGATCCTCTCCCCAGCTTTGTGAATACAGAATACACTTTGATTGACGCTGCGCACATTATGGCCGTTTCAGAGTTGGCAGGAGAGAAGAATACACGTCTGTTATGTTGAAAAGCTCCATCTCTGCTGCTGTGGGCCAAGTTGGAGGAAATGCACATTTGAGCTGCTACTTCTAACCCCATACAATGCCTATCATGGGAGGCTACCCGGCACAGCAGCTATCCGTCCTTTGTCATGTGCAGCATGCTTGATTTCGGCAGCCTTTGATCAACACCCACAGCTACTTAAAAGCACAGACAGCTGGATACAGATTGGGTTGGTAACAGTTATGTGCTGAAATGAACCTTCAGTGCTTATCATGCACAATGTGACATAACAAAGTAAAGTGAGGATCAGCTTTAATCAACCATAATGGGTGATCAAATGAGCTTAGCCACTGCTACAAAAAAACACGGTGCTCTTCTCAGTTTCAGATCCTCCTCAGTATTCTAACCCGGTGCAACCTCATAAGCAATTACAAGCATATTATGCCAGGATAACAAGAAAACAAGAGCATGGAAAGGATGGTGGCGAATAACACACAAACCCTGTGTATTGGGTTTTGACTAATTAAAGTGTGTACCATTGAATTGCACAAAACAGGTGGAAAGGACTACACCTGCCAAAAAATACTAAACAACAAAATGCAAAACAGACGTGTTTGTAATTCCAACGAAGCAGCGCACCGATCCATTAGATGCAGCATATACAGTGTGAATAATGCAACACTGACAAGGTTAAGCCTTAAGAGGGCAGATGAGTTTGGTTTAATATGTTAAAGAAATGAGCTGGGCGCCTGAAAGATGTCTCACACACTCGTCAGTGTGTCAGGGGGAATCAAGCCGACGTGTTTGAACACAGCCAGGTTGTTATCTGAGATATGTATTAACATGTATTCAGGGATTAGGGGATCTAATACCTGACTTTGTTACAATCAGTACGGGATGTGCGAGATCAGTGTGTGGTTACAGAACGTTATCAGAATGTGAAAGATGGAATAAAGACGTGACCTGCAGATCCTGTCAGCAACCTTTCAGGGAAGGAATGCGTGTGTGTAAGAGCTTTCATACACACACACACACACACATACGTGCCTGTGTGTATTCTGTTTCTGTGTGTTTACAACATTTAGTTCGGCTTAGCTGTTCTGAGCTGTTTTCTGAGTACTGGGCGGATTCAAAGCAATCTGCCACCTCTCCCAAAACTATCCGAGCGCTGACTGTAACACAAAGGACGGCGCAGAACACCTGCTGCGATGATGGAGATGGCTGGCAGCCAAGACGACATATGGGTCTCATTCTGCCCCTAATGAAGACAACCTGACATAAATATGGAACAAAACGGACGGCTCTGGAGACCTGCACTGTCCCACTGCTGTGTTGCTGACATTGACATTTGATCATCCTTAGGGTTTTGAGGCGTTAGAAATGTGAGCGGAAGCGTTGAAGTGAATGCAGAGTTTGAAATGTAATAGGATACATTTAATACATAACAATATGGCTCCCCAAAAGCATAAACAGCTCAGTTTCCTTTTGAAGCCTGAAGGCAACAGAGCATACCATCCACAGTTGCTGGATGAAATGATTTTTGCTGCTGTAAACAAGTGCTAGCTCACAGCCCTCACGAGGTGTATGATGCGTCAGAACACCTTAGTGTTGAAAGAAAAGCCTCTTGAAGTTTGTAAGACTTTACTGTCCTTAAGCTCTGAGCCTGTGTCAAAAAAAGACAAACATCAAAAGCGAGAACACAGGTAATTAAGATACTGCATGTCAGTGCTTAAAGGGAAACTGTGATCGTGCATGTTCAAAAGCAGCAGCTCAAAACTGCACCGTTACACAACTGCAACAACGTATATGCTTTTGATTTGATTTTCCGCCTGGTAAGGAGTGGAAGAATCCGGTGGCAAAATGCTGTTCTTATGTACTGACTGTACGGAGCTTTGACCTAACCAGAACTCCAGTGTGTTTTTTGGTTAAAACTAACAAAAGAAAGTTGCAGTTATGCCACTTCCTGCCCCAACCTTTGTCATTGTTGTGATCCATGTGGAGGCCTGGGGGCAGCCAGGAGGCTAACCGTTAATATAACTGCCTGACAAGAAAACTGGCTGTTTAGAGAGATAATGGCCTTGACCAGAGACACAGTAATAGCCTTTTCCTCTGCAAAGAAATGTTGTGCTGCCAGTTCACAGCCCTCCATGTTGCCTTTTTATAGTACACCATAATTAATACGATGTAATTGAAGCATATACGCATGTTCAGCGTTCAGTAGACAGAGGCCCCCTGCTCTCACAGGGTAAAAAAGCCAAGCAAAGATGTATCACAGTCATCACAGCTGTCACATTACATATTAATGGACATTTCTTTCTGCGGGGGTTAATCTTCAGTGTAGGGTTCTAAATTATAACAGATTTTGCAGAGCAGAGCACTCGTGTCATCATCTCACACAGACAAAGGCACTTTTCTACAGAATATGACCGAAAGGATTAATAATCGTCCATTACTGCCAAAGTTCATCATCTTCCTGTTCCATGTAGCGCTGAATCACGTTAATGACATCTTGGGATCCATGTTTTGCAGCTCGAGTTTTAATTCCACTGAGGTTCAAACCATCCAATTTAGCGCTCTCATATTATTTTTCCGGCTGTAATCCGTTTATTAGGGAAACAATCTCAAAGTCTCTCTTGATAATGAATGGCATTTAGATGATGATATGATGTACTGTATATGTGGGGGCAGCCTTCCCTATAGCATGTTAATGATCCACAGCATTCTGCTAATCAGTCAATTAATCACCGCACTATGAATGTAATCTCTTACTTAGGCACTGTTCTACATAATGGGTTTTAAACATTCAAATTCATGCTTGGATTACAAATGAGGCTCATTCTGGTGTCAGGCTCTTGGGCTTTCAATGACAGCCTTTGAATCGGGATGTTATTATATGTTACATGATTTCTTTTGTTCAACACACAAGGTTGTGCTATTTCTGATATGAGCCATTGAAGCTCCATGGTTGTTGTTTTTCATATATTCTCTATAGATGTACGTACAGTTCATGTTCTTCAAGGGTGGTATTTTTCTGATGAAAAAAAATCCTCTCTACAAACTCTGGATCTCATTCAAAAAGCTCATTTTGCTTTAGTGAATTCACACAGCAGCTGAAAACAAACTCATGTTTATTTATCACATACTTAAGTCTCTCATATCAAGAGCTCAGTTTATCAAAATGGAAGTGAAATAGAAGCCTTTGATTTTTTCGAAGGTAAACAGTCGTGGATCAATTTGTAATCCATTTCTAAAATTGGCTTTTCAAAATGAATCCAATCAATAGCACTGAAAGGTCAGCCATTGTTTTTTCAATGTATCAGTAAATATCAAGACAAATGAATGCTTTGGCCTTCTGTTTCTTTTGGACTCACTATTGATCACAGTTTGAAGTTGCATTTCTTATTTTACTAGTGTTTGAATAATTCAACATTTTGGAAGATATGCAATTTTTCCAGATATCTTTGGTTAGAGCTAGGATTGTCGATTCCCCTTTTTTTTTTTTCGAGCTAAACGACTGCTGACCCAAGTTACGTA
Organism: Gobionotothen gibberifrons; assembly: GCA_943591055.1. Classification (NCBI taxonomy): domain Eukaryota; kingdom Metazoa; phylum Chordata; class Actinopteri; order Perciformes; family Nototheniidae; genus Gobionotothen; species Gobionotothen gibberifrons. The sequence continues at coordinate 512,974 of CALSBZ010046672.1, read as the reverse complement.
GCAATGAATATCTTAAGTGCTTTGACAAAAAATCCATAAAAGAATGTCCTCTGTGGAAGCCGTAGTACTGTAAAAAGCACGACCAATCATCTGAGCCGGCCTGGCTAAAATAACTGGATAGCCTACCTGCCTGTCAGCCTTCCATCTGTGCACAAACTTACCTCGTGCCCTCATTGGTCATGTGCGCGTTCGTGTGTGTTGGAGGAGGGGCTCTGTAAGGAAGTGGCAGATTTTTTCCGGTTGTGTATTTTCAAATTCTTGCGCACTCAAGCTGGTTTCTCCAAAATGACCTTTAAGCAAACAAGAAAAGTGAAGCATCTCCCCAAATTGTGAATATCTTTTAAACAAATAGACACTTGTAACTGCAGACTAGATCATCATCGGTTTATCTAACATTACATGACATTATTATGATGAAAAATAAAAGATAATAACCATTTGATGTGATTTTTCAGCAACGCGCCAACTCAAAATGTGAACTTATTAATGACCTACTGTGAAAGCATTGATGAACGACATACTAACTAATGACAAGACAGTAGTACAAGCTTATAAAAGGGTGCATTAAAGCAAAATTGGTACTCTGAACGTCTACGACTTTAGACATCAAATTTAAACAAATTTTAATGGAGACTACTTTTCAGGCCATGAAAGAAGTTAAATAAAGTCTTTATAGTCTAATAAAGACTTTCCAAATCTGAAGAATAAACCCGAGGCCATCATCTTGCTGTGCTTTTATTTTAGAGGGGTTGTAAAGAAATAACAGGGAAATGAGGGAGAGAGGTAGGGAACAACATGCACGCAATGACCCCGGACAGTTTTAAGGGACGACGCGGTTCATTGTGCTACAGTAGGTCACATCCTGTGGCTTTGATTTTCATCTTCTTTAAATCTGTCTCTTGGGGGTCACCAATCTTTATGTAAAAGCAATACTAAGTCAGTGAAGTACACTTGAAGGATCGATATTTAACGTTTGAACACTAAATGCTTTTTAGTTGTCAGTTATTTCGTTTTTTTAATGTTGATAAATAGTGAAGTAAGCTGTTCAAGTATCACCTGTTGTTTGTTTTGCAGAGATTTAGACATTATTAATATCCTGGTCTGTAGGTCAACTAAAACTCCCCTTTTTGGCGAGACGGTAATATTTTGGGATTGCTGCAGATGCTCCCTGATACAGTCATATCTTAATTTGAAACGTACCCCCAGCTGACAGAAACACTAATGTGATTTATTTGTGTTCTGCCTGAAGGATCCAGTGAGTGGAGGAGGAGACAGAAATTAACAGAGCAGAACAGAGCATCAGATAAATTCTAGTTTCTCCTGAAGCTCACCAAGCTCAAATCGTGGGGAACTTTCTGCTCAATTAACACATTTCACTTTCTCAAAGCCTTGTTTGCTCTCTATGCAAATATTTAGACATGCTGTGTTATTTATGGACAAGGTCAGTGCGCAAGTGTGGACTCCTGCTGGCAAGTTAAGCTCTCAGCATCTGTACAGTTTCTTTTTCCAAAGTGCTGTAAACTGGACTGTTGGAGAGAGGCCCCCCCTGACCCAAGCCGTCACACGCTTCAGCACACACATCAGCTGGAATACTAAACAGGTCAAAACAGAAACACTTGAGCTTGAGCTGAAGGTTGAATAAAACGGGGGGGGGGGGGGGATTGTATCATTTTCAATACACAGTTTGCACATTTTAGACACTGAGCATGAAAGTCACATTAAATCTGAAAGTCGGTTTGTTAGTCTGTGCGATCAATTTCTGTCACTGATACAAACACTCCTTAATCCTATTAATCCTCCAGTAATAATGATACGGCATGCACACAGCATTCAAATTGTCTATGTTTTATTTTTAGAAATGTCAGCACACCATACTGAAGCAGATGTAGGAAATTAACTTGCAATCTTTTTGCCATTACCCTTGCACAAGAAGAAAATGTAGACCCAAGTAAAGCAATAAAAAACGACTTGTCAGGCAGTTCGCTACTTCATAAGACTTTAAATTAAATTTCTACAAATTATTGTAATAAATCTTCTATTAATTCAACTGCCCAAATTAAACTTCTGGGTATTATGTTCCCAAAATATGCTGAAGATAATAACGTTACCACCAGAGGATATTAAGCCATGACTCCAGTTGTCCTGTGACAGATCACAGACAATAGAGAGGTAATGACATCCTGAAGCAGTCCTACTCCAACATGGGTAATATGTCCGTCCCCATCAATAGTGAAACAGGCTCTACTTGAGCCAAGCTGACACATTGCTTGGCTCATCGTATGTGGAGGGCCATTGGCAATGAAAACTGTGTTATATGGCCCAGTAGTGCTGACAGGTTTCTTTCTCCCCCTCTCCTGCCCTCCCCCCTCCTCTCCTCTTTATTTCTCCCTCTTCTAGGCTGTGAAGAGGCTGGCACGTGAAAAGAGGAGGGGGGAAGGATGGATCTTCAGACCGGTGTAAGAGCCTCCCCCCAGGGAAGCCGGCGTCGGATGCAAGGCCTCATGGGCCGTTGACCTGCTGTCTCCGTGATTTATGGCGGCTGGGGGCCTCCGGCCACTGCAGACACCTCCTTTCCCTCCACACACACTGCAGGATCGCAAGGAGCCACACACACTGCACCATCGTCCACGGGAGCTTCCAAAGTGGAATTCTTCGCACATGCTGAGCTGCAGCACAGGCGCGCGCACAACTCCTGCTTTCAACACAGTCTTATATAAAAACAAACCCCTCCATAAACATTTCTATACTGCAGCAGCGTGTCCCGCATTCCCATCACATTTCCATTAGACCGAGCATGCTCTAAGAGTATTCTCCCTTTGACTGTGTGTGGATTACTATCAGTCATGGTGTGTCAGCTGTAAAACCCGCGGTGTAGTCGCTGCTCAGGGACAGAGGCGGATCAATGGAAGTGCGTTGAGTAACGAGGTGATGTTCCTGTTTTCACATGGTCTGAGAGCAATCAGCAGCCAGCATATCTCCGCTGACTCCACACACTGCTCTGCTTCTACATTACAATAACCATCCTCCTTTAAAGACTGGTCGTGTAGTGAATTATAGTATTGTTGTAATATAAAGACACACTCGGCGGACATTTGCTCCTGTGCACACAAGAGCTATCAGAACACTTTAAATGCAACTCGTTTTGCTCCAACCTTAGAGGTTCGGAGTGGACACAGTGCCCAATCACCTTCTGGTGTGTTTTTGCTTTTGAAACTGGGGACTGATAGTGAGAGCCAGCAGGTGCCCTCGCCATGGTGTTACCGCCCCCAGACAAACGCCACGTGTGCCTCACCACCATCGTCATCATGACCAGCATGGCCTTCATGGACGCCTACCTGGTGGAGCAGAACCAGGGTCCCAGAAAGATTGGTGTGTGTATAATAGTGCTGGTAGGGGATGTATGCTTCCTCATAGTGCTGCGCTACGTGGCAGTGTGGGTCGGTGCAGAGGTGCGCACCGCCCGAAGAGGATACGCCATGATCCTCTGGTTCCTCTACATCTTTGTCCTAGAGATAAAACTCTACTTTGTTTTCCAGAACTGCAAGGCAGACAGGAAGAGCTTGGAGACGGTGGCCAGGAAAGCTTTGACGTTATTATTATCAGTATGTGTACCGGGCTTGTACTTGGTTCTAGTGGCTCTGGATAGTATGGAATATGTGAGAACTTTCCGAAAGAAAGAGGACATGAGGAGTCGTCTGTTCTGGGTGGCTCTGGACCTGCTGGACCTGCTGGATATCCAAGCCAACCTGTGGGAGCCGCAGCGGACAGGCCTGCCCATCTGGGCCGAGGGCCTGATGTTCTTCTACTGCTACATCCTGCTGCTCATCCTGCCCTGCGTGTCTCTCAGTGAAATCAGCATGCAGGGGGAGCACATGTCGCCCCAGAAGATGATGCTGTACCCGGTCCTGAGCCTGGTCACTATAAACGTGGTCACCATCCTCATACGGGGTGTGAACATGGTGCTGTTTCAGGACAGCCGGGTTTCCACCATCTTTGTCGGGAAGAACGTGGTGGCCATCGCCACCAAGGCGTCCACCTTCCTGGAGTACCGCCGACAGGTAAAGGAGTTCCCCCACCCGCAGAACGCCATGGCGCTAGAGCTGCAGCAGAACAGCCACACGCAGCCGCTGCCCAACGCCACCAGTTTACCACATGAACCTTCGCCGCCGCAGGACGTCATTGACACATGACCGCCAGCTCTGGACTGAGCATCATTAGAAACTCAAAGCTTTTTAATGAAAGCTACTGGAGGTGGATAGAGGAATCAGCTGCATGACGGGATGATATTCTGCTCTTGTCAAGCCCACATGAACTGCTGTGAAACCATAAAAGAGATTTTCAGCATCACCTGCCTGTCAGAACATACTGTAAACCTACACTTGACTCTGAGTGCAGCGTGCAGACTTTGAAATCAAGTCAAAGGTTTTTATCGTGCTATTGTGTTTTTAATTGTTTCAAATGTTTTCAAAGCTCAAACTTTTATTAAAAGACAATCTCCACAGTGTGCATACCGGTGACATTATGTTGTGTAAATGGACAGCTGGTCGCCCCTCGGTGAGTATCTTGTATTTTTTAAAAGGTCACTTTTTCGACTATGTGGCATTTCCTTTGAATTCTAGCACCCAAGGAACTACCATTCAGCGCGAGGCACTGACGGAGAGGAGGAGCAGAGAGTGATAAGGGTCAGTCATGGGGGGCTATCTGTGCTGTGCTACAGCGAGGTTGGTGGCAGACGAATGCTTTTCCCTCTGTGTAGGGTTCTGCTGAGAAATGAGCTCTGTGGAAGCTGCTGCCTCGGTCAGTGTAACGCTTTACGACCAAATGTCTGATAAAAGCACCGGAGCTCAGCACTATACCGTCCACTGCAGGCATCCAAGCGTGTGTTTTACTGTGTGTGTGTGTGTGTGTCACGCACACTCTAGCCTATAGAGTATGTGTGCCTGCAGGCGTACGTGTTCACCACAGGAGGTTTAGCTTATTTTTTTGGCACAGATGTGAGTGGTTTATGTGTGTAATGTATTGAACATCTGAAGAAATACATGAAAATAGAAAAAAACGTATATGATGGGGGTGAGATTCCTGTACTGTACATTCCTCCGAACCTATAGCTGAAGCCTTGAAGTCAGAAAAAATGTCCAGAGAACGACTCACTAATGAATTGACAAAAGATACAATATAAATACTATATCATTCAAACAGAAAAAAGTTTATTCAGTTTATTATTAATAATTATTATTGTTAATTATTATTATTGTACATTCTTTACTTGTTGGAGGCAAATTATGTTTTAATAAAAGTATGAATAAAAAGATTTATGATGAAAGCATGGTTTCTTTTTCCAAATTGTTCATTTACATATTCATTATTTTTAGCTTAAAGGGGACCTATCATGCAAAATGCACGTCTTGATGTCTTTTATACATAAATATGTGTCCCCGGTGCGTCGGTGAACTCACGCAGCGTCAGAAAATAAAACCCTTTCTCTTTTCCTCCATGCTCAGATCTTTTAAAAACGGGGGTACAACGAGCGGATACATATTTGCTGCCGATATGACGTCAAAATCGGCGACGGACCCTCAGAAAATTGCTATCAGAAACAATGCCTGACGTGTTTTGGACGTAATCTCATCTTTGTTTACATTAGCAAGCCTCGCTAACACTCAGAGCTAACCTGTACTGTAGAGCACATGTGTTTAAAAAACAGGAAATGAAAAAAGAACTCACCTTGTGATAAACCCGCAAGAGAAAAAGCATTTGAGCTCCTTACTATTTCAGAAATAATCCTTGGTGTGGTTTAGAACAGGATGGCATTTTATCACAGCAGAATGTAACTTTATCTCCGGTAGAATTCTGATCAGGCATTAGCTCCGCCTCCTCTTTTTTTTTTTCTCAAGCTAAGGACCCAAAATCTATGTTTCTCTAACAGGGCTGCAAAAGAGGGGTATGAGCAGTATGAGGCATGGCTACAATGGGTGCTACAAAAACTTCACAGACATGTTTGTATAGGTATGGCCCTACAATATATGTTTCCAATATAGCATAATAGGTCCACTTTAATTAAGGGGTTATTGATGCCCTTTTTGTCATTGAAATGGCTACATAAAAGCAAACGTTGCACATAGCACATCAATATTTAGGGGTGAGATGCCTCCACCTGGCATTAATGCGCTACCCCTCAGGCTACCACATGTCCAGAAGGGAAGCAAAGGATGTATCTTTAATGTGATAAAAATGAATGAACCCTTTCTCAAATAGTTTTCTCCCAGTTCCCTTTTGTTCCATTGACAGCTGATACTGAAATGCCCTTGTGTTGCCAAAAAGATTTTGATTTAACTGACCCAAGACTTGTCAGCCTCACGGGGACAGACACTTTACTGCCGTCAGGTGAACTAAGGTTAACTGCTGACCTCAGCTCAAAGAGACGCACTCCATTAGCGAGAACTGTCAGCCGCAGAGTGACAAAGAGGCTCGATGAAGAACAAAGGAGTTCTTCTTTTCACTTTTCAAGCATAATGTAGGGCGTTTAAAATATCATTCTGATTTCATTACTGGTTCTCAAAATAGTTCAAAGCTGTTTATTCGAGCCACTGAAGCTTAATCATACAGACCGGACTGCAAATCCCAGAACAAACGTCACTCATATTTTAATTTACAAAAATAAATATGATTGACATATTTCATCTTTATCATTAAAGCTACTAATAGTTTGATGTGTTCTCATTTGCAGGAGTAAAACTACAAGGAAACGATAATGGGTTTGCTCACTTTACTGGCAAATATCCACAGCAGAGCAAAGACATCAATTGCAACAGCTTAATTATATTTTTAATTATATTCCGGTAATGTGCATGGCTGGCAAATTGCTACAAGACTCAAGTTAAGGTATATTTGCTTGCTTATAAACTTTTTGCATAATAATCAGAGAGCAAGACTCATAGAATCTTGTTTAGAAATTACACCGCCACAAGAAACTAAAGTTATCTAAAGCGTGCACAATGAAAAGGTAATTTTATTCCCAAAGCACAGTCCAATGTTTCTTCAAGCTAATCAAACAACCAATGGTTTAACTGAGAGGATCAGTTTCTGTACAGTATCTGTACAAACTGCCAGTCTCTTCTCTTGCAATCTCTTAGAAAGATATTGATTTAGCTGGGTGGAGTGTTTGCTATTTCTCCAGGCATATGTCTCCAGGCACATTCAGTTCATTCGAGTTATTTTCAGTTCAGCTTCTGTATCATAGTACCATGAGGCCTAATAACTAATAAGAAATACAAATGTATGAAGTCCCTTTGACAAAGTGAAGTGTTAACACCTTAAATGCTGTAAGGTGTGAAGAAGTATAGCTTTTAAGGTGTGTTATGTATGTTCTATGTTATCTATTTTTTACTTTACTTATTCATACATTGCCATTACTGTACAGTAAACAGTTCAGTTTTGCCATGATTTATATCGGTGATAATAATACTGTACTCACCAAGTATATTGCTGAGATCAGGGAAAGTAGTCACTAAAAAAAAAAGATCAGAAAAAAAAAAAAAAAATCAGTCAGGCAATCATACAGGTTTCAATTAAACTCATAAGCTCAGCCAAACCTATTAGGAGGACCAAAAAAAAGTGTTAAAATCATTAGTTTTTCACACCAGAAGGGCAACATGCTTGTACTGCTCTGATGTTCTGCCAGGCTTTTTGGCTAAGGTTCAAGTTCATTAAAATTTGAACCCAAATATGCTGACATGCGTGTCCAGTGAATTTATGACATGGAAGTTATTACATTGACGATGTACATGTCTCAGACACTAAGAGGACATATAGAACATCTCCAACATGGCTGAAAATATTGAATGAAGATTTAATTCAATTTCCATTCAATTCAATGGCTTTACGGCCCGTCCACACAGCGGCGTGCATTGACGCTTCACCATTCACTTTGAATGGGGTGACGTCACTTTTCGCCGAACTGCATTGTGGGAAGCGACGCGGAGCTGCCACAATGTTGGCTCGCTGCAAAAGTTGAGCAATGTTCAACTTTTGACGCCTCGGCAGAAGCGTCAGCCAATCGAATCATATGCCAGTACAAGCTCTAGCCAATCAAACCGCTACTTGTGTGTCAGGGGCGGGAGATTCATGTGATTGGTTGTTGGTCGAGTTTCAGACACGCCGGCCGGCAAGCTTCAACGCACGCCGCTGGCTGTGTGGACGGGCCGTTGTTGTCAGAGGATGGGGCTTTCAGGAAATGCATGTAAATGTAATTCTGAAGCGTCCTTGTTTCTGCACCATTGTCTACCACAGATCAACTTGCTGGTGCACAGTGACTAAATAATAGTAGCAAAGGCGCATGGTTTTCTCGGCAGTGATGGATTATTACAGTTTAAAAATAAATGGTTCAAATAACCCAATCAAATGTTTGGCTTTCTTACAATTGCTTTAATCATCGGAGGGTGTGTTTCTTTTGTTGTCGATACATCACAACATTAGGAGATCTCAGCAATTACTCAAGTGAGTTTTGATAACCAATAATAAAAATAGACAAAACTAGAAAATAAGACCCAAGTTATAATACACTTCAAATACCATTGTCAGGCAACACAATGGCTTGTCAGACTCAAAACCAGGTCATCACTGATGCATCAATACAGAACACGCTGTTAGGAATAATAACTGTTCCTGTTATTTCACTGAATCCAAGCTATCACATTAATGAACATGTATATTACAATACGCTGTTAACGGTCCATAATCTGTCACCCACAGGAAGAGGTGTTAATCTCTTACAATAAATAATCTCTCAAAACCACCTTGCACATGTCATCGTCACATCCAGGTCTCTATATTAGGAACGTTTGTCCTATATTAGCGCTTTGGCAGTAAATCTAGATTTTGCACAGTGCAATAATAACAATAAAACAAGTATAAATAATAAAAAAGGAAGAAATGTAATTGCTCAAATCATGCAAGAAAAAATGTCTAAATCAGAATCAGAATACCTTTATTAGTCCCACAGAGGGGAAATTTGCAGCGTTACAGCAGGAAAGAGCCACAGACAGCTTAGTGTTGCTTATCTTAAATGCGTTAAAAAAAAAGTACTACGTTATAATATAATAAATAATATGCTTAAAAAAAAAAAGTACTAAGTTATAATATAATAAACAATATGCTAAAGAAAGATAAAAAAAAAAAATTAAAAAAAAAGTTATATAATTTTCAAAAATACAGATCAAAAACAAATCAAATCTACAAATCAAATCCTGTAGCAGTTCGGATTTAGCAGCCCGGTGTGTGTTACAGTTATTAAAGATGGCATATGTATATAAAGCACATATTGCACATAGTAAATGTAAAGGCAACCGAACAACAAAAGTTTGCCAGTGAGGGATATGGTGTGAAGCTTTTCCAGACGCGTGGTGTTGACGGCAAATCAGGTCTTCTCTTTGAGTGCATTAAAGATGTCTATTTGGATTGCAGGATGATGACAGCAAAACAAGAGCCGGGTGTTTAACTGATAACTAAACAACTAACTGTGATAAAGAAATAAACCGAAATTAACTCAAAACAAACAGAAAACAAGCGAAAACACGCACGGTTGAAAAACTGTGTAGCTTCCCTCTGGTGATTCCCAATCCCTAATGATGTGCACCTGTGTCCTCCCTAAATAGTAGGCTGTACCCTGAAATTGGCTGAGTCCCCGCCTATGCCCAGGTCAATTCAGTAGTATCACAGCACCTTCAAATACAAATATTAAAATACATCAAATTGGCTGCAACAGTAAATGTTGAAATACAACAGGTGTTATCTTTTATCTCAAAGCTGAAGATGCAGCATTGAGTCATTACATAATGCCTGAGATTCTGGAGCCTTTTTAGGCATATCATGGCCTGGTTTGCACTCTGCCGCAATTCACATTATTAAATCTCTCTTATGCTGTCTAAACAGTAGACTCAGCACTTTTTTTTCTAAAAATGGGAAGATCCATATCCAGCATTTAATTAAAATGCCCCACTGTATGCATAAGAACCAGTCACTCGTACCATTTAGAACCCTAATGTCTGTGACCAAATATTCTCTCATTGTTAGGCTGACATCATAATACCGCTATTGTCTGAATACATCTAGTCAGCGCAAGTGGTTAAAGGCTAGAAAGTAAATGGCAAACTTGGGAATAGAATAAATTACCTGTGGCTGCCTTTGCAACAGATCACCTTTTCTGGGACCCTGTGAGCGAGGGATTCATTCATTAATCACCAGGCATGCGTATCGGGAATGTAATTGTGCTCTCTTTATGTGCAACAACTCGGTAAAGGCGCTTTTTTTCTCTCTCTGCTTCTAATTTACTGTGTATCCGTGACTTCCTGTAGCACTTAGTCTCAGATACATTAAATCAAAACCAATCAGACGAGGATGGCGTTCTTAGTTTTACAGACTCTCTCTTGACCTCATTTGGATTTGCGCTGACTTGTCGGAGTTTGTCCACTCAGTTGCTTTACTGGTTGCTCTCTCTGCTTCACACTGGTTAGTAAATGGCTCTCACACTGTAATCACTTTGGCTACACTCCCCTACGACTGTGTACCCACTGTACCCACCGAGCACAGTAATCTATATGGAAATCACTCTTTGACTGTGCTTCTATCATAGGACTGCAAACACATTTATGTCCACTGGAGTCTTGGTCAACAAACAACAGCCTTCCTAATAACTGCAGTTAAACAAAGTGTGGGATTGGATTATGACATTACAGCTCTCCATTCCAATTAGTAGAGTTGTACTTCAGTTTAGGGGTTCTCAGAGTGTGACACTGTAGGTCAAGCAGACTCAATTTCAAACAGGAAGTGTAGTGTTGCCATGGAGTCACTGAGTTTTCAAGCTGCATTCGTCATTCGGGCATATTTTTAACATTTAGGTGAAAAGCCTCATTAAAAGTAGGCAGAATTCTATTTTCAGATTCCAATGTTGCCTTGGATGTAATTACAACCATCCTTAAATGTGTGACAGTTCTTCATTTCTATTTTCTGTGTACCATACATGTGTTTTTTAATTTAAAGTTAAAGAAGATGCAGACTAGTTTATACATATGATGTTTTCTCAAATGTAACTCCCTCTGCACTGTAGCGTAGTTTATCTTCACCTAACGGAGGTGTAATCAGCGACTAATTAAAAACACCTGTGTGTGTGAGCAGCAGCAGTGTATGCTTTTCATTCTTAGTTATTGCGGGTTATTTTACAATAAAACAACAAGTGTGTTCACATTTCCGTTTTGGTTTAACAAACAAGACACGCCATGTTAACTACAAAGCTTTTCAAATGCTGGTATTTATATTTGTTAACTTGCAAATAGAGCTATGCTAGATGTTCCCCCTTCTTTCAGTCTTATCCCATGCTAGCTAAACTTATCCCCAGCTGGCTCCCTACTTAACGCACAGATATGAAAATGTTATATTTTAATTTAAGCCTCGTTAAGAAAATACAGATATTTCTCTCACGCAAGACTAAAACAAGAGCATATATTTCACTTACTTGTGTCAGGTGGCCAGAAACATGACTCCAGATTATTGCTAATGTTGCTCCATGGTTGCTCCATTGCCCCTTAATGTGTACACTTTTTGAATCCACAATTAATAAATATATATTTACACTGTAATCATATGTCTACGTTATGTTTTACAGGTTGTTGTGTTGCCCAAGAGTGGACTAAATAATGCATTAATGAAGCTTAAAGTTGCTTAAACATTGTATCGTTAGGTAGAAGCAGGTGCAAACCAAAACACTGCCGTAGAAATAGGGCACATAGAAAAGACTCGAAAGGAAAGGTAGCAGCAATGTATAGAATTAAAACATGTAGAAGATGCACCACATGTAAAATATATAACAACAATATATAAGAGATGTAGCAGTGAAACAAAAAACATAAACACATATATATCATCATTACATATGCATAAACATAACACTGTTTGCTATACAGAAATACTGCAATGGTCATCACATAACATTTAGAATTAGATGAATAAATGTCACGACAGATTGAAAACGAAACACACAAATAGTGAAACTTTTTGATTTAATGTTGAATCAATGCCAACTTTAACGAAATATAATGCACTCATAGATTCATCTTATTTTAAACAATTATAAGAATACACTGTCTTATGATCGCTTTCTTCTAAAAACCAAGCCATGCATCCAAATCAGCTTCAATCAGTGTTCAATCATTAAATGAAATATGATTCTGAGTGTGAATCTTAAGAATTAAAGTAAACGGAAGCCTTGGACCCTTTCAAACTGTGTCCTTTTAATAATAGATGTCTATTGATTAGCTTAACAAAAGTCCACAGTGCCCAATGATCTATGGTACGTTACACATCCTAACTATAACCTTGAATAAAGGGCTCAGAGCATGACTCACCATTAGTTGGTATTTCCAGATGGTCTTATCAAACTATGTCTCCATTGCGCACTGTTTCCTTCAACTGGCTGACTGCTTAATATTCATACATACGTAGATAAGGAGGTATTGTGTTACCTTCTTGAACTGTACAGCGTGTGCAGAATGGATTAATCACGGAGCCACAATGCACAAGGGAACAGAATGTGGGGGCTGCCATAAACAGATAAGAATAAATGAAAGCTGAGTTTGCACCATCGTAGAAGGTCCTGCTGTTAGTTGTGAAAACAGCTGACTGTCCTTTATGACTTCATGTATGTCATATTTAAAAAGTGGGTTCATTATTGTCTTCGTTGCTTAAAAAAAGTTCCCAAATCACCCACGGATTACAGCTCTGATAATGTCACTGTTCTCATCATTATTCATTTTATTTTAATTGTATCTAGTTATAAAGTATGCAGCCGGTTTAAATACCAGCGAAAGGTCACAGTGGCAATGGAGTACAATAGCAATGTACCATTTAAGTATTGGGGCTTGTGAGCTTACAGGCTTTAAATGGACTCAGCCAGAAGATGTTGGACTTCTGAACAAAAGTACAAATGACACAGATTCATTTCAACAACAAAAAAACATTTAAAGGAAACATGACAAGACCATGGGAGAGTGCAATTCTACGGAAGCTTTGCACAGTACTTTAAAAATGCATTTTCTAAAGAGCTACTTGGGTTTAGGTTTACACATTTGGATTCACTTACCTCTAATTCAGTCAGACAACTCACGTGTTTCTTAATATGTTTATTAGAAGCAGCATATAGTTTGAGTTTGGCGTCTAGGCTCGGGCCTCATCACTCCACAGATTTACAAAGAACATTGAGTGATGATTAGAAAACTATCCCCCGAGCTTATAGGTGGAAGCTGGGATGGAGCTGGGGAGGTGGTGGGGCAGGCAAACAGCAGCAACATGAAACACAGCAGCAGTAGCAGCGTGAACACAGCAGAAGGGCACGAACGCAGCTGCAGCAGCATTAGCGAAGGCAGAGGCAGGAAGACCTGGCAGCTTAAACAGAGCGGCAGGTTTAGGAGAATGTGTTTGGCTGGTTGTAAGAGGGACGAGGTGCATCACGTATTAATGTATCACTGGTGCACGCAGGCTTCGCCCCATTTGTGGGTTTTCTTCCAAACTAATTCAAAATCCCTTTGACATTTTAATAACACAAACTAAAATCCAGCCCCACAACTGACTGTTACAATGCTTACAAATGTCATGTGAATCATTCATTTAGTCTAGAAAGTGTTCTTAAGAAATGTCATAATGTTTACTTTTTCACATTTCAAATACAATTATGTAAAACAGCCTTCTCTGGTTGAGCTGTCCATCACCAAGTGACATTTTCAATCTGTGATAAGGGATGGCAAGAAAATATCCCTTTATTTTAAGGGAGCTACAAGTCGGAAAGGATTGGGAACTATTACTTGAACAAACATTTTCCCAAAACCTCCAAGATTTACATGTCACCAGTTCGACAGAATAAGACCAAAAAGGGGTTTACAGATTACAGCTAGTCTGAAGAATCCAAATTACTACTTTCTGTCAACAGTTTTTATGAGGACATTTTTTTAAAGTTAAAGAAGTTAAAATAGAAACTATTCACATTGAGATCTGTGGATTATCTTGAGTTACCGGGAAATTGTTTCTGGGAAGAGATGTTTCTGTTTTTAATGTATTTTCATTGCTGTGAGCGCCAACCACAAAATTCAATTTACCATTGAAGTGGGTTGGAAGCAAAAATATATGAGACAATATATCGAAACATCTGCAATGAAAAACAGCACAAGAGGTGGTAATCTTTGTTTTCTAATTTGAACTTTCTCTTTAAAAAAGAAATGCAGCCAGTTTTCACAAGCTAATGTCAGTATACTCTGAAAAACAAACATATGTCGGTACACCACAGAGAAAGCCAAACAAACCAGCAGTTAAGAAAACACGAGCGACCCACAACACCTTCTGTTCAGCAGCGCAGGGTGCCCTTAAGAGGGATTGCAGAAAGCAGCAGCAACCCAGTTTGTTCACCATCCATCAATGCAGCACAGCAATTTACCCAAACAGCACAGTGGAGTCAAAAAAATACTGGCAAGGAAAAGAAAATGTCCCCTAACTGTAACTGCGGGGGCGGTGGGGGAACATATAAACAACTTTCCAAAGCAGGATTACGGTGCTGTATGTGGAGGCCAGGATGCGTGGGCCTTGTCTCTATATGTGGTACAAGAAATGGTGCAGGGGAGATAAGCCGGCGTTCAGGGGAGACACGAAGAAGCAGCACGAACGTCTTGTTAGGGGGGCAGACAGGGAGCTCATCAGTGCGCAAGATCACGGCTGACAGAGAAGCTTGTTAACGGCAGAGCCAAAAGGGTGGCTCATTAGGAAGAGGGACCAGGAGCCTGCCCGGGCCATGCTGGTCTCACCAGATGGCTGCCTGTCTGCTGGCTGATGAAGAATATGGACATCCATCATTTGCTAATTATGTGCAATATGTTTTATGTGCAGGAAATCATACTGAAAAGATTCATTGCAGTCATGGTTTGACTTTGTCACAGTTTGATTTCTGAAACTTTTATATATACTGCCAGAGCTGTATTCACTGGGGTGAAGGAGCTCCAGTTTCATTACATACAGAGCAGTAACAAAGTTTGTACATGACACTGGGACATGAATCCTGTTGCAACATTGCCCCCTACTGGTTTTAATAACTACAACAACAAAAAACACTGATGGAGGCAAGATCCAATCATATTTTTGCATCATTCACCACTCAATAGGCTCTTCACATGTTGCCAGCCGTCACGATAAATAACAGATTGTTTGCAATCACCCTGTCTCGCAAATACAGCACTCTTCAGCTTGATTATCGCACTGGAAAAGTTTTCAGTGAGGACCAATAAATCATTATTCATCATTCACAACACAAGCTGTTGCTGCAACGTCTAGACCGTGAGTGGGTCTTATTCATTTTAGATCTTGTATTCAGGGATGCTTCAACTAAATAGCAGACGATTTATTTGCCATCAACTCTCACACATATCCTAAAAATTAAAAGTATTGTTGCATGGTATTACTTTTAGCGCCAACAGTGTGAATCTATCTACAGCTGGTATGATTGCATTTTTTTAAATCAGATTTTTTTGTATTGAATAAAAGCATGGCTAGTAGAATGGAAAAAAATAAAAGATGTAATCAATCCATGGTGATGTGAGCAGAATATATTAGAAAGAGTTTTTGAGGCTACATACACTTTCTTTGTGCTTTAATGTCTACTGGTGCAAAAGCGTCCCTAATGAGTACATGAAACTCATTAAATGTACCTTAAGGGTGATTTCAAACAGAAATATAACATATCTTAAACTGCTAGAATCAGTGTGAAACTGTGCTGTGTCATTTGGTTTCTGTTTGAAGGGGTAAATGAGTCAGCATGTCTGAAGTTGTCCTCCAGTGGTAATTTGCTGTTAATTAAAACTCACAGTAATGGTTCAAATAAATTACAGAAAAAAATAAAATGTTCAGTACACAATATTGTTCGGATACTTTTCTTTAAACCTTCATAAATGAGAGAGAGATAAATCCATTAACAATACAACAATGTCAAAAGTTCTAGAACTAAAATCCACCTTAAGGAACCTCCACCAGAGACGGTGTACAGAGAGGAGGTCGAAAACCTGACATCTTGGTGCCAGGATAACAACCTCCATCTCAACGTCAGCAAAACCAAGGAGCTGATTGTGGAATACAGGAAGCAGCAGAGAGAGGGACACGCCCCCATCGCCATCAATGGGACTACGGTGGAGAGAGTCAGCAGCTTCAGGTTCCTGCGAAGGCTCTTCTTCCTCTGCAGGCTGAGGAGCTTCAACATGGACTCCAGGATACTCTGCAACTTCTACAGGTGCACCATAGAGAGTATCCTGACTGCAGTGGCGTAACAAGGTTATGATTGGCCCCGGTGCAAATAATGTTTTGGGCCCCCCCCCCACCATCGCCCCAAACATAAGCGCACGCTGATGCGCTCACACACAACCACTCATAAGCGCCACATGTAGGCTATCAACAACAGCCTGCCCTGGCCTCAGACCACCACAGCCTGACAACGGCACAGCAAACTAATCACACAATCACTTTACAGAATTAATCGAGATTTCGAGGACAATGTATGACAAAAAAAACGGTCTAATTTCGTCAGTTTAGCCGTTACATCTCCTTGTTCTCTCTTGTCCTTTCTCTTTTGAGCGCCGCTCTTGTGCTTTCTGTACATTATAAATGCAAGCTATTACATTTTTTATAATGCTGCCAAACTTGCTTCTGCTAGCTACAATACCTACAGTATAACTTTTGAGGTTGATTAAACGGTTCACTCGTCACGCAAGGTATCACATGACATGAAAGGGAGCAAGGTCATTGGACAGACAAATTACAAATTAATTTAGGTTGCTTGGTTACTTTGAAGACTGCGTGAACCGGTCAATGCATGGGCCCCTGGCCGGCTCTGGGCCCCGTTGCACCAGCTGCACCGTCGATAGGTACGCCACTGCCTGACTGGCTGCATCACGGCCTGGTACGGCAGCTGCACCGCCCTCAATCGTAAGGCTTTACAGAGGGTGGTGAAAACTGCACAGAACATCACCAGGACGGAGCTGCCATCCATGGAGGACCTTTACTCCCAGCGGCTCAGGAAGAAATCCCTCCGGATTATAAAATACCCCCATCACCCCCCAGCCACAAACAGTTCGGTCTGCTGCCGTCTGGCAAGCGTTACCGCAGCATCCAGACTAAAACCACCAGAGACAGTTTCATCCCACAGGCAATAAGACTGTTAAACACCTGAATAGCTGAAGCAAAATCTGTTTAACACCTGAACTGTTGAAACAACATCCATAATATTCATCTGGCTGCTACTTAGAAATGATTTATCTATTTACCTAATATATCATACTCCAATAACTTGCATATAGACTCTTATTGCACTATTTCACTTTTTTTAAACTATTTTTCTTTTTGTATTTACTTGCACTATATTTGTCTGTTTATCTGTATTTTACTGTTGGAGAAGCCTGTGACCTAAGATTTTCATCGGCATAACTACACTACACTCTATGTTCGTATGACTAAATAAAGAACCTTGAACTTGAGTACTTTATAGTGTTACATGTTTACATTCTTTAATGTTCAAAAAGCTCTTTATTTTTCTCATACTGCCTGTGCTGCAGCACCTCTTTTCACCCTCTGTCAGAAACCAGAGCCCAGTCTACTCTGATTGGTTGGTTGGCCGGCTCTGTTGTGATTGGTCCACCACTTAGAGATGTCCCTTAACCTATCACGTACAATGTGTTTGCACGCTAGCCAATAAAAGTGCAAGTTTTACATTGTGATTGTCATGTCAGGGAGGTAAACAAAGGAGTCCGATTGAGGAGTTTAAGGCAGGAGGGGGGGGGGGGGGGAAGTGAAACAACTACAGGAAAGTGAAAACGTCATAAGCATCATGTGGCCCCTTTAAGTGTGAAATTACAAAGTTGCATTATGGGAACTCTGGGATCTAGTGTTTGTGGACCAGGGACTAAAAGTTGTGGCATCTGCTGCTTACAAATTGACCATATAAGTTTGTGTCTCCCAACTTGTAGAAGATCAATAACATATTGCTGCATTACAACTTTAAGAAAAGTGTTATCAGCAGAAGGTTGAAATGATTAGATATTAGGAAAAAAAGTCGTTCTGCAGAAAAGTGTTTTTTAGTGCAGTATCATCTAAAAAGTAACTTCAGCTGTGGAATACATTTAATGGAGTAAAAAGTACATGTATGTACTCTAAAATGTATTTATATAAAGTATGGGTATAAAGTAACATCAAACAAAACTACAAAGTTTATTACTTTTCGCCATTGACTTCAACCTAATATGGATAGAGTCAATGGTGAAAAGTAATGTACTTTGTATGGGGCGTACACAACCGAAGAAGTGCCCTTCAAACTGTTTAAAACATCGGTACATGCTGTGAAAAACAAAACCGAACAAGCAGCAGATACATCTATAAATGGCTTCATTTAATTGATATGTTTCACAAACAATTCAAGAATGTATGAGACAAATGTACAGGAATTCTTTTTGCCATTTTATTTATTTTCTTCACATTATTGCTTTACAGTAAAATGCATTGGTTGGATATGTCCAGTATAGCAAGACAATACATTCATATAAGTTATACAGATGTCCTCAGTAATGTTTTTATAGTAACTAACTTTACATTAAATATATTTTTTTAATCATTTATTATTCTTGACAAACAACTCCCACGTCACATTGAGCTCACAGTGCATCAGGTCGCATTCAATCAAGAAATACATACCGGTCCTCTCTTGTGTTCAATTGCCATTTCTAACGTGTGTGTTCTAAAGTGTGTGCGCTTATTTTGTACACAGGATTTTTGATACAATCTGGATTTATGCAGAGCTACGACAAAAATGGCATCTGAATACTAATTATTTGTTTCCCCCCCCCCCATGTCCAAAGAAAATGACTTGGTAACAAAGCTGTGAGTCAGACAACCGGTGAGAACTGTGTCAAGATGAGGACAAAAGAGTCGCGTTTCCCCCCCCTGCTGTGCCACTCAAACATGGCAACCGGGACATGACCACACAGAGCAACAACAATATACACACAATAAATAACCCTGCACATTCTGAATCAACTCAAGTACAGTACGGACATTCCTTCCCCAGAAAAAGCATCAAAAAGTAGGTCCTGTTTTTATATAAGACCCACTGTAAGGGTTCAGGAGGAGGAAGGATGTCATAGTGGAGCAGTCTGTAGGCCCTGTGTGGTCAACTCCGTCCAGTAAACACAGCAGTTTGAACCCTGATGGAGTAGCAGCTTAAGGGGGTCTGACTTTTTTTTTTTAATTATTTCTTTTTTTCTTCCTTTAAGTCTGCTCTCATCTATGTCCTTTCAAAAATAACAACGTCCCGAGGGCGGTGGAGGAAAGTCATCCATGCATTCCCTGCTGCTCCTTCAGCTAGGGTTAGTGGAGAGTTAATGCCCTTGTGCAGGAGGAGACAAGAGTGGAGAAAGAGGGGGGGGAAAAGGAGAGTGTGTGTAGGACTTCCCTCAGAGCCACAGTTCCAGAAATGTCCTTTGGGCTCAGTTCTTCAGTTTTTACTAAACACACACCTGTGAGCTCACACATCAAGTAGTACTAGACAAACCAACGTCACATCTCCACGAGGTTCCCCCGTCTCTATATGGCAACCTTGCAGGGGCCCTCTGTCACATAGAATTCTTTAAATTGAGATTGCATATACAAGAGCCTGCTTGCCAACGGTGTGGCACAGGAATAATTTCGACACTGAAAACACTCCCCACACGCTCGTTTAGTCTCTGCACCGCGCTTGTGGACTCCTCACGGGCATTTTTGCATGATGTCAAAATGTCTGGATTGCAGTGTAGCTGCCGATTTTTGTAAAGTGGGTCGGGCGGTATCCATGGTGATGCCCAGAAGTGACGCTGTGGAGGAGCTGCATGTAATGTCCCAGCATGCACTGCAGTCAGAGGCGGGTGTGCTCATGGTGTTAACGAGGTTCCAGTCCGTCCCAAGTGTGGAGAGCCCGGTGTGGGAAACATAGCGTGGGCCCATACTGAGCGCACACACACACACACACACACACACACACACACACACACATACAATCCTCTCACTCACACACACAATCCTCTCACTCACACACACACACACTTATACACTGAAAATACACACGCACAGAAGGAAGCACTAGTTGATTCAGAATGAGAGGACGGCTGTTAAAGTGCAATATCTACATGTAACTCAAAAATCAAGAGACCACACCATCGCCATCTGCTGGAGTTGTCCATCTCCGAGTTTCCCTGATAACCGTCGGCTGTGGTTGGCACCCCCGCCCTGGGTAGAGGGGCTGAGGTACCCCCTACTGGCCAGAGGGTGTGATAGCAGACAGTCAGTGTTGAGAACCGCCTTGTTTCTTTGCATTTAGTGTAAAACAATGACCTCCATGCTGTGGCTGTCTCCAGATGACCACAAGTCACCTGATGATGACGAAAATCCAATGCATCCACAGATCTGGAGCCAGTTTTTTTTTCTGAAGTTGTGCAGAGGGAAACGTGGACTGATCCATTGATGAATGAATAAACGCTGGACTGGAGTCTCCACCAGCAGCCACACACCCCTCTGAGTGGTCAAATCTCCTTACAGCACAAAGCAAGAAAAGCGTTTCCATGTGCAATTTGTTTCGGTGAAAAACAGGCAATGTCCTATATTTGCAACAAGCTCTCCTCCGCACATCATACGAGACAAAACCTTGGTTTGAAAAAAAAAAAATACAAAATAAAATAAGTGTTTACAAGTTTACATTGTGCAGTGCTGCATATGCATAACACCCTCACAGTCATCTGATCTGGACTGTGATATTTCTGGACACGGAGCGTCCTGACAAAATGTCTTTTTTTTTTAAGAAAACAAAGCAGATTTGATCAAGCAGATGAAGGTTAGAAGAGTAGCAGAGAGGGATCAAAGCGCTAACACTATTTGCTCCCTGATGCCAAAGGCCATGCCAGGGTATTTGGGTCCAGGAGGGGGGGAGCTGCCGAGGACAAAGCCCTCCTCCGTGGGGGGAGAAAAAGGAGTGTATTTTATCTTTGGGTGCCGGGGTTACTGTAATTGTTTTAGGAAGAAAGCGAGGAGAGTTCTGTCTATGTGGGGATTTTGGTTGGACTCATATGATTTTTTTCTTCTTCACAGACTCTGGTTTGGTTTGTGGAAAGGCTTTGGAAATGGTGTGTGGAAATCTACAATGTGAAAACAGTGAAAACACACACACCGACAATCAACAGGGGCACTTATGATTCTGAGATCCCCGACATCTAAAGGCATGCTAGATGGGTAGAAAGTTAGCAGGCGCACAAGAGGAAATAAAGACTTTTACTGCAATAACAGGCAAAGCCTGAAAAAAATGAGCATTAAGGACCGGCACTGTGTGACAAGAGGTCAACTTAGAGAAGCAGAACGGAGTCCACTCGTACAGCTAAACTGCCTCTTTAGGAAATGAGATTCATATTTGGGAGAAAGGATTGCAGGTAAGGAAAGGAGTCTGCAGATAGGTCCAGTATCATTGAAAGAAGAAAAAAAAAAAGTGGGTTGCTATGGGAGCGTTGAGGTTTTGGTATGCGATTCCTGCGCAGTACTCTACTCCTCCATGCACATGGGCAGGTTGACGAAGGTGAACACGTTGTACTCGATCATGACGGAGAAGCAGAGGAAGATGGCGTACAACACCAGCACGTAAATGCCCAGCTTCGTGTCCAGCCTCCACTTGTTCACGTGGATCCCCAGCACCTGCACGCATACAAAATAGGTCAGTGAGGTGGTCATCGAAGTTTAGTCGATTTAGCAAAAATAAAATGATGGAGAAAAAAAAAGCTGAATTATAGGCAGTAAAATGTCACTACTACACATAAAATGCATATTTCATCATGAAACTTAAATCTATAAGAAGCATTTTCGTGTTCATCTTTGCTCAGAGATTACACCACAGCAGTGTTTTTATCTCTGTTGATGTTAAGAATTTCTGCAGCTGGCACACCGGCACAGAAAGCAAGCTCAGAAAAACCGTAATTTCAAAAACCCATGTTTGTTTGATTGTCAAATTGTAAAGTAGGAATATATTTAAATTCAGTTCCGGACAGAAAGTCAGACATAATTGCTTTAAAAAGGATCAATTAGATTTATTTTCTCCAGTAAGAGTGTCTCATTCAGATTGCTTAATGAATGCAGTATAACTACCCAAATCTCACTCCGTTTATTCCAGAAAGAAAAATGTTTAAACCTCCTTTGCAGCAGGGAATATTTCACAGGAAATACAACACTGAATTGAAATGTTTTGGTAAAGCAATTCCATCATTTGGTTTAGTCACTATTGTGTAACAGAGCATCTGTCAGTGATGAGAACAGGGATCTAGTTTTTCTGTAATAATGTACGGTTCATTTTTACTTCAGACATGTCCGGGCATTCTTCCTGGGAGTGGTCAATATGTTTGTATAGACATTGCGTAGACATCCTTAACTATTACTCACCGTGAGGGCCACAGAGCCCAGCAGAAGCACCACAGAGTACAACAGGCCCTTACTGTTAATCATCACCTGCAACACACAAGGGGAAAACAACAATTCACCTGCAGCTCCTGAACGTTATCGGTCAGAGATAAGGAGTAACTGGATTGTTTGTTTCCTACGCTACGAGTTTTTGTGAAGAAAACGAGCTCATTACCTCTGATCCATAGCTCACACACATGGTCTGGATCGCCCAGGGAGCCCCCAGTCCCACGAGAATATCAAACACATTACTGCCAATAGTGTTGGACACCGCCATGTCTCCCAAACCTGCAACAAAACCAAAAGTAGTAAGAAGGAGCAAGGGTAAGGAAGTTTCTCTTCTATGCTTTCAGGTCAAGTAAACTTATTTTTTCTAATCGATGGTTAATGATTTGCCGTTCTGCACTTTTAGTTATTCACAAGGGCCCTAACCTTATTCAGATGCAAGTCGTGACTCAGGACTACACCATATTGTCGATATATGCAGAGCTGTTTTTCTTTTTAATGCCAACTCTTTTACATGCATGAGGCGGACAACTCATTTGTTACCCGAGGAACAAAGTCTGCTAGGTTTAGCAATTATGGTGTAGTCGCACACATGTATGTAAACGCCATGTGCATGCAAAGTGTAGCAATTCCGACGAAGGAAACTCACTGTAATATGTATATTTCCTACTAAAATAACTCCTGTATAATCCATATGATTTTGGGTGGGTGGATGGTATGGACAAAAACACAAGACTTCCTCCCAGTAGATTTATTCTGAAAATACTGCGTGCATGTTCCTAAAGATTTGAACGAGAACTCACAAAAAATGAGGATAACTTTTTGTACGATATCATACGCAATGTCGTATGAGGATACTTTGCTTACAATACAGACAGATACATTTCTCCATCCAAAAAGGGACATCCCAGAAAGCACTTTCTGGCTCTCCACCTTGTAATAAATCAACATAATTGCATCTAAAATGTTTCAGAGCGATCGGTATACCTTGCCGAGCGACTATGAGACTGGCTATGCAGTCTGGGACGCTGGTGCCTGCTGCCAGGAAAGTGATGCCCATGATGACATCAGGGATTCCCAGAGTGTAGCCGATTATAGTCACCTGAGACAGATACAGTGTTAGCACTTAAAAATAGCATTATGAATGGCAAAAAGCACATTAAACTTTGCCAAAAATGTCCTTGTTTAATGCTCCGTTACTGACCATCGAACATTTAAACTTCAGTTTCCTAACAGTTGGCTAACGGTTGCTTCCACCATTTTGGTTGTGATGCACAATAATGTGTTAAATTTGACAGTTAGACTAAAATATTGTGAATCCAGGTCTTGATACGGCCTTAATTCATTTTTATAATAGATGTTTCTGATATCTAATGGCCATCACTGAATGTTTTCACAGATACAATTTGCAGAAGGAATTAATCGCATCAACGACCATTTTTTTTTAAATAGTCAATTACGTCTATCAGCAGCCCTTGATCCAACAAACACCACATTTCTCACACTCACAACATATGAAGTTCTTGATTGATCCACACAAACATTACACTCACCATCCAGACCATAAAGTAGGAGAAGACGGCGATCCAGACGGTGGCCAAGAAGAAGGAGAGCATGAAGAACTTCTCCCAGCGAGGCTTGGCACAGTTTGGGATGGTTACGAACAGCATGAGCAGCAGAGGCCACGAGATCAGCCACTTCAACTTGCTGCCAATACCCCCTGCAACAGGATGACGCATCATAACCAAATATCAGCATCTTGCTCTTCTGTGGTGGAAAAATGTGCTAACCTATTTAGCCTTTTTTTTTTTTCTTTCAACATATTACATTGATATACACTTTTATAATTAGAAACACTACATTTCCTACAAATGTTTCACTTTAAAATCAAGTCTTCCCCCTTAGATATTATGAATCTATTTCTACATCGATTATTAATGTCATTCTAAGGAGACCTACTGTCCTTTGTCTACTGTAAATACCAACTTATACATTTCTTTACATTTTTATATAAAACCAGTGACATTTGAGCAAAGACATTAATAATGTATTTCATATTTAAAGAAAGGATATACAGTTGGACACAGATATAAATAATGTAAGTATCTGAAATGTCAATAAGGAAAAAACTACTTTGTTTCCATATATGTTTAACCCCAAGGAATCCATCCATGTCCACCAAATAATGCACATTAAGTGAATGCATACGTGGGATATGAAACGGTGAGATGGTTATGTTTTCCGGCTCCTCGGTGGGTTTGTCCTCTGGTACGTTTCCGTTCTCGATCTCAACCTTCCCGTCGATCACTTGTGTCTCCACGCCATTGGCAGCTTGGACCAACTTCTGGCGCTTTCAGAAAAAATAAACTAAGTCAAAGGGCACATGAGAGGACGCGCTTATACTCCGACTGCATCGCTCCAGCCATATTTTGAACGTATCTGTTCATACTGTGTGTGTGAGATAAGGACTCTTTGGGAAGCCTTTTTGGGAACTAATCTCAAACACAAAGCTGAAAAGATTTAACCAGTTAAGCCCCGAGCCTGTTTTTCAGGCCTCAGGATCGAAAATGACATTCCCAGAACAAATGACTATATCTTCACTTCTAAAAAAGGGGAATATTAATAATCTTTTTTCTCAAAGCAATGATAAACCTGTGAGTTGGATGTAGAAAAGTTAGAATCAATATAGAATTTTTTTATTTTAAAGTAAATTCAGATTGAACATAGTAAAAAAATGTCAATTATAGTGTCCTTCCAAAATAAAAACATTACGTATAGTGAAAACCACCCTTGAATGATGGGATAGTAGACTAAAAACTTTAGGAATCCAAACTATAACATATAATAAGTACCCTGTATCAAGATTGATGCACAACAAGTGAAATCTGACCATTTTAGAGAGATTTAGCACACAAAAAACACGTCTGGGGTCATTTGGGTGGATTTTCCATATCTCTAGCCCCCCTCGGTCGATTTTGATGATTGACACCTCTTTTTAACCGTTAAAGCCAATAGAATTGAGGGGAAGTTCCTAAAATCCATCTAAACATTACCCATTGGTGAATGAGTGATGCGTAGCCAGAATGCCCAAAACCAGAAGCTGTCATACACTCTGGTATCAGCTAATATGAAATCTCCGTTATTGACATAAATATGAAGATGGATTATCAGTAATCATGTCAAAGTGACACAGACACATTGGATTAACCTTCAGCAACGTTTTTATCGTTTTGATGCCATTGAACACAACTTTTGATCAGAAACAGCAAAAGGCATTTCTCCCGTGTTTGCTCCGTAAAGCTACGTTGTGTGATGTCTGGGTTTGCTTCCCCTGTCGCGAGTTTGATGATACTTATATTTCTGGAATCTGTGGAATTTCAGCTTGCTAATCGATATCTTGTTTGTGCAGATCCGATAAGTAATAAGGGTATTTTACCGTGAGTTCTGTGCTAAGTGCGTTAGAATTGTTTCGCTCAGGGCTAATTCAGAGCCTTTGTTATTACCCTTGTGTTTCGTTTAGCTAAAAATGGTTAATATTGTCTGATAGCTGAGTTTCTTCCCGTTAAGTGGGTATGACACATTCATAGTTTGTTAAATGTTAAGAATCCCTCAGACGCTGTTTCTTGCAAGATGTTGCGTCATGCAGGCCGGGGCATGGGGCTTAACTGGAGTTAAAAGAAATGAACATATCAGTAGCAAATCTTATTGGAGCAACAACGTTCATCTGTACCTCTGTAATGATGAGGCGGCTGGCCATGCGCAGACGGGTTTTGGGTCCAAAATGGCTGGTGACCATGACACGGAGGCCCGCTTCTGGAAACCTGAACTTTGTAGGGCTGTCGTGCATGATCTCGTCCACCATGACCACCGATCCACGGCTGTATTCCTTGGTGGGCTTGACTGAGGGGTGGATGAAGATGATTTAAATATAGAAAAATAAAACAAAATGTAATTAGTGAACCAAATATCAAAAGCCACCAAACATCGGACAAGCATATGATTGTTTTCACTCACTTTCTATTCGTTGTAATTGCCTCACTGAAGTATATAGACTTTAAAACTTCAGGCAGCAAGAAATATGTACTGTACTGGAGAATCATTTTGAAGTCAATAGTGCTCCAGTTTCCTGGGACAAGTTGCTAATGGATATAAATGACTGCTAAACCTGAGATATTGTGTCATATTTTCTGAGTTAGAGCTGCACCAGGCAAGATTTTCATGTCAACACGCACCATTCTCATTACCCTAAATCACGACGTGGGCTCAGTTCGGGCAGTTTGATGCCTGCACAAATCATAACTTCAGAGTAACAGCGTCCACTAAATAACAGCCTGGATGTCCCGTCTGGACAGGTTGGGATGTTTTCCAAAGCTCTGAAGTTCATTCCTCCTTTGGATTGGCTCCCTTAGCTTTAACAAAGTGACCTAGAAATGGCTGGAGGTGCCTTTATGTTTTTTTTTTTCAGAGATGAGGGAAGAGATTCTTTGTGTTTGTTTTTGTTGTCTTGCCAGGAAACTCATTTTAAGGGAACATAATATGAAGGTTAAAAGCATTATAAATCCAGTGTTTTACATCTCGCCATAAAGTGAGATCATCTTCCAAATGTCAACTTCTAATGGAGTCCATAACGAATGAATGTTACAGAGGTTTTTTAAAAGTTAACCTAAGAATTGTTTCAACTGATAAAAACCAACACTTTTATGTATGAGATTTTCATGGATGTATTTATAAGGATGTTTTTACTGTAGTTTTTGACAGAAGTTCACCTATTCAGTCTAAATACAAATTGCATATATTTGCAGGATATAGAATATATGTATGTAAATATGAGTGAGGTTCACAGAGCAGCATAAAAACCTTCCAGTCGCAGCCAATTCAGCTATGGGACCACTTAATAAAAATAACTACAGTTTTGAAAGAGTTGCATATTAATGATCACTCCTATTTTTATTTCACTCTACCCTCATATCATAGAGTTTAAATATTTGGGAATCCCCCCTGGACCCACCAACGTTGAACTCTTTCCCCTTTGGTATAAGACATCACACACCAGCAGAGTTAACATGATTTCTGGGTACCGAGCTTCAAAAAGCTTTCCCAAATTGCCTGGTGCAGCTTTGAAGTCTGCCTTCGAGTAGTGAATATTTATCGGTCGACCGAGATTGATTTTAAAATGACATGAAAAACATAACCTCCGGCGTCTATCAGTTGACGATGTTAATCTGCAATGCTGACAGTAAATGTGTGCTCTGATAATAAAACCTATCTCTACATGTTGTATTGATACCCTATAACTCCTCATTTGCTCTCTGTTTACAATTAACTTTAAGATGCAGTGAATGGGGAATTAAAAAAGTTCTACAGTAAACTTATTAGTTTAACTCGGCCTTAATGTGACTTATTATGCATGCAAGAATGCACATAAATTAACAGTGTAAACAGAGCCGGCATAAACATTTCCTCTTGTGAAATTCATTACCACTTCAGGAGTGAGGGGGTCTACGCCCCAGAGACCGGCAGGAGAAAAGTAGTATGCAAGCAGAAAGAATTGGCACACAGCAGCACAACACTGTTGACAGTAAGCAAGAATAAGTTTAGTAAGGCTAAACAGACAGGCAGGTTAAATCTAATGCAGCCAAAGTGGAAAGGGTTAAATGTCACTGATTAGACTTTTTCTAAAAAGGTCAAAGGCAGGAAAGGAAGAAGTGGAGAGTTGCGGCAAAAAGGACATCTCAAAGAGCATGACATTAAAAGATGTTATTTAGAAAAGGCAAATGTATCCAGACGTTTTTTAATAAGTCTGAAACCCAAGACAACAAAGTCCCCTGACATTTAACTGCATTACTGAAGGAAGATTAAATAATAACTCTACTTTGCTGCCCCCATTTTAAAAACAGGAGCATTTCATTTTGTGCCCCCTGTATGCTCCGATAAGCTTCAATTGCTTATCAGCCAAGGAAAGGACTTGGCAGCAAAAGAAAAATTAATCGAGGAACATATGGGACTTACAAAATTACCACAGGACAAAGAAAAAGATAAAGGTACATTTAACAAACCGTCTTTCTTCAGGTAGTGCAGTTCATGAGGTCGAGGGACTGAAGCTTTCATTATCTTTGAAAAATGTAGTTCTGCAGAATCATGTTAAAAATAGTTTGACAATTTGGAAAATGTGTTGGTGTGAACTGATGTTAACATTACATAAAGCTACAGCTAGCAGTCAGTTAGCCTAGCATACTGTACCAAAGGAAAACATTGATGTGAAGAGTGTCCTAGCTTTGTCTGAAGGTGACAAAATCTTCATAAAAGCACCTCTATAGATCAATATTTAGCATGTCAGCTATTATTTGTTAAATTCATAGAAAAACTGAGACCACTTTCATGTCAGTAGGCTATGCTAAATATGAAGCTACAGACAGAAGGAAATTAGCTTAGCATTGGGATAAGCCTGAAAACGGGGGGAAATAATTCACATGCTTCTACCAAGGTAACAAAATCTCTGTACCATCATTTTAAAGCTCATTAGTAAACTCATTCTTTCAGCGGTTACATTTGTACAAATGTAAAGTAAGGGTAAAGACAATAACCAACTGGTTTAAAAGCTGTTATGTGTTTGACTTTATCTTATTCGTTACCTTGTCATTCTAACTCTTGATTTACTAACTTTCACAAGACTCACAAGGATCAATGCCTAATCTTAACCATTATGCAACGGTTTGCGGAGAGATATAATCTAGACACAACACGGTCTCCAGTCCATATGCTAAACAAATCTAAGGGTGTTATCGGTCTTCTCATCTATCTGTCATCAAGGAACACAATTAGCATAGTTTCCAAAATGTCAAACTTTTGCTTTAAGTTAATTCCAGCAGAATAAGATAAGGAAAATTAAGGTAAATTCAGCAGAAAGGAGCAAAGCTTAAGCCACAGACCATCTAACGGCGGAAACAACCACAGTCTTCCAGAGAATCAAAGTCAAATCGTCTAATATATTTTTCACTATTCACTAATGGCAGAGAATAGTCTTGGGGTACCCAGCCTGTCTGATTAACCTTACCTGGTGAGAGTAATGGCAATGACGGGTCGTCATCCACAACATAGTCATAACTAGTATTACCGTCCTCCATCTCGCTGCTGGCCGCAGCGTTACCGTTGGCCACGTTCTTCTTCGACTTT
Source organism: Gobionotothen gibberifrons (assembly GCA_943591055.1). Lineage (NCBI taxonomy): Eukaryota > Metazoa > Chordata > Actinopteri > Perciformes > Nototheniidae > Gobionotothen > Gobionotothen gibberifrons. The sequence continues at coordinate 483,262 of CALSBZ010046672.1, read as the reverse complement.
GCACCCGTGAAAAATCTCTGCATGCTGGAGTTGAATCTGATAAAGAGATGGAACAAAATCCCCTAAATTAAAGATACTGAAATAATTCAACCCAGAGTTCAAAAAGGGGGGGGGGGAAACAAAAAGATAAGGCATTCAGTTTGAAGAAATACTTTTACAACAAATAGGGTTTATGAGCTCCAGATGAAAGGCTGGAACTGAATTGAATACGCAGTTTAATTAGCCAAAATAACCTGTTTTTCTTTGTATTTCTATAGTATGAGTTTACAGTAAAGATGGCCTACTTTCTAAAAACCCACGTCAGCATTTTAATATACAAACATATGCTGTTCTACATTAGAATATAAAGTTAGTGTTCCCAGAGGCCTAAGACCATTTGGGGGACATTTCATCAAAAAGGGATCTCACACACTAAACACACTTTAATTGCCAGGGTCATCTCAACATTGTGAGAGAAGGGCCATCTTTGCAGGTCAAATTGTAAACGAATTAAGTAATGTGGGTATTTATAATGCAGCTTGAATGGTTTAAAAGCCATTCAGCCACTTTCAAGATATCCCTGTCGGAAAAAAGAAAGGAAAACCATCTAGCCACACATTTCAAGGCAGTGGTTTCAATGTGTAGCCCATAACATCTGTATAAGATGTACACGGGGCATTTCAACATAACTGACTCGGGGAAACATTGCCAAGAACAGAAAACACTATGAAATATCTCATTAATGTGTCATATTAAAAAAGGATATTAAGATGGGCAACATGGGACCCTGGGAACAAAACTCCCCACAGGAGCTGCCCTCTCCCTTTCTGAGGTCGTATGCCTTAAAGTGTAAACCTTAAAACTAAATGAAAGTTTATGTTATCTTTTTCCTTCCCTGAATTCAGCGTTAAAGGAGAGAAGTTTTTTTTTTAACAGAATTGAAGCTAAAACTGACAAAGGCAAATAATGTTACTAGGAGTCAAATTGAGGAATGTTGATGCTGTCGATAAAGTTAAAGTTAAAAAATAAATACAGAGCTTTATTCCTTCTTTAACCTCGAATAAGGTGATAAGAAAACATCGAGCTAGCTTGACAAGAGACACTAATGTTAATACTTTACTGTTCTTTATCATCACAGTATCCACTTTTAAACAGTGGATTTATATATATATAAAAACAATATATATTTAAGATCTCAAGCAAATGCTAACAAAGTTATCTTGCTAATACCACCCAGAAGTTCAAATGTGTGCGACATTATAAGAAGTTACTTAAACATTGTTGTCTTTGAGGACAAGAGACTAAATGGGGATAATTGTATGCAGATAGGAGGAGTGTGTTTGATTCTAATTTAATTAAGTCAATGTTGGGCCCAAGCAATCTAGACTAATGGCATCCCAAAACAAATGCTCATTATTTAGGATTCAAAAGCATTAATAGATTTGTTTTACTTTTACATTGTGTCATTAGTTGTTTCCCTATGGTGTTATTTGTTTTTACAATTGTCAGCACGCATGCTATTTGAGGAGAGGGGAAAGGTAGAAAAACAAACCCAGGCGCTGGAAGGTCACCTCGGTGCTCTGATGGCGCTAAATAAAACCCTCTCTACTCCATTTTGTCTGGAACAGCTCGTAATGGTCAGCAGATATTTTTGGGAGAGGGGAGACATATGACAGCACATCCTACAGTAAGCACTTCTTTCCTCCAAATGAGAAAGGAGAGGAGGGATCCGGCTAAGCCTGTGCTCTTAGCCACTGAAGAGGGAGAAAGATTAAACTCTTATGGCAGGGAGAGAGCAGACGGCTGCTGAGTGTAACACAGATTACCGGCTGGACAGAGACGTGGGGCGGCATTATGCAGTTTGGACTATGAACACACAATAAGGCAAAATAGGTTGACTTTGGTGATACAAGCTGAAAGGTGACGGATTCAAAACAGAAAGATGAGATTGTGGAAGATTGTTATCGAAAAATTATACATACCCCAGAAAATGACTACAAAGACACCCCTACCCCTAAGAAAGGCTATAATACACTATATTCAAGTGTTTCACGGGGCAACAGTTTTATCAAATTAAATACAGTTCATTATTCGTTTAAACTAAACCAGTAAAACATCAGAAATTGCCAACTGGAGATCTATTCGCAGCATTAAAACACATGGTGTAAATCCATTTGTATAATTTAAATTGAAATATACAAGTTCTGATATCTAGTATGATTGTCAAAGATCCAAAAAGTAGGACAATGCTATCCCAAATGTTTGAAATGGCATCACAAAAATCTTTCTGGAACTGAGGCTGCCGAGCCGAGCCATAACATCTGGGTAAGAGGACATGGAAATGAGAAGCTTCCCTCCAGCTGGAAACCCACTCTCCTCTTGTGAAACCTGAGTGCACTCATCATTATCAGCCCACAGGTATCAGTGGGTAAGAGCTCAAGCACCCCCCCCCCCCACGCACACACTCAGGTGGTTGCTGTGGGAACGTGCCATCAGTCAGACGGACTGAATAATCGAATAAGAGACAAAATGTTCAGAACTCACTTCATGACGAGGATGTATCCCATGTACATGAGCACCAGTATCAAACTCTCCCACCTAAAGAGGACGAAAAGACATAAGATGGATAACATGATAAGAAATACATAGAATATTCAGGACATTTGATAAACCAAGATTTAAAACCTAGAAGTTTTACATTTCTAAGCGAGATTATTCAACTTTTGTTCAAAAAGTTACAGGACAATGAGAAATCACAGTGTAACGTAAAGCCTGAAAATAGTGATGTCAGTTACAGAAATATAAATTACAAGTTTGCTAACAGTAGCCATCATAATCTAAAGGTCATACCAGACAAGAAAAATCATTGAACGTGAAGAAAAGGTGAGTTGTATTGCTTAAAATGTAAGCTCATAAATCATTAGAAGAGACAAATGTATTTATTTTTGAAAAGTTCATGGTTTTGCTCAAACTGTGGACATATTTACAGAATAACTGAATGAGAAACTCACCAAACAATCTTCTCGTCATAGATGAACTGAAAAGTAAAAAGTAAACATTTCTCTTAGATACAAAAAAAAAAACTACATTCATGGCTGATGTTAAAGGTAGGGTAGGTCATTTCGGAGAAATCAGCTGGAGTGCGCTAGAATTTGAAAATACACAGCCGGAGAAAATCTGCCACTTCCTTACAGAGCCCCTCCTCCAACACACGAACGCGCACATGACCAATGAGGGCACGAGATAAGTTTGTGCACAGATCGAAGGCTGACAGGCAGGTAGGCCATCCAGTTACTTTAGCCGGGCCGGCTCAGATGATTGGTCGATGATTTTTGGTCAAAGCACTTCAGATATTCATTGCTATCGGGATGTTAAGAGCATTCCATGGAATATAACAAAAAGTGTATCTCGAGCCGGTTTCTCAAACGTAAATAATCCATGTGGTCCAACTTACTGCAATTAAAGCCAAAACAGACAGGATGTAGTAGGTGGAATCCCTGAAAACTGCCCACCAGGTCAGGATCACCACCTGATAACACATGGGAAAAGTGCAGTGTCACATTTTAGATATTGTATTTGTCTGTGGGTATTAGCGTTCTGTGAAGCACTTTGGTATATGATACTATCAAACACACACAATATATAAAGTTTACTTCAAGAAACACAGATTTAATGTGAATGCCCCGAGAGTTTATTCTACGTAAAACCAGTTCTGAGAAAGCTAACCGAAGCAGATGGCTTTGTTCCCCCTAAGCAAAAAAAAA